>LZPO01017299.1:561571-572658 GCA_001675575.1 Neotoma lepida | reverse complement strand
AAGAGTGATTTACTATACAGAGGATGTTGGTAATGTTGCACAGATGATTCAAATGCCAGAAAAACCATCCTCTGGACAACCACTGGCTACATAACAGTTCCTCATGTCAGTGAAAATCGAGGTTTAAATTCAAATGGAAGCCCTTCCATAACAGAGACTATTTCTAGTAAGATCCTCAATGAAAATGAGCTGAGATTCAAGGCTATTCACACCTACCACATTAAAGGTTTTCATTCAACCATGGTATGATATCCTATGAAAGGGCTTGGCAGTGAAAGGGGGAAAGAGGCACTGTGCGAAAGCTAGGAGCCTCCAAACTGCCTAGCACAAAATACTCTGTTCTATGTTTCTGTGAAAGAGTAACGCAAGANGTAAAAGGAAACAAGTCCAGAAATCAAAAAAGGTTCACAGTTGAATGTCTGTGAACCACGTAACACAAGTACCATCTCAGTGCCCATTCTAACATCATATCCTCTGCTCACCTGAGACAACAGCATAGCCCTCAGCCTGTTATCAGCTGTATTTATCAGGTACTTAGGCTAGGCTTTGCCTTAGTTATTGGAACAAACAAAATTTTGTAGGCTTCTACTCAAAATCCTCCATGCTTGGCTTTTCAAGGTGAACTAAAAGCCAGAGTGGTGGCACACACCTGGACTCGCAGCACCCTGGAGGATGAGGCAGAAGGGTCACAAGTTCCAGGTCACTCTGAGANCCAAAATCAAAAATAAAGACAGACAGACAGACAGAGAAGGTGAGGGGAGGGGAGGGGAGAGGAGGGGAGGGGACTGAATAATATGCTAAAATTGCTCCTTAAAGAAACTTGATCTTGGCACAATAAAGGAACAGAATGACCCCCAAGTAGCTTACCCCGACACAATACAACAAAGCAACAAACCCCAGGGAATAAAAAGCATAAATTAAAGCAACAACCTATTAAGATCTCTGCCATCGGTTTGAATCTTAGGAGACTCCAGCAGACTCAATGCAATGGCTGCCTGAAGGTCATCTTTGTTGTCATGAGTAAGGTCTATCACTTCTGTTAGGAAATAGAAATGTGATTAGTTTGTGTGAAGGAAGCACAAAAGGTAAAAACATTTTCTAAACCATATACATTCCCTAGTTCTCCCCACAGTGGCTCCTCTGTACACAATCCTGTAACAACTGTCTACAAGTCAAACAAAAACTTCTTGTTGTATTGTAACCTTATCCTCCCCAACACTTCAGAAGTAAGCTACTAAATACAATTCATCAGAGGCTGGGGAGATGGATCACTGCTTAGTGCTTGCTGCTTAAGCATAAAGAGTTTAGACCCCAGCATCCACGGAAAAACATAAGCATGCTAAGTATATGTCGACAATCTCAGTCCTGGGAGGAAAGGAAAGTAAGATTCCAAAAGGGCTTGGTGGTCTGGTTGCCTAGCTAACTGGTGAGTCCAGGTTCAGTGAGCAGTCCTGTCTCAAAAAATAAGGTGGAGGGGCTGGAGCTCAGCAATTAGGAGCACCTATTGGTCTTGCACAGGACCCAGCACCCACATGGTGGCTCACAACCATCCATAACTCCAGTTCTAGGAATCCAACACCCTCTTTTGGCCTCTGAGGAGCATTAGGCATGCATGTAATGCACTTACATATACAAAAACAAAACATTCATATACATAAAAATAAACAGAACTTTAAAAATAAGTAAGGTAGAATGTGATAAACAAAAGACACCTGAAGTAAACCTCTGGCCTACACACACACACACACACACACACACACACACACACACGCACATGCACGCACTAAATAAAATTCACTAACATTCCACAAACTCAAAAATACATTCCGTATTTGTAGATTAATAACTTTTATCATTGTAAAACATCAGCTATATATAAAATATCCTAGCAAAGGATAGTCAACTGCTTTCTATAGTAAATGGAGGACATGCTTTATAAAGTTGGCCTATGACCTAGTAAGCATACTAAAACTAGTCAAGAAGAAAAAACAAAACAAAACAAAAAACATGTAAAGCCAGCCTGGGTTACACAGTGAAACAGCAAGAAAGAAACCATTTCAAAGCTTGAACTTGGGCCTGGCTCTCAGCAACGGCTCAGTGACTAGTCAAAGGGCCAATGCGATAAATGAGGAATCACAGTCACTATCTTCTGCTAGTACGGAGAAGGACCAAGATAAGGAAACCTACTTGCTAGCAGTTCTTTGTTGGTAGCACTCCCTTCACCTTCAGATGATTCTACAGCAGCTGGGTCATGACTCGGCTCCGTAACTCTTTGGTCAGTGAGAAGGCTGACAGCCTGGGTGAGGTCACCATTACTGGCCTAAGAAGAAGAAAAATAGTAACAAATTCCAAAAGAAAAGCATCACAGAATTGGCAGTGAGCAGCATTTTTGGTGTTACTCTTACTTTTACTACCATGGTAACACAATGAGTAAGCCTAAGCAGCGCTCTTGGGCAGAGAGGAGAGGAAGAAAGTGAACACAGGAAGCCTGATGCCCCCGGAGCTGTATCAAGCCCAAGTAGACAGGACAAGACTCGAGGTGCTCGGATTTTCACAACGTGAAAAGCAAACCACAGCCTTGCTGGACAGTGCAGTCACTGCTCCAGGAGCCTAACTCCACAGACCAGTTACAGCACAGTGAGTCACAAAAGGGGACTGGGAGCCAACACAGGTGACAAGTCAACCTGGACGGTAAAGTCATGAGTAGTCACCGTATTTTATAAAGGTGGCATGTCTGTTTTGAACTTCTTACCAAGAAAATATTCTAAAAGGTACAATAGAACAAAGAACCAAACTTCTTACACCCACTGCTTGCCCTCAACATTCTCCAGTCACAGCCAGTCATGTTTTATCTACACCNCCTACACCTGCTGGCTATTCTGAAGTTAAGTGTGTTACCATTTCCTTGAGTAACACTCAGAATGTATCTTTTCAAATTATAACCAACAATGCTTATGAATAACAACATCACACCTGAAGAGCAGCCAACTTCTCTCTGCTGGAATATTTTTTGGCTTTTTGTTTGCACTTAGGGCACATGTAAGGTCTACACAAAGAACATGGATGACGGATGGGATTCCCACTGGCCTCCCCAACTCTTAAGTTCCCACCATCTTCTTAATGTTTCTCTGTTGAGGAAAGTAGTCATCTGACCTGTAGGGTTTCTGTTCCTATGTTTTGGCATGGTATAAAAATAGCTTGAACTGACACACCTGTGACGTGGAAAACTGCTTCAGAGCCTGTCAGCTAAGCTGGGACTGGAAACCAACCTTTAATGCTTCATGAAGGAAGGAAGGATCCTGGATGCCTGTGATTTCTCGCAGCTGATTTAACAGCATCTGGCAGCTCTGTTTTTGAGAAACAAATAAAATCAGATACATATCAGTCGGAAAGCAGACCCGAGTACCTCTTGGACAGACAAGCCCAAGACTTGCATTTTTTACACTTTAAAGCGCTGACAAACTCCATGTAGCAAGTTACTGATGGTCAGACACATTCTAAAATGCAGAATCTATCATTCTGTCACAAAATATTTTGGGCAGTTATGAGAGAACTATGACTCAACAGAAAACTCCAAATATCTATGACAGTCGAAATCAGCCAGGCTTAAGAAGCCCTGGGCTTTCCTCCCTGNGACAGTGATCACTAGGTCATAGAAGGAGTCCGGGGAACCTCCATGGATGTGAGGAGGAGCTATTTTAAGCTTTACTGTGGATGCCATTTGTGTGTGTATCATTTTTCACTGGCAATAAGCTTCTAACCATGTACTTAACAAATGGCTGGTACCACTAACATAAAATGGAAGCGTAGCTAAAGCTAGCACTTCTGAATTATCAAATAAGACATAATTCCAGAAGAATGAGCTATGGAAGGAATGAATGCTTTCATTAATCTGAACCACGGAGAAACCTAACTAACATCCAGCCACACAGATCATCTTAAGACCCTTTCGAGGCCTTAAGTGCTCACGCTACCATCCTGCTTGACAGTCAGAGCCAATACAAACACAGCACCTATGGACAGGGACAGCTCAACTGAAACAACTGGCTGGCCAGCATGAGATGTGATGGTTTTTTAGTCAGCACTGAAATAGAACAGTTATAGATTATTCCAGTAAGGAACAATCTCATTTACTCCATACTAAGGTTGTGCCAGGGCTAAGTCCTGACAACACTGCAGGCTTCACCATTAAGTTCACTCAGAGAGACAGTCTCCATTTACTGCCAGCTGTAACCGAAACAGTATCCTATGGTCTTCAACAGCTGAGGGCCGGCTGGCAACACATAAGTACCACAACTAGAAACAACTGATTGGACAGCCCTCCCCAGGCCTGGAAAAGGGATCAGAGCCTTTCTCTTGTCACAAACTCTCCAGTCTGAAGCTAGAAATGAGTCTTCCCACTGAGACAGCAGTCTTCAATATTATGGGTCTTGACAACCCCAGTCACCAGAAATGGGCTGATTATCAGGCCAGAGGGGCTAAGATTTAGGCTTGGTAAAAAATAGAAAATGTAAGCTTTTTTTAAAAAAAAAATAATAAGGCATTAATTTCCTTCCAGAAGAATTATAATTCCATTTGATTTCATCATGTAAAAAAAAGGTGTGTGAATCTATGAATCTGGAGTCTACAAAATTTTCTGGAAAACCAAAATCAACGTACCCGAAAAGTCATGGAAGAATGGGAGGGGACAGGAGGAGCCTGATAATATCATACTAGAACAAAGGTGGAAATGACAGACACCAATAACCACAACTTCATCTGGAATTGCTCTGAATGCCATCAACCACCATGATGCACAGAGACAGTAACAGTCCCAGCAAGAAATAGTTGCTAACATATACGACCTACTTATAGCCTTGTGCTGTTCTCAACGTTCTGCAAGCACTAAATGATGCTGATTTCACTCATGTAACCCTCACAGCAAACCCTCATAAGAAACCTGTGTAAGAAATAACTTACACAAAGTTATGGCTGAGGTCGGTGTGCTCTAAGCGCCTCTAAGGAGACAAAGACACAGGTGCAAACGGCCTCTTAATGCAAACTTTTTTCCTGTATTTTGACCTTGAACTTTGCATGGTAATAAACTTCTGTTTTTAAAATTTTGCCAGCCTTTATACTATCAAGAGCTGATTACTTAGTACAGTGTGTTCTAAAAAGCTACCATCGGGAAGTAAGAGGGTCAATACTGCGGCGTTTGACTGACTCAAAGGTGCCACCATCAGGTACTCTTGAGAGGAAAATCGGCTACCACTGCAACTATGCCAGGGCCTAGTGACAGTCCCAATCGTTTACTCAGCCTCCTGCAGCTGAAACTTTCTCCTGTATGCTGAAGAACCCAGCAATTCCAGGTGTACTTCCTGGCACTCAACAATTCTTTTGCATGTTTCTCAGCAACAAAACTGAACATGGCTGAATCCACTCCTGGCACCTTTTCTATATTCCGGAAAATAAAGCATTTGACTGTAGTGTTGCACGAGAATTTCACATTGCAGGTCGCTCCTCCCGTGTTCATGCTCTGTCTCACAGGAAGTTCAACACACACACCCTGGGCCTGCTTCCCACTCATTCCTTCACACACAAGTTTTGTTTGTGTTTTTCTCTTTTGCTTTTATGCTAAATCACAGTGCAATCTTCTAAAAGACATTTTAAACAGCCGGTAAATGAGGGGGGGAATAACAGTGGTGCAGCTTGATTGTTATTCGTAACAATAGGACAGTGGGATTGAGCCCAGAGCTTCATGAAAACTAGACAAGTATTCTACAACCAAGGTTCACTTCCAGCCTCAAGCATTCATTATATATTAAGCATTAATTTTGTAAATTTTTACTTTATGTGTACAGGTGTTTTGCCTACATGTCTCTATGTCCATGCCTGGTGCCTGGGGAGGTCAGAAGAAGGATTAGATCACTTGGAACTGGAGTTACAGTGTGAGCTGCTATTTGGTTCTGGGAATTGAACCTGGGTTCTCTGAAAGAGAAGTCAGCGCTCTTAACCACTGAACCATCTCTCCAGCCCCATGAATGTTAATTTTACAAGGCCAGGTATGATGGCTCATAACTTGAATCCCAGCACTTGGGAAGACAGAGGCAGAAGATTTCTGAAAGTTGGAGGCCAGCAAAGCCTGTCTCAAAAAATAAAACAACAGAAAGAATTACAAAAGTAAGTTCACTTATTTGTTTGTTTGTCGAGACAGGGTTTCTCTATATGTATAACAGCTTTGGCTATCCTGGAACTCGCTTTGTAGACCAAGCTGGCCTCAAACTCAGAAATCAACCTGCCTCTGCCTCCTGAGTGCTGCTGGGATCAAAGGTATGCGCCACCACCTAAAGCACAAGAGTTTATTTTTACAATGGCAAATAAAAGTCATCATGCTCCCCGACTATCCCCAACTCACTGTCTCTCTGGCACTTCATAGAAAGTGGATTTGAATATTAACTCACTCTAACTACACCACTCCACAGAAAGTACACACTCTAGTACAGACAAGACAAAGCCTGGGCTCTGTCCTGATGAAGTCAAATGATGACAAGAACCAACAGGTTTGCACTTCCTTGACTCAATTCACAGTGTTTTCACAAAACAACGCCTTCACTTTTCCTGCCCAGAGGCAGAGAGAGACAGACCCACCCATCTCCGGGGAAAGCCAGCTGTGTGCACACTTCAGCTACACAGGGACTTGAGAGCCAACCAGAGAGATCTCTAACTCATTTTCTACATGTTTTTTCATACAATATACTTCGATCATACTCTTTGCCATCCCAAGTCCTCCCAATTCCTCCCACCTTCCCTACTCAACCACCCAACTTCATATTCCCTCAGTCTCAAAAAAGAAAGAAAACAAAACCAAACAAAAAATACCAAACCATAACAAAAGCAAACACACACACAAAAACAAACAAACATGGAGTCTGGTTTGTGTTGGTCAACTACTCTGTAGCAAGGGGCCTACCCTGGAGTGTGGTTGTGGAATGTGTCACTCCATTGGAAGAAACTGATTTTCCCTCTCCCAGAAGGTATCAATTACAAATAGCTTCTTTGTTAGGGTTGGGACTTTGCTGTCTTTTTGCCTCCTCTCTGGCCTAGATTCCCTGACCCTTGGGGAGTGTGGGGAAAGGGGTGGATTTCTCTTAATGCAAAAATAACTCACTTCACGATACACAACAAACAGGACTAGAGGAATTAAAAAATCAAAACAAACCCCTAAGTTATCAACCCAGTAACAAACAGTAATTGGCCTAATCAGACTGTAATTTAAACCCCACCACCACCAAAAAAGGCAATTACTAACTCGTGTGTGTGTGTGTGTGTGTTCATGTGCCTAAGTGCCAGCACATGCATGCATGTCACAGGAGTGGGGTCAACCTTGTTTGAGACAGGGTCTCCTTCTGGTTATCTGCCTTGCAACTTTTCAGGAACACTGGAATAACACACTCATTGTGTGTGGATCCTAAGTGGACTCAAACTCAGACCCTCACACGTGCATAGAACGTGTTCTACCCACTGGATCTCCCCAATTCCTATTACACCCATCTGTTCAAATAGTAATTTCCTTTCCCTGTTCTGATGGTCATGGTGCTCGATCTTGTCCAGTGAGATGAGAACCTTTAATTTATAANGAAGTAAGCTGGGAGTGATGGTTTATACCCACAACTTCAGCACTAAGGAGGCTGAGGCACGAAGAATGCCTCAGGTTTGAAGCCAGCCAGCGCTAATGGGAAGACTGTTTCAAAAATCACAAGCAGTAACAAGCATGTGTGCATCTATCCACACCCACACAGGTATACTTAATAAATAAAATGTAATAATAAAAAATAACAGTGCTGAAGAAAAAAGTGTGTGTGTGTCAACAGTTCTTACTGAGATACTAGATATAGTGAACAGTTGTCTTAAGAGTTTCTTTTGACTAATTTTACTTTTATTTTTAATTATGTACATATGTGTAGAAGTTTGTGCACATGTGTGCAGTACCTGTGGAGGCCAGAAGAGGGTGTCACAATCTCTGGCACTGAAATTACAGATAGTTTTAGGTTGCCCCATCCATGTGAGTGCTAGGAACAGATCAGAACACAGGTCTTCTGCAAAAGCAGTATCCCTGAACCAGCTCTCTGTACCCAAGTTTATTAACAGTGCACTGAGACTGCTATTAACTCTCTAATCTCCACAAAAACTGGATGGACCGGCAACCTCTTTTTGTTTTTCTTCCAGCAACACTTCCATACCATTCCAATTCATTCATAGGAAGAAACCTAACATAGTCATGATAACATGACTTGATGGGGGATGGCGGGATGGGGATGACCCAGCTTTTTGTGAAAATAATAAAATCCTGATATGGGCTAACTGATCATTTATATGAATTACTGAAAATACTACCAATGTTTAAACCCAAAACTGAGTCTTTCTCCCTTTGGGAGATTGTAGTCAATAACAAGCTAATACCAGTTGANCAGTAAAGGCAACTCACAGTCTTAACCAGGATTATATGAAGAGTGGGAGACAGTCTTCACATGAATTTTGGACCTATGTGCTGGGAGTCAGAAGTGTACAGACACAAAATAAAAGGTGTGAATGGGAAGGGTGTAGGGCTGGAGTCTCTAGCCCCATTCCAAACCCCGCCCCTCGNAGAAAGACCACCAAAGGTCCAGGCTCCTCCCCCNAAGCTACTACCTGCTCAAAACCGCACCTACGGGATATTTAAGCCCTCTCCTCAAGAATACCATGTGATTTCTCCTGCCCACCCCCTCCACCTCACCTCTGGGGGCTGGAAAGGTCACCTGAGAGTGCCTGGCCCAATAAGCTTGTTTTTGTTTTTTTTTTTAAGATTTATTTATTTAGTATGTATACAGTACTGTCTGCATGTATGCCTGCAGGCCAGAAGAAGGCACCAGATCTCATTACAGATGTTTGTGAGCCACTGGACCTCTGGAAGAGCAGCCAGTGCTCTTAACCGCTGAGCTATCTCTCCAGCCCTAAACTTGGTCTTTTTAATTTGGCTTGAATCTGACTTATTACTGCATCAGAAGAGAAACCGATTATTGGGGTACAAAAACCTATCAAAGGGTGCTAGTAAAGAGGAACTCGTGGCTTTTCTGAGAATGGAGAGACCCTCTGGAAACTGGGTACTAACTCTTCCCTCCTTTTATAATTCGCTGCCATCTAGCTACTCAGAGCTGGAGTATCTTTTAGCATGCAGACAGGAACATAACGCATTAGAGGTTGTTGATGGGAATGTCTTTCTAAAANTGTGTTGCTCTGATTGGTTGATAAATAAAGCTGTTTGGCCAATGGTGAGGCAGAATAAGGTTAGGCGGGACATTCGAACTAGGGGGAGAGCAGCAGAAAGCAGAGCGGGGGCAGACGCCATTCTGCCGCCCAGAAAGCAACATGTAACTGCGCACAGGTAAAGCCACGTGGAACACGTGGCGACATAGATTTATAAAATGGGTTAATTTAAGATGTAAGAGCTAGCTAGCGAGAAGCCTGCCAGGGCCATAGTTTAAAAATGATATAAGCCTCTGTGTGTTTACTTGGGTCTAAGTGGCCGTGGGAGCCGGGCGGGATCAGGACCAAAACCGGACAAACTTTCGTCTACAGGTTGTCTGGTGCTCATTCTAGTAGTCAATCATATTAGAGCCAACTAGTTTGCGCCAGCCCACTTTGGCCTATAGACATCCAATGTGCAAACATAAGTGTGGGTAGCAGAAGTGTAGTTAAGTGGGCAGGCATGTTGGAGCAAGCCAGTGACTGCTTGCTCAGGAAGATCACTGAGGGTTTGGGACTAGCTTGAGCTACATAGTGAGTTCCAGACCAGCCTGGGCTACATAATGAAATATAGAAGGGACCTGATCTCCCAGCGCCCCCCTACCCCCACTCCGAGACAGGGTTTCTCTGTGTGATATTCCTGGCTGTCTTGGAACTAGCTTTGTAGACCAGGTGGCCTCAAACTCACTGAGATTTGCCTGCCTCTGCCTCCCAAGTGCTGGGATTAAAGGACTGCACCACTACCACTCATTTCTAAGAAAAAAGGCGACATCTCTTTCAACTATGTTTATGAGTGTGAATACAACAGTGAGTTTCCTTACAAGAACACATTGTGTTTTCATTAAAGAGGCGACATCAGGACCTGATCTAAAAAACAAACAAGGGTGAAGGGTTCAAGACCTATCTCCCCCAAAACCTATGGACAGATAATGGTTGCTGGGAGAGGAAGACATTTCCTTCAGTTGTATAGCCACTGGTAAGTTGACCACACACCTGTAAATAACCCCTAAGCCTTGCTCCTGTAACTACAATTAAACCCACTAGGTCCCCAAAAAGACATCAAAGTAGGACTAGTTGCTAAGAAGAAGGGGGATNAGCAGGACAGAAGGAAACAAGGGGGGCTAAAGGAGGTGAATATGATCAAACATATATACATATGAAAAAGTCACAATGAAACCCATTGTTGCATACAATTAATCTACAGTAATGGAAAATTTTTAAGTTGGGGCAGGAGATCTAGCTTAGCAGCTAAGAACACTGACTGCTCTTCCAGAGGATCTGAGGTTCAATTCCCAGTACCCANTGAGTAGCTTTGGACTGTTAATTCCAGGGAATCTAATGCCCTCTTCTGGCCTCCTCAGGCACTGCACACACATGGTACACAAACATACATGTAGGCAAAACAGCCAAACGCATAAAACTTTAAAATGGTGNNTAGGGGTACCTATGTGTAACAGCAATACTTGAGGCTGAGGCAAGAGGATCAGGCACTCCAGACTAGCTTTAGCTAAAGTCAAAGCCAGGCCGGACTATAAAACACTGTCTCAAAAAAAATGAAATGAAAATTTCAGCTGGGCGATGGTAGTGGAGACAGAGGAAGGCAGATCTCTTTGAGTTTGAGGCCAGCCTGGTCTACAGAGTGAGTTTCAGGACAGCCAGGGCTATACAGAGAAACCCTGTCTCAAAAAAACAAACAAAAGAAATAAGAAAGAAAATTTCGCCAGGCAGTGGTGACGCACGCCTTTAATCCCTAGCACTCGGGAGGCAGAGGCAGGTGGATCTCTGTGAGTTCGAGGCCAGCCTGGACTCCAGAGTGAGTTCCAGGA
>LZPO01017299.1:526278-539483 GCA_001675575.1 Neotoma lepida | reverse complement strand
TAATGCTGATTTGCAAATAGTTAAATGCATTTCTGCATGATTGAGTTCTGAAAAAAGCTAGGCCTTAGGTTCCTTAGAACTGAACTATCTTCTGGGTGTTGGGATGGAGCTCAGCTGGAAGAGTGTTTGCCTAGCATGGGGGANGCCCTGGTTTCTTCCCCAGCACCAATAAACCAGGCATGGTGCCACTCCTGTAATCCCAGCACTCCAGAGGCAGAGACAGGAGGGTCACAAAAGTTCATCTTGACACATAGTGCTTGTCTCTAAGACTTAGAAACTGCTGTACGTCTCTTTTCTCTGCAATGGAGCACCTTTCATGATACCTACGGATATTTTTGCACCCCTAGTACGGTTTCTATGCTTCCACTGCACCTCTGTGCACTCTAACTGCCAAGGCCTACAGTTAACTTTTGCCAGAATCCTCTCTTGGACCAATAAAGCTTTGTCTGCCCAGATAAAAGAGTGGGAAACCTCTGGGAGTCCCCTCCTTCCTGTGATCCTAGATCACGAAGATCCCTTACACCAGTGGGGTAAGTGACAGTATACAAGGCAGGGCCTCCTTGTCCAGCTTTCATGGCCAGATTCCCCTGTAGGCCCAGGATTAAATCAATCCCTTTCATTTCCTGATTTCTATTGTGTAAATGAAATAAATCAGTTGTAGCCTGGTTCTGATGGCATGGAACTTCTAAGACCTTATAGAATTTCATCTCTCATAACATATGCTAAAATTCAATATAGATTTAATAATATTGTTTAATAATATTGTAACTTTTATGTTTGTTTTGAGACAGTCTTGCTGTNTAGCCTATGCTGGCCTCAAACTCTTNGCAATCCTCCTTCCCCAGCCTTTAGGATGCTGGGATTACAGGCTTGTACTCTCAGCTCTGTTTCAGAACTTTCAGGGGTGGGAAACCAGGGCTTTATTTATCCCTATTCTTAGGAGTTCTGCTCTTAAGAAGTCACTTAAGGAAATTGCAAGGCTCCTTTGAATCAAGATTTGAAGGAGCAAGAGTGAAGAGGTTAATGTGGGGTAGGTATCTAGTTGACAGTTNTCAATTGAGAGGGAGCAGAGTAGACAGGTGGGTGTGGGTTGGTGTTGGGAAATTCCAAGAGGGAAATTAAGAGCAAAGAAAGAGTGATGACACAAATTGAAGAGTGACATGACTTTCAAATAATCTAAAAACTCGGTGTATAATAGTTTAGGGTCCAGTGATGATGGTGAAGCAGAAACCAGAGGCCTTGAACCAGACCGATGACTCATTGCAATGAACATTTGCAAGTAAAGCTGATTGGGCAAAAGGGTACACTGTGTGACACACCAGGGCTCCCAATGCCACTAAGAGGAATAAAGAGGTGTGGGAGAGGCAGGAAAGATGGAGGAGCCAAGAGGGCTTTCTTTGTTTTGTTTTTATTGTTGTTGTTTGGTTGGTTTGGTTTGATTTTAATTTTTCTTTTTAANTTTTCTTTTGTGGGGTTGGGGAGGACATAGCAAGTGTGAAGGGTGGCTATGGGAGGACTGGGAAATGAGCAGAATTGGGGTGCATGATGTGAAGTTCTCGATGAATCAATAAAGAAATTATGTTAAAAAATAAAGAATAAAGTTTAGTGTCAGCAAGATGCCTCGTCATTTATAGGCACCTGCCAAGGAGCCTGACAACCTGAGTTCGATCCCCTGGACCCACATAGTGAAAGGATAGAGCTGACTCCCGAAGGTTGTCCTCTGATCTTCACATGAACATCATGGCATGTGCTCAAACACACACACACACACACACACAAATAAACACACAAATGTGAAAAATTCGATAGTTTAATGCTGAGTGTGGGGATTGCCTGTAATCCCAGTCTGAGAAGGTACACATAGGAGGATCAGGAGCTCAAGGTCATCCCCCTTTACTTAGACCACCTTGGGCAACAAGAGACCTCATTTCAATAAACAACAAGCAAAATTTAAAGAATGGTGTGTGGTCGCACTTGGGAAGCAGAGGCAAGAGGGTTCATAAGTTCAAGGCCACACAGGGTAGTACAGTGAGATTTTTTTCTCAAAAAAGCCAAGATAAGCAAATGAATGAATGAATGAATGAATGAATGAATGAATGAATGAATGAATGAATGAATGAATTCAAAATAGGTTGGTTATAGTTTTCTTACTACAAGAATTTGTTACAGCAAGCAGAAGGGCTGCCACACGGTGGCGCTCTGACTACATCCATCGCTGGAGACTGACTTCCCAGGAGCTTTATTCTTTTACTCCTTGCTCAGTCTTTAAGGGCCCTAACTAGAGGTCTGTCACACTCCAGCCATAGTCAGCCCCCCTATCATTAGTGCCAAGTCTTCCTCCTGAAGCAATGACAGTGTCAATTTCAGCAATGGCAAGGGGGGAACAAATACAGCTGTTGTGCCTTTTAGAATAATTGCTACAGGCCATTTGGAGACAGCATTATAATCACAGCACTTATACAGACTTATACAATATTTCGGTTTCCTATTTTAAGCCCCCGTTAGCATTCTGTGTCATGAACTTGTGAATCTATTCAACTCATGTGAATCTGGAATTATCTTCCCATAATTTTCCAATGTGCTTGTGGCCCCCTGGAAGGTACCATGGACTCATCTTTCTGCCCTGCTGTCTGCTGTTACCTGTACTCAGGACAAAGGCCACTCTCTCAAAACAAAACAACAAAAACAAACAAATAACAGAAACAAAACAAAACAAAACAAAAACTAAAAAGACAAAAAGCCCAANGTCTCATGTGGCCTGCACTGGCCTCCAACTCTATGTAGATGTAGGTGGCCTTGAGTTTTGGAGCCTCCTTCCTCTACNAAGCCAAAGCTGGAATTACAGGCATGAGCTACAGTTCTTAGTTTCTGTAGTGTCATGGATGGACCCCAGGGCTTACATGTGCTAAGCAATCACTCTACTAACTGAGCTATATCCCTAGCTTCCTGGCCACTGCCCCACGAAAGATAGGGACTTACCTTATGTTCTCTATGTAGCCCAGGCTGCCCTTGACCTTGCTTTATAAACTAAACTAGCCTCAAACTTTCAGTGATCCTTCTGCATTTGTCTCCCAAAGGCTGAGATTAGATGTGGGAGCCCACAGAGGTTTNCTAGTGAGACCTGAGCTTGCTTTACCAGCAGGACTGCATAAGAGGATGATTGGACCAAGGGCCTGGGTCCCAGGTGTTTGGAAGGGTCTACACTTGGTTGTATATAGCAAGGGGCAGGTCTTTTGTCCCACCCCTTGGTATTGTGATAAAAAGCCCTTTTGAATAAAGTTCTAGGCCGGTGGGTATTGACCCAGGTCCTCCCGAAGCTATCCTGTTTTTCTAACTTTCCTCTTGCCAGCTAGGCCTATCGTTCTACCTAATATTCTTTATTCCTCTCTCCTCCTTGTAGGAACCCTGGAAAAGGTGAGGGCTGATCCTCCACAATTAGAGGTGTATGTCACCAGGCCTGGCTACAAAGGCCACTTTCCTCTGCCCTGTCTGGATTCCTCCTATCTACTGTCTCCATCTTTTGGTCTTTTTTTCTGGGGTTGAGGGAGGGTGGTTCAAGATAGGGTTTCTCTGTGTATCCCTGGCTGTCCTGGACCTCGCTCTGTAGACCAGGCTGGCCTTGATCTCAGAGATCCTCCTGCCTCTGCCTACTAAGTGCTGGGATTAAAGGCCTGACTAGGGAAGAACACAGGAGGGTGGCTGCCTCTGCTCTGGTGGTCGAGATAAAGCCCTCAAAGTTTATCTTCAACCTCCACCCCAGGGCCCTGGTGCCTTCTTATCTTTCCATTTCTGATGTCCAGCACAGTTCCTCACATAGTTAGAGAAGGAATGGACAAGTAAATAAAATAGCGTCTAAATTGGGTGTCACAGCTCATGCCTGCAATCCTAGGACTCAGGCAGCTAAGGCAGGAGGACTGCCATGAGTTTGAAGACAGCCTGGACTACTATCTTAGTTAGGATTATTATTGCTGTGATGAAATACCATCACCAAAAGCAACTTGGAAAGGAAAGGGTTTGTTTGTTTGGCTTACACTTTCACATCACTGTTCATTATCAAAGGAAGTCAGGACAGGAACTCAAACAGGGCAAGAACCTGTAGCCAGGAGCTGATGCAGAGGCCATGGAGGGATGCTGCTTACTGGCTTGTCCCACATGGTTTGCTCAGCCTGCTTTCTCTTTCTTTCTTTTTTTTTTTAACTTTCTTTTTATTTATTCTTTGTGTCTTTCACATCATGCATCTCCATCCCATTCATTTCCTGTCCCTTTGTGTCCACCCTCTGCCCTTGCAACCTTCCCCCCAAAATAAAATAAAATAAAATATGAGGGAAAATCTCGTCATGGAGACTGTAGCATGACATAGTGAGTCACAAAGTAAACCCTTTTATCCATACTTTTTTTTTTTCCAAGACAAGTTTTCTCTGTGTAACAGTCCTGGCTGACCCGGAACTCACTCTGTAGACCAGACTGTCCTCGAACTCACAGAGATCTGCCTGCTTCTGCCTCCCGAGTGCTGGGATTAAAGGCGTGCGCCACCATTGCCTGGCTCCATCTATCTTTTTTTTATATATATTAAGAAATTTTTATTCATTTTACATACCAACCACAGATCCCCCTCTCTTCCCTCCCCTGCCAACCTTCCCCCCTCAATCTACCCTCATTCCTTCCTCTGATAAGGTAAGGCCTCCCATGGGGAGTCAGCAGTGGCTCCATACATCTTTACTTGCAAATGTTCATTGCAAAGAGTCATTGGTCTGGTTCGAGGCCTCTGGTTTCTGCTCCACTATCAATGCTGGATCCTCACTGGGACTCCTCTTGGATATCCTGTTATTGCTCTGTGTCATGGAGATCCTACAGCTTTGGGTCTGCAGAACCAGCCCCTTCTCATGCTCCAGCAGATCATAGATGGGGTGGATGTTGGGATGGGCCAACTCATAACCCTGGTTCTGGGCCTGGGTAGTTGCAGGGTGGATCAGCCCNCCAGCTCTCCTGTCTTCACCACCAGGGGGAGCTCTCCAGCATTGCCCTGGCTAGTTCACCCCTTGAAGCAATGAGCAAGGGGTGGAGCTAGTTGTCCTGCTTTCACATCCTCAGGGCCAGTTTTCCCACACCTACACCTTCAGGCCTATTTATTGTGTTACCCATGCGAAGTGTAGGGGCTACTCTCCCAAGTGCTGCAGCTAGTGAGGGGCAGGGATAGCTCTCCTGCCTGCTCTTATGACCTCAGGGTCAGCTCTCCCACATGCTACAAACACGGGGAGAGGGGCGCATCTCTCCCCTGCCTACACCACCATATGGCAGATGAGGGGCAGGGCCAGATCTCCATGCTCACATTCTTGGTCCGTTCACCCTCACTCTTGGCAATAGGGTCAGCTCTACTGTGCTGCCCAGATGAGGTGCAGGGTGCACTTTCCTGAGTGCTGCAGCTGGTAAAGGGGAGGGTCAGCTCCCTCCTTTGTCGAAGGCAGTGAGGGGCAAGGGGTAAGGGAGGTATCTCTCNACCACCCACACTGCCACATGACAGATTCAAGAATACTGAGGACAGTTCTCCTATGCTCACAGCTTTGGGGCTGGTTCACTGGGTTGGCTCTATTGTGCTGCCCAGGTGAGGTGCAGCGCCTGCTCTCCCGAGTGCTCAGCCTGCTTTCTTATAGAACCTAGGACCACCAGCCCAGGGATGACACCATCCTAGAGGTAAGAAATCCTTCTAGTGGCTGGCTTCTCTGATTCTTTGATCTTTCAGCTTTCACTCTGATCTCTGACTCCGGGTATTTTATTTTTAAGACCAATTATAATTCATGCTACAGACCACCCCTCAACCCCCACCTCCATATCACCTCCCTTTAAGACAGAGTCTTTCTGGGTAGCTCTGGTTTGCCATGAATTCACTACATAACCCAATCTGGCCTCAAATTCATGGCAATTCTCCTGCCTCACCTTCCCAAGCAGCAGGGATTAATGTGAGTTACCACACTTGGCTCTGTTTCTTCTGTGTCATGGAGTCTATNTTACTCCCAAGGGTTTACAATATCTTGGACTATGGGTAATCTCAGAGACCCAAGAGAAGCAGTATCCACCTGTGCCTGCCCCCATTACCCTTTGTGCTGCTTACTTACTGAGCCCAATAAATAGCAGAAGTCTGGCTCAAATCCAAGCCATCCTCCTCACTGTGCTTTATGAGAGGGTAGCAAAAAGATAGCATCTTGAGTGTGGGCCTGACAAGGCTGGACCCCTCTAAGTATGCTCTTTCTCGTGTAAGCCAAAAAATATCCTTTCTGTTCATTCGTTCACCTTTCCTTCCTTCCATCCTTCTGAACATTTGCTGAGCATGCATTAGCTCCATGCTGGAGTCACAAAGACAAACAAGACCACCTTCACAATATCCATGATGTGATGGTTAGCTCTAATTCTGAGCTTGACATAACCTAGATTCACTTGGGAAGAGAGATTCAATTCAGTAAGGGATTGTCTATATTGATTTGGCCTGTCAGTATGTCCTAAGAGGCATTGTAACCTAAGTTGGCCTTGAACTCTCTCTGATCTCCTGCATTAGTATCCCAAGGACTGTGACTATCCTCACGAGCCATCATGACTGTCCATGTTAATTAATTGATTGATTAATGACCAGAAAATATGTATTATTAAATGCAAGTTCCAATATAAAGGGAACTCAGAGTGTGAGCTTGGATTTGAAGAGCTGCCTCAGTAGTTGGGTTGATATTTATTTCATTGGAGTAATGAAAACTACATATGGGATGGGGGCTGGGGTGTAACTCAGTTGGTAGAGTGCTTGCCTAGCACAAACAAATCATGAGTTCAGTCACCAGCACCATCAAAAAACAGATGTGGTGGANCACACCTGTAATCTCAGCATTCAGGAAACAGAGTCAAGAGGACCAGAAGTTCAATGTCAGCCTCAGGCCAGCTTGAGCTCCATAAGATCTTGTCAAAAATGAAATGAACAAGTCAGTGAATCTCAANTGGAAAGATAGCACATGTCTATAGTCTCAGAGACGCTGAAGCAGGAGGATCACTATGAGGTCAGTGCCTACAGGCTGAGACACTGTCTCAAAAAGCAAAGAAAAAGCAACAGCATGGAAAATAAATTGCAGGAGGGAGTGTACTCAGTGGACCCTGATCTTCCTCCTTCATCCAGCCTGACCAGATGTGTTCAGGAACCTTGGTTCTCCTTGAATATGTACATCTGTCAAAATTCCTGTCAATTTTAGCACAACTGCNAAGGGACTGAACAAAGAGAGTTAGCGATTAACTTCAAAGAACTTTGTTGGAGAGGAATAAAGATATTTAAGGCCTATTTTGTGAACTAATTGCATTTGCATATTTATGGGATTTACTGATATAGCAGTAATTAAAAACTATTTAGTAGTCTTAAAGGACACATAACTCAGTTGCCGTTTGCATAATAAACACTTCCTTATTATGTTTGCATAATAAGCCCTCTACCCCTGCTTCTTCCAAAAGACGCTGGTCCNTCANAGAGGTGCCACATCTTACTTGGAAATGGAAGAGCATGAAACAGGATTTTCTGGGGTGGTGGAGAGGTGCTTCTGAAAGAATATTCTTTAANCAGCTCTCTTAAGTTGGGCCTGGCCTGAGTNGCTGTTAGAGAATGGGAGACACAAACCTCACTTGACATTTTGGTTCACTTTGCCTAGGTGTTATTCCTGAGAACTGAGGATCCAGAAAAGAACACAGTGTCACAGGCCTGTAGCATCAGCAGAGGCTGAGGTAACAGGCGCGCGCACACACACGCACACACACACATACACACACACACAATATACACACAACACATCACACACAACACACACACAATACACACAACACACATACAATACACACAACACAATACACCATGCACACACACAATGCACACATACACCACACACAACATACATGAAACATGAATGTCTAGCCCCTCAGGACTCCAGCTTTGCATCATAAATATTACTGATTTGGGGGGATGGACAGATGGCTCAGTGGTTAAGAGAACCTGTTGTTCTTGCAGAGGACCCAGGTTCAGCTCCCAGTCCAACAAAGTAGTTTACAACCATCCAGTTCCAGGGAATGCAACACCTTTTCTGGCCTCCGTGGGCACTAGGCATGCCTGTAGTGTACATACATACATACATACATACATACAGGCAAGACATTCATATGTCTTGCCTAGGTGTTATTCCTAGAAATGGAATATAAACAGAAAATAAAAATAACCAAAAAAAAGTAAATATACTGATCTGCTTGAAAGGCTTCAATGCAATTCAAGCCCATATTTATCCTTCCTATGAAGTGTTCTAAGAGGACCCATGGAAGCCCTTGGGAGTAAAAAGCTATGTGGCTTCGAAGGGAGGGGTTTAAGGAGAGTGAGAGGAGACAATTTTCATAAAAAAAAAATTAAAGGTTGAGCTGGCTGTGGCTGTGCATACCTTTTATCTCAGCATTCAGAAGGCAGAGGCAGAGGCAGAGGCAAACAGATCTCTGTGAGCTGGAGGCCAGGTTGGTCTACATAATGAGTTCCAAGCCAGCCGGAACTATGTGACAAGAGATATCAATCTAAAACCGCTGAGTAAACAAACTAAACCCTGGTAGGAGGGTGACATAGGAAGAAAGCTGAGGTGGCCACAAACTCTCCTAAAGACACAGTACTCACACAAACTCCTGGCAGGAGGCAGCAGCCAAGAGCCGTACCAGGTAGCAGCACCAGACTGCCGTTAAATCAGCTAATGAAGGTCATAATGTACCTACATTACACATCATTAGCAATGGCCTTGCAGGAACAGATGAGCGCCTGAGAAAGCGCAAAGGAGAGGGAGGGAAGAACGTTCCAGAAGGGTCTGACAGAGTCATGGCTCACTAGAACGTGTGGCAGGATAGCACACGGATCACCATCTCAGTTCAAACCTCTGCAGAAAGGAAGGCTTCTGAGTCCTCCCTCAGAAAGGCACTACCAACAGATGTGCTCCCTCTTGTTCAGATTCTCCTCAGAAGCAAAAGCAGACTCTCAGAACTGGCACAAGCGGCCAGAAGGTGAGCTAATCTCTTGAAGTCCAGAGTACCAATGTCTGTAACAGGTACTTCTCAAACACAAAACCGAGAAAAACAAACCTCATAGATTTAACCTCCATCAAGTTAAATTTTACTTTTTTTTTTTCCTGAAATGTTTTCACATGTACAACAAAGTCAGAAGGGCAGTGGAGACAGCTCCTTCCCCCACCTCCACTGACACAACTCTTTCTCAGCCAGTTGACTGCACCTTTGACTAGCTAGTGTGTGGTTATCACACCAAAGATGGTAGTCTGTTTGTTAGTGGGGCAGGGGTGCTTGCTTCCTTTGTTTCATTTCTTATTTTTTGTTTGTTTGTTTGTTTTTCAAGACAGGGTTTCTCTGTGTAGCATTTGGAGCCTGTCCTGGAACTCACTCTCTAGACCAGGCTGGCCTCGAACTCACAGAGATTCACGTGCCTCTGCCTCCCAAGAGCTGGGATTAAAGGCGTGCGCCACCACCGCCCGGCATCATTTCTTATATTTCAGCCAGAAACTTGGTGTGTAGCTAAGGCTAGACTTGAACTTCTGGTCCTGCCTCCTCCTCCCAAATGCTGGGGTTATAATTGTGAGCTACTACACTGGGCCCAACAAGGACGTTATNTTATTTATTTATTTGAGTATGTGGAGATGATGTCTGCACACTTGTGTGCACAGGTGTGTAGACACCAGAGGACTCTATCACTCCATGACTTACTCCCTTGAGATAGGGTCTCTCACCAAAGCTGCAGCTAGAGAGGAGGAGACGATGTAATGAAAAGTGAACAAGATTCAATCAAGCAAACAGCCACAGCAACAAATCTTTTATCAGGGAGCCAGCAAGATGGCTCGTTGGGTAGAGGTGCTTCCCACCAAACCTGGCGATCAGAGTTGGATTCCCAGGACCCATACGGTGGAAGGAGAGAACCAGCTCCCAAAAGTTGTCCTCTGACCTCTACACGTACCCTGCAGCACATGCCCACCCCACCCCCACATACAAAATAAATAAATAAAAAAATTTTAAAAGGAACATTAAAAAAGTCTTTTATCGAACGATGTTAAACATTAATAGTTATCATCTTCAAGAAGCCTGGAAGCATCTTAGTTACTTTGTGGACTGTGCTTGGCGAAAATTTAAAAAGCATTCCTATTTATCAAAAATCAATGTTTCTCTTAATTAAAGGGGCCTAGCAGAAACAAAAAGCACTCTCTTCGCTGTATTGTTTGTAGTTGATGTTTATTAGACAATACCAGGTTCCCATTAGCTACTTGTAACTCAAGAGCCCAGTGACTGTTCCCAAAGACTGAAGACGTTACTGCCTAAGTCTGATTTAAGACGGCTATCTGGATCTCAATTATTAATGAAATTAGGGTCCTGAACGCCAGCAAGAACATTGCCTTAGGTAAAGGCTGTAAAGGAAATCATATTAGCATGGAATTTCCTCTCCTCAGGGGCTCCTCTTATATTGCATTATTCACTTAGCCGTCTCCTGTAAGGGAGATGGACTGTGGGCCATCATCCTAGGGCAGAGCCAAATGGAGAAGCCAGTGGGGCTCATGAAGACATCAATCTCCAAACCTCCTCCATGTGGTGCTTGTACGCCTTGGTCCAGTGGGATGTTTACAAAATAGCACCAAGGTTACCACAAGAGAGCAAGCAGAAGAACAGGGTGGAGGGGTGCTGAGTGATGCAAAATTGAGCAGCGGCACACCCAGTAGTCACTGCTCTTCTCTGGTACCTTCCCCAGAACAATTGGAAAGTGAGATGATTCTTCTGTGGTCCTGCCTCCTGGTGGCTGCTGTAGGTAAGTCCTGTCAATGGTTTGGCTGGGCAATGTGTCTTAGCTCTCACAGTGTGGTGTCCATACTGTGTGTGAACATCTCGGATTCATTCCTTTTTATTCATTATCTGTTTAATGCTAGTCCTATGAAGCTTTGCAGAGACTAGTGATATGTCTCTGACACCCCAACACTCACACAATCCTACATACCTGTACAGCATCATGCACCGGGGCTTTTTATA
Source organism: Neotoma lepida (assembly GCA_001675575.1). NCBI lineage: Eukaryota > Metazoa > Chordata > Mammalia > Rodentia > Cricetidae > Neotoma > Neotoma lepida. The sequence goes on along the minus strand of LZPO01017299.1, from coordinate 528,422 downwards.
CAGATGAAAATTCATTCCAAAACATTATGATTGGTGGGAAAACTTCACTTCTGCGGAAATCTGGCTCACTGTGGCAATTTACATTAAATGTGGGGTAATTTCTTTCAGATATGTACAAATAATGTGTTTTAGGATCCCAGATAGCCTTGGCATTATTATAAGCCTTTGGCAGAGCAGAGGAAGAGTGCCATGGATTTGTCTCAGCTGTAGATTCCTGTATATCATTTTGATATCACAGTGTTTAAATCTAGCTTTATGGAAACTATAGACGTGGCTGGTATATTGCTAACGGCAGGTGTAAAATCATGCAAGTTTTGTGTATATGATTTCTCNTAAAATACTTTAGAGATTATGTGTGTTTTAATGTATGAAATGATATTTCCATGGTAACATTAACTATACTGAATTGAATTGTTTTACTTAAGATGCAATTGATTTTTTTAAAAAAGTGTATAAATCAAGAATCAACGGGTGGCCCGTACCCACATGTGGGTATATATCATTCTCTTTTTCTTAAATCCCATTCTATAATCCAGTAGTTCTCAGCACATGGGCTGTGGCCCCTTTTCAGGGGGGATGTCAAAAAACCCTTTCACAGGGGTCACCTAAGACCATCCTGCATATCAGATAGTTACATTATGATTCATAACAGTAGCAAAATTACAGTTATGAAATAGCAATGAAAATAATTTTATATTGGGGGTCACCACAATATGAAGAACTATATTAAAGGGTCACAGCTTCAGGAAGGTTGAGAACTACTNGGACTAACCTGTTAAAATGTCTTTTCCTACACTCCAACTGTGCTTAAAAAGACAGAGAGAAAAAACTTCTATTTCTGTTGGTGATTCTTAACACACTACTCTCTTTTATCTTCTCCTTATACCCTACGTCTTTGAGAGTTCTCCTAGAACTTGGGTCTGAATTCTCAAAGTTTAAAATATGACTAGAAGTGGGATGAGTCAGTTATGGAGAGGAAAGAAAGAAATTTGGTAGCGAGAAAGCTGGGAATTTGCAGAAAAAGGAAGAAAACACTGGAAATGATTTTTCTACTCAGTAGAGAAGAAAAATAGCCACGGATATCCTGGACATTTAACGTCAAGGATAAAAGCCTATCTTAACTATAAGAGTAAAAGAGAGGAAATTTCATTAATGCCAAATGGATTTCTTTGCAGAAAGTAACTATCAACATGAAACCAAGAAAAAACAGAAAACTGACATCCAGAAGACTCGGGAAATTCTTCTTACCAGCTTTCCCTCTGGTGTTCTGTACTCATGTTTGATTTGGGTTCTCAGCGGGGCAGGAACAATGTTTTAACAGGGTCTAACGACCAGGCCTCCTCATAAATCACACTGAGGGCATTCGAGGCAAAGAAATCTGACCTTTTGCTAAGGTAATACAAAGTAGACTTGTAAATAGCAGAACTGATTTTTTTTCCTTTGTGCTGAAAGTGTGCTAGGGATGAGGCTAGTCCACCCTCAGCCTCACTAGTCACTAGCCACAAGGCCCACATAAGTCAATTCATTCTTTGGGCAGTGTTTCAGGGCCTTATGTAGGCTGGGCTAGCCTCGAACTTACTGTGTAGCTGAACGCTGAACTTTGATCCTCCTNCATCCGCCTCTCAAATTCTAGATTACAGCTGTGCACCCTCTCTCCCTGNGTATGTGGTGCTGAGGGAGGGACCCAGGCCNTCATGTATGCTAGGCAANTACTCTATTCACTGATCCTCAGCCTCACACCCTTAAGTTGATTTTTATTTGGAATGTTCATGAAGATCAGATTGTGGAAGTGTAACGTGCAACACAAATGTAAGATCTTATCAACCCGGAAGCACAGGCTCCGAAAAGACCACTGGCTACTTCTGCTCAGTAATAGACACTGTGCTGGGTGTATCGGTTTTCCTTCCGATGGCTTACTCAGTGCTGGTCCTAATATTTTTAGACAGCCAGGTCACCATAGTGTCATGCCTATGAGATTGTTCTCTGAATGCAGACCAGCTGTGCTTCAGCTCCAGCCTCTTAATTTGTAAGCTATAGCCCTGGGCATCTGTACCTTCACTGAATCTGTAGTAATTGTGCCATCTTTACACACACACACACACACACACACACACACACACACACACACACACACACACACACAC
>LZPO01017299.1:495589-509520 GCA_001675575.1 Neotoma lepida | reverse complement strand
AAGGAAGGAAGGAAGGAAGGAAGGAAGGAAGGAAGGAAGGAAGAAAGAGAGGAAGACAGATAGACTGACAGACACAGAGCAAGCAAGCTATTGTGGCTTCAGGATCAGAGGGAACAACTGCTAACCAGGGCATGGTGGGACCCATGATGCTCTGATACATCCCTGGGAGTGCTCTTGGCCAAACTGTACCCAGAGAAATTTGTCTGTCTTGAGGGGTTCTGGGAGAAGGACAGTGGTGCTCACCACTTTCCCTGCAGAGCTTCTGCTCCTCTGACTTTTCCGGCAAACCGCCATCACAGGCAGGCTCACATCACCAATAGACTCTCAGCGCTAGAATTCGGCAGAGAGCCCTGCTTTACTGTGTAAGTGAAGCTTATATTTGTGGCAGGGTGAGACGGTGGTATTCATGACAAAGAATGGATCCAGTTGAAAATTAGAGACTACAAACAGGTCAGGAGTGCAGGTGACATGGATTCCTCCAGAATCAGGCCTTGGGAATGAGGTGCCTGCAGACCAGACTAAGGGCTGATACAAAGAGTGAGATTAGCTGTTCCTGAGGGCATGAGTGGCCATTGGCTGAAAGGTGTGTGTTTTCTACAAAAACTCCTGTTAAACCAGAGCCTTAAGCATTGGGGTTTGAGCCTCCCTCATGGCTACCTGTTGGCTAGCAGCCCATTGCAAAACATGCCTGTGGAGCAGGGGATTTAGGACTGGAATGCTTTCTAACTTAGAATTCAATGATGTATTCATTGTGGCCTGCCTGCCCACTCTTTCTTCTTTGTTTTGTGATCCTAGGGCTCACACAGGGACCTTGCTCACAGTAGGCAAGCACTCTACCACTGAGCCACATCTCCAGTTCTTGTCCACTCGTTTTTAGTAAGAGAAAGAGAGTAGGGGGGAGAAAGCTGTTTTTTTTTTTTTTTAATTTCAATGAGTTTCTTGGCTAAGAGTAAACACCTCATTAATTTTAAAGATATCAGCCTGCAAACATTATTAATGCAGCTCAAATAATGGAGAGCATTAAAGGGAAACGTGAGGGAATGGCACGTGCAAGGTGGAACCAGTCACCTACCAAGCACTCCACGGAGTGCTGCACACATCATTACCTACACTGCAAGGAGACAGACAAAGGCAAGAGGCGGCAGGTAAATGGGAGTGTGAGTGTGGATATACCCCTGTGTGCTCTCTCTCTCTGCAATTACATGTCATCCTTTCTCCTAAATATTATTAGCTTGTCTTCTTGAGAGCAGCTGGGTCTGTTTGGAATAGAAGAGAAGGTAAGCACTGCTTCATGGGAGGTATCCCTCCATGTAGGAACCACGGTCCAGTTCCTCTGTCCTCTTCATCACCACGTTCCTCTCTGTTGTGGTGTTTCTACGAAGGCACGCTGGAGGTAGGGATACATGCATTTGATTTCATGCCCTAGAAGTTTTCTCCAAGGTGTCTTTGCCCTGGGGGCCAAGATGGGTTACCTGGCAAGGCTGGCTTTCACCTGATTCTCTGGAACTGAATCCCCCAAAATCCCAAGTAAAGTCACAAATCATAGTAGCCAGACTCAGAAGTGATCCTGCAGCTTTGGAAAGACTCTCAGGTTCCAGAACACTCGCTGGTTTCTGTCTCCCAACCTCCACATCTTCCCTGTGGCTGCCATGTGCCCCATACCCAGCTTCATTGTTTTCATACCATATGAGACATTCTGCATTTAGCATCCAAGGCATCCTGGTGTCATTCAAAAGCCCTTGGCCAGTGTTGTAGTATTTGGAGTCCAACTCTGTGCCAACAGTGTGCTTGCTGGTGTCCTAACAGTAAAGGACCATCTTCCTCTTAATGTAATTACCTGCTGTGTCCCAGACCAAGCTGGGGACAGCTGGAGCAGGCAAGAGAGACAACATTCTCTTCAAAACACAGCATCATACCATGCTAACACATAGGGCTACCATTTATCTGGTATCAAATACTTGGGATACCATTACCTTCAGCTAACACAATCACAGCCGCTGGTGCTGGGACACATGCTGCTTATCACAGGGTACCACTGATGCTTTAGAATCCAACTACATTCCACAGGGGGCCTAGACAAAGCTCTTCTCCCTGTAAGGATGTTTGTGTACAGCCTGGGACCTAATCCAACCACCATAGGAGGGGAGATTTCTTCCAATACATTATTGGAGGTGCTGGTTCCCAGAAAACAGCAGGATGGACATTCAGTTTTTGTATGACCTTGCAGGAGTGGGCAGAGGTAGGGAGAAAATCTAGAAGTCATTTTGGATGGAAAGGGCCAATCAAGATACCCTGACACTGAATGAGGGACTCACCAGGCACTGGAAACTCACAGAGTACTGGAGAAATGAAAAGGAGATTTGAGAAAGAGAGATGCCTTGCTCAATCTCTTTTTCTATCATGATTTTTATGTCTTTTCTAGATTAGGGTGATTTAATTGAGGTTTCCATTGAATCTGAGGCATTCTGATGTCCTTCAAAAACTCTTGATCAATAACATGAATGCAGTCATACTTGACAGGATAGTCTTCCAAGAAAGAGGAGGAAGGGAGACCGAGGGAGGGAAGGAGGGGGGAATCTTAAGCTCTAGAATCATCCTAGGGTTGCTCAAGGAATATAGGAATCACAAACTTTCTGTTAATCCAGCCCAACCCACAGTCTACATCCCCAAAGCCCTCACTCCGGTACAAGGCTCTCACTTAAATGGCAACAACTTCCCCATTCCTTCTGAACCAGGGGTGTTAGGAGGGACTTGGGAGGGGAGGAAAATGGGCTTCTGTATGGAGCATGAGTCTGGGCGTCAAAATTCCAAGTATGTCATAAAGACGGTCATGCAAAATTGAGTACTGGTGGGGTCTACCATCAAGGAGGCAATTAGAGGCTAACCTTGGGGCCTATTCCATCTCCAAGGAGCTCTCCACACACACATTCTGAATTAGATTGATCTCTTTCATTAACATCAATAGGCTCCAAATACCTTTGTGTACTTATTATTACCTGGCTTTAATGGATAATGAAATTGTGGCATAATATTGCTAACACCTGAAGGGTGTCTAATGGAGAACACGGGCTGAAACTAAAGTGCTTTTTCTTCCTTTTCTGTGGAATTTAAAGGCACCAGCTCCTCTAGTCCATTAGGAATGATGGGCTCTGGGTAGGGCAGGCTTACAGAGAACAGTGTCACACTGAGCAGGTGACACACTCCCCTGAGCAGAAACAGGAGTCATTGGCTCTCATATGATCTATGCCAGGAGGCCCATATGAAGACTGACCCCAATGGGATGCCTGCCCCCATTTGAGCTAATCTCACATCTCCAGTCTATTGAAACTAAAGTAGCATTATTAACCGATTCTGATGTAGCTCAGTGAACATCTTCTCAGCATCAATGATTGTTAGAGTTTGATGTCTGTTGCTGGGCAAAGTAGTGTGACCAAAAGCCTCTTGGGGAGGAAAGGGTTTATTTGGCTCATACTTCCAGGTTACAATATATCATCGAAGGAAGTCAGGGTAGGAACTCAAGGCAGGAAACTAAAGCAGAAACCATAGAGGACCTCTGCTTGCTGGCTTGCTCTCTGGTTTGTTGATTCTCAGGCTTATGCTTTGTTAGTTTTCTTACACAGCCCAGGACCACCTGCCTAGAGATGGTGCCACCCACAATGGGCCGGGCCCTCCTGCATCAAGTAATAATCAAGACAATCTCCCACAGATGTTCCCACAGACCAATCTGNTCTAGACAATTCCTGTGTCAAGGTTTTCCACTCAGATGACTCTAGGCTGTGTCAAGTTGACAATTTAAGCTAACAAGGACAATGACAGATATATAAAGTACAAAGATGAAGAAGAAAGGCTCTTGGTATCTATTATAGACATCAAAATCTGCCTGAGGAGCTATAGCTCAGTTGGTAGGGCATTTGTGTAGCATGTAGGAAGCCCTAGGTTCAATCTCTGCATAGAATAACAGCTAAGCTTAAGAAGTCTTTAGTGGCATCACGCAAATGAGATAGGGACTCTGGTTTTGGTTCATTCTGGAGCAAAGTTTCTTTCTGCCCCATAGACTTATCAAACGCCAGTTACCAGAGTCTGGTTCCTGAACTCCTAAGATCAGGCAAGGACAGGAACTTGTCCTACTCATGGCACTAAGCCTCTAGTATATACAGTAGTGTGTCAGCAGCCTCTTCATGCTCAATGTTTGTTGAACAAAGGAAAAGTAAGCTGAAGATTGGCTGAGATAACAATAAAAGTTTCAGAAAGCAAAAATAAAATTAGAGGTTTGTTTTGTTTTTAGTTCATTTTGGTTTTTTGTTTTGTTTTGTTTTGTTTTGTTTTGTTTTTTGACTGTACTAGGCTTGTAGAGAACATTAATTTAATCCTTAGAAGGCATTAGCTCTGAAAGAAAAAGGTGGGTCCTTTATTCTAGAAGAAACCCCAAACTGTGGTACTACTTGGTGTCTCTTAGGAATGGTAACATCCTTACTAAAGACAGGAGAATATGCATGAGGTAGTTTTAGAAGGCCTAGTCAGCTTTCCAGTCTTGTAAGATAGATGGACTAGGGAAGTTTCTGTGTTTTATGTCACAGCGGGAGCTAATTACCTAATGGGCTACCTGTGTCTTTGCCTTCTGCTTTGAGTGTCTACTGAGACCTAGTGAAGGTCCTTCCAAGTTTAGGACCATGTATAGATGCACAGGTCAAAAGCCCATGGACCTCATAATTCTTCTCAGACCTCTCTCAACCCCTGAAACCTTNGGAACCTTTGGCCTGATAAATCTATACTTCCTTTGAAATCAGGATCATCAAGGAACCACACCACTCACCTTTAGTTTCAGCCTAGATTTATGTTTTATGTCTGCATCTGGGTGGAGAGGAATCATCTCTACCCATGCTGTTCCATCAGAACTGTATTTCAATGCACAACAGCTCAATTGTACCTGGAATGTTTGGCAAAGCAAAAGCACACTGCTTCTTTAAAATAAATAGAGAGGAGCTGAGGAGATAGTTGGGTTGGTAGAGTGCTTGACATGCAAACAGAAAGATCTGAGTTCAATCCCCAGAACATGAAAAGCTGGTGTGGCTATGCGCTTGTAATCTCATCACTGGGGAGGCAGAGACAAGCAGAGCCCTGGGGCTCCCTAGCTAGTCAGCTTAGTCTACTTAGTAAGTTACAAGCCAATGACAGACACTGTCTAAAAAAAATGAGGATGGTTCCTCTAGAATCACACCTAAAGTTTCTCTCTGGCCTCCACATGCACACATTCAAATATGTACACACATATCCCTCCCCCACATATATACATGCATTACACACACACATACAAAAGAAAGGAAGAAGGAATTGAGGCAGGGAGGGGTTGGCTGTCCCACACAGGATCACATAGATTTGCATACATAGGCTCTATTTCCTTGACTACAGATCTGGGCCCTTNCTCATAACCAACANGCCTTCTGCTTTTCTTTAGTGTGATACCCCCGCTCCCCTATCTCATGCAATCTCTGCTGTGAAGTCTCCAAAGGTGATCCCATTTCTTCCTCCTACCTGATCAGGATGGATGATCCCTCCCACCCTCCACTCTAAGAGACCAGATCGCCAGCATCCCAAGCTGGATCACAACATACACCTCCCAGGGGCCCTGGCCACTCAATGTCCTTCCTCTTACCACCACTTCCCACAACTATCTCCGTCACAGCCCAACAGAGATGCAAGTTGATGATCATTCATTGTGTTGTTTTTTTTCTTGTTGACTGCACTTTGGTAGTAATGTGTTTTAACCNAATTATTGCAAAGNAATGTGTGTTGCACTGGTGTAGATATTTGCAGCCAATTATGTTTAATGTGGAAGACAACAGCCAGACTACAATCCACCAAACAGCTCTGGCCTGCCAAGCTCCACTGAGTCGGNACAAGTTCCCAGATCTGATGGCTGGGGAGCCTCAGCTCTCATCAACAAGGTGTGTGATCTCCCCCAGCCAAGCTGCCCCAACTCACTCCATCACTGGCCTCTATACCTCCTCTGTGTGCTTATTTCTTTGTACTTTTCTCCCAGAGCAGGAGATGGAGGTGAGAAAGAAAAAGATAAATAAATGTCTCCTCTCCCACATCTAGGCANNTCCCGACCTGTAGCTAGGCTATAGCGGAAGAGCACCAGGGATCAGATGTGGAGCNACATCACAGCTCGGCCACTGACTCAACTTACTTAAGGGTGCAGTGCTTCNAAAATCTATGAGATGGAGGATGTTATCTATCCAACAAGCTGATAATGAGAATAAGATAAATGATATGATAGACTTNAAAGCATCCAGCACATGGTCTAACACACAGCCAGTAGTCAAGTGTCACATTGTCTAGCAAATCCAAGAAATGGGAGCTGTGAAGCAGTGTGCTGGTGCAAATCCAATGGTAAAGGGACCAGGATGCTGGTTTGCCCCATCAGGCTTTATTGAATGTATACCACCTCAGAGATGGGGTCTTAATCTCGCCTCTACCTTCCGAATGCTAGGATTACAGACGTGNACCAGCGGGGATTACAGGTGTGTAGCAGCACACCCTGTTTAAGCAGTTTGGGGGATAGAANCCAGGACTTTGTACATGCTAGGCAGGTACTTTATCAGCTGAGCTACACCCCCAAGTTATAAGCCCAGCATTGGTGGACAGAGATGGGCAGATCCAGAGAACTCACAAGCAAGCCAGCCTAGCAAAGTACTGAGCTTCTGGTTTAGAGAGATACCGTGTAGCAGGNAATGAGGCAAAGAATGATAAAGGAAGACACCTGGAATCCTGCTCTGGTTTTTGCATGCATATAAATGGACATGCATCTGTGTGCATGGACACACATATTATTAGGTCTATGTGAAAACTTTCCATCTTTTTGAACCACAAAATAGCCGTGTGTGTGTGTGTGTGTGTGTGTGTGTGTGTGTGTGTGTGTGTGTGTGTGTGTTGTTTGAGACAGGGTCTTGTTATGTAGTCCAGGCTGGCTTCAGACTCATAGCAATCCTCCTGCTTCAACTCCCTACATTCTGAGATTACAGGCATTTACCAGCACACCCAGCTGACTCAAATACATTCCTACTATAAACTACGTAGTCATTTTGCATTACACACAGGGCTGGGACTTTAGGACTATGCACTCAGCCAAGTGTTAGACCATTTGCTTAGACTGATCAGCTTCCTTGTCTCCTGCCAGGTGGTAATTCGCAGGTGCCCGTTGGCCTATGTTGTGAGCCTCTTGATTCCTAGCATCTTCCTGATGCTTGTGGACCTGGGGAGCTTCTACTTGCCCCCCAACTGCCGTGCAAGAATTGTGTTCAAGACCAATGTGCTGGTGGGCTACACAGTCTTCAGGGTCAACATGTCTGATGAGGTGCCAAGGAGCGCAGGGTGCACGTCTCTCATTGGTAAGCAGCCCCAGTGACACCAGACACCCTCCTAGACCACTCCTGGCCAAGATCTGGTGCTAGACCACTCCTGGCCAAGATCTGGTGTTGCACGTAGATGGTAAACTATTGCTAAATCCCTTTTCTCTGCTCTGGTCCTTTCCCAGGAGTCTTCTTTACCGTCTGCATGGCCCTTTTGGTTCTCAGCTTATCCAAGTCCATCTTGTTGATCAAATTCCTCCATGAGGAGCGACACAGTGGGCAAGAACGGCCTCTTCTTTGCCTTCGAGGAGACTCTGATGCTGATGAGTCTAGATTGTACCCTAGGGCTCCAAGTGCTGAGACAACAGGTTTGTGAGAAGCCTTGAGATCCCCATCCTGTTTGCTTTGTCAGCACCTGGGTCCACTGGGGAAGCATCAGGCGATGTCTAGACTGTGTGGATAATGGGAACCTGCTTTTCAGCCCCTGTTCTGTGTTTGATATTTCTTCTGCAGACTGANGGCAACTTCCTGCTGGAGGTCATTTTAGCTTGAAGGTCAGGTCACCTCTAGTTTGCTTCATTTCTACCATAGTGACTGAGCTACGAACTCAAAAATTGTAGAATTCTGGCATACAAGCACATGTGCACACACACACACTACACGTCCCATACATCCCACTATACACACACACATCACATTACACACACGCTACAAACACAAAAGTGGGGAGGAATATGAATAGTTGCATATTCTGGCTGCTTTATATAAAGGAGTTTAAGAACCATCCTAGCTCAGGAAATCTCCTAGCTAGATGTAGCCTACACGCACCCCTCTTGACACAGTACAGCTCTGCCATGTTCTCTGGGCCTTCTCTCAGCACAACTGTGCCTCTCCTGAGCAGATAGGATGAGAGTCCCCAACCCCAGCAAAGACCCTTCCTTGAAGAGTAAGAACAAGTGGCTCCCTGTTCATCTAGAGTGTTCTCCTCCATCTCACAGAGCCCCCAGTCGGTCAGGAGCACCAGGGTCAGCCAGATACCCTGAAGGAAGCCTGGCTCCAGCTCCAATCTATCAACAACTCTCTCCGAAGTCGGGATCAGGTTTACCAGAAGGAGGTGGAGTGGCTGGCCATCCTGTACCACTTCGATCAGCTGCTCTTCCGAATCTACCTTGCTGTGCTGGGGCTCTATACNGTCACCTTGTGTACTCTCTGGGCACTGTGGAGCAGAATGTGACAATGGAGGCTGCTGGTCTCACTTGACATGGAGTCACACTACTTAGGGCAAGCTGAACAGTGNTTGGGGAGNGGTTGNAGGGGAAAGAGTGGGTAGGTTTAAAAAAATGTCTCCCAGACTCCATTGTCTCTTTTCAGTGACTACACAGATGAGCATCTTCTTCGTTATTGACTGAACCAGTAAACATATATATTCATAATAAATATGTATAAATGGAATAGAGTATACAGTAACAAGCAAGCTCTCACTTTCCCTGAGCCACCATCAGCAACCGTATATACTTAGGCTTAAGCAAAAAAGTTTGGTTTTAGATTTTTGAAGCAGGGTCTCTTGTAGTCTAGGCTAACCTTGAACACTATGTAGCCAAGGATGACCTTGAACCCTTGATATTCCTGCCTCTACCTTCCAAGTGCTGAGATTGTACATACTGTGCCACCACGCCCAGCTCCATTTGATATATTCTGCTTGAATAGTCTATATGTCAACTAAACCTTGAGCCCTGCTAAAAACAGCTTAATTCCTCCAGCATCATCAATCCATGGTTCTGTCTCCTCAATTCTGTCTTTGGTCTCATATTACCTTATATCCTTCTTCCTTTAAATATTTGGTAGTCTCTTTTATGCATGTGTATATGTGAGGAGGAAGAGGGATAGACAGACAGATGACAGACAGACAGACAGGGATACACAGAGAGATTACCCAATAGATCACATNCTTCCAGACCTGACCATGAGCCTGGTTCTGTCCCTGTTCACTCAGGAGACCTTAAACTTCACTTCTCAGACTTCATTTTGCCTTATTTAAAGTAGGGGCTGTTAATATTTACTCTCTCCATATCATAGAATTATGAGGGCAAAATAACTCAACAACATTTTGAAAAGTAAATAATCAATGACAAAAATAAATCTGAGACTTGCCTGCTATCAACAGAGATGGATTCTGGTCTGAGTCTTTGGTGTGAGTGTGGGCTTCTGGCTTTCTGTTCACTCTTTCTGCTTTCCCCCACACCCAGGTCCATNGAGTTCTACANTAATAATTGCAAAGCACTTCATTCTAGCTTACTGCTTGATGGACTCATATCTGATGTGCTTTCCCAAGTCAGAGGGACAAAATCTACCCAAGGTCAGATATCCAGTCCCCAGGCATTCACATCTCTACCCCTCACTGAGGGTAGTCTTCAGGAGCCTGGTGAGCAGAAAGATAGAGCAAGGCTTAGAGACNGTCATCCATCTGGATGCTGCCAGCACAGGCCATGAAAGTCCCAAGCTGTTTTCTAGGAACTTATTCCAGGACTAAAATTGCCTTAAAAAAAAATCTGCCCTCCCATCCCCACCCTGAAGAAAAGGAATTTAAATTCCAACAGCCTTTACCTACACCCTCCCTCTTTCATTACCTCCCAGTTAGTGCTCGACGCCAATTGTCCATGAAATTCCTCTGCTGCTGTTAATGAAATGGGGAACGCAAAAAGTTTGTGAACAGGAAGTGTCCATGCAAACTCCACCTGTTTCCTTCTTCACTTCCTACTTTCTAGCAATGGCCTCTTCTGCCTCGATGGTACTCTGTGTTAGCCTGTATATTGATCCTGGCCTTCTCCACTTTCTCCCCCTGTCAGCAGTGGGGAAGGTAAGAAGGGCATGACCGTGAANCCTCCTCCTCTCTAACTGCATGCTGGAGAAAGTGCCAGAGTCAGAGCCAGGAGGTCTGATTCTGGTCCTGGTTCCATCATTCTTTACCCAGGGGAGCTTGAACTTCATTGCTCAGACTACAATTTGACTTACTTGAAATTGATGCTATAAATATTTACTATCTCCATGCCACAGAGTTCTNAGAGCAAAATGAAGCGACTTAATGACATTTTAAAAAGTCAATAATAGATGACAAAATCAACAGGGGCCTGCCTGCTATCAACAGAGAGAGGTTCCGGTCGGGAACCTTATTATAGGATCTGAAGATCNAGGGCTGATGCCATCAACTGCCCCCTTTGTAGTGAAGGGCCCTGGAAGAGACCTCCCATCCCACATCCTGCCTAGCTCACTTTACTGCAATCTCAGGTACCCAGGCTCTTTATAACATTCTTTCAGAAGCAGTCCTTCCTTGGTGGAACCTGAGCACCCTCTAACTAGACTCCCTCTGTCTGGAGTCCCATGGCCCTGATATCTATCAACTGGCAGCCCCAGAGCCAGATCTGCAGCCCAAAGCAGTAGCATCATTAGCACATGGCTCTACAGATGTCTTGGGAGGGTGTGCTCTGCCCTGGAAGGAATAGGATTGCCAGCAGCCCTGGTTTACAGAACAGTTTTAGCTTAGCCTGTCCACATGCTCATCCTTTTCATGAGTTTTGTTTCAGAGAGGAAGGAAACTGAGGNACAAAACAAAAATGGGATTCTCCCAGCTGTGACTGCTCCTACCATCTGCTGTCCCCCCACCATCTAAGAAATCACAGCTCCAGGGTGATGTCTAGAACACAAAGAGAGAAAAGCACAGGTCCCAGGCTAGCCAAGAAGCCTCTATTTCATCCTGATATCTCAAGATAACTTTCAGAGAGCTGCTGTGGTAACCTGTCTGAGCTCAGTAGCCTCGTTTGTTTGTTGTTTGTTTTGTTGTTGTTGTTGTTTGTTTTGTTGTCTTGATTTTTTTTTAAAGATGGGGTCTCATGCAGCCCAGGCTCACCTCTAACTTGCTATTCATCTGAAGATGACANTGATCTTCTGATCCTCCTGCCTCTACCTCCTAAATAGTAGGATTATACGCATGCATTACCATGTGTTTTATATGGTACTGCAGAATAAACCAGGGCCCTGTGCATTCTAGAGAAACACTCTACCAACTTGCTACACCCCCAGCCTTTTTGTGTTGCAAATAATGAGGTGACAGAGAGTGTCCCTTGCATCCAAGGATACCCCTACCACCTTTCACAGACATTCTAGAGGGGGCGTAGATAAAGAAACTGAGCCTTTTAACACTGAAATCTCCTTACATAGCAAGTCTCTTGTGGCCTCACTCCCAGGGTAAGAGGGTGAGTTCAAGGTGACACAGAGTAGCCATGAAAGGAGTGTGGCTTCAAGACAGAGTCCTTGGATGGTGGACAGTCAGCCCAGGACAGACTTGAGTTCTTATACATGTTTACTCTGGGAAGGACAGGCCTCCTTCTATCCTCTGAATTCTGTCCAGGAGCCCCATCTCATTCTCCTTGTCACTTTGTCTATGCCTATGTGTACTCCTGGCTTGTCTATGTCCTGTTCAGTCCCCCTCCCTCGGCTCTGACTCCTTGGATGTTGCCATTGCTCAATTCTGAGTTATTTACCTGCAGAGACGGTGAAAACTTCATAATTAGCTGAGCCCCAGCATGAGGCTTTTATGAGCAGCCACGTCCCCTACTGCTCTCTGCTGTCCGTAATTGAAATGACCCACACCAGTGATTAGATTAGGGGGCTGAAGGAGCCCAGCATGACACCCCCATCCTCTCCCCTGTCCTGTTGGGGAAGTGATGTAGTTAAATTTGTGCTTCATTTGGCAGAGGCCATAAAGTGGGAATCATCNCAGAGCAGCTTTCTGCAGGGGCTGGAAGACACTGATGGGTGGAGGGAGCCACTTTCTCACCTTTACTTTGCTTTCTTACTTTTCCTGCAGCCTAGCATTCAGTTCCAAAGACCTAGGGCTCACCTGAGCCACATGGGGTAATTGGGCATCCTGNGTATCACCGGGGACCGCTCTGTTCCTGGTCTCCCCAGTCACCCGCTCATCCTCTTTCCAGAACTCCAAGCTGAGAGCCAGGAAGAGCAGGTGCTGCTGGCAGGTTTTCTTTCCCTGGTCCCTTGGCGAGTCTTGGCTTCTCAGCTCCAGGTAGAAGCCGTCTTCTTCCGAGGTGTGTCTTGCTGCAGCCCCAGCCCCTCACTCAGCCTTTGAGCAGCAAGATGGAATTTGGTAGATGGTACACTAGCCGGAGTTTGTCTAAGTTGCCTCCTTTTCCTTCCTCCTCCCCACTCACATCATCACACCATCCAGAGGACCGTCCCCCATTGAGTTCTTTCTTCCCAGAGCTGCACTCCTGGATGTGGTACACCCAAACACATCAGGTTCTTTCTAGCTGGATCATGTCCTTCATGCTCCTTTAAAGATAACCCAGCACGGTTATCTTTAAAGCACAAATGCTGCAGAACAAGTTCACANCGAACTTCCAGTCTAGAGAGGCTACATCCCAGGACAGGCTGAGCAGTATGCCAGGTACACTCAGAGCCAGAGCTAGTGTGGTTCCTTTCTAGAACATTCATTGTATTGAAAAAAAAAATGTAGACTTCGTGAAACAGGAGGGGATGTCTTGGGTTTAGACATATTTTATTTGTGTGTGTATGTGTGTGTCACAAGAATTAAACTCAGGTTGTCAGACTTGGCATNAGGCTCCTTTATCTACTGTGCCANCNTGCAGCCCCTTCCCTCTGCTTTAAAACATAGTGTATTACATTGGACATGGTAACGCANGTGTGTAATCCCANCACTCAGGAGGAGGCAGAAGCAGGAGGCTCGTGAGGCTGACCTGGACTACATGGTGACATCCNGTCTTAAAAATAAGTGCCACTGGGGTTAGAAAGATGGTTCAATGGTTAAGCGTACTTATACTCTTGCAGAGGACCTCTATGCAGGTAAACACGACACTCATANCCACTTTTAACTCCAGTGCCAGGGATCGGACTCCCTCTTCTGACCTCTGCAGGCTTCTGTATGCATGTGATGTACATACATCTATTCAGACACACACGTTTATGTATAAAATAGATACGTAAATATTTGTTAAATAAATACTACAGTGGATTCGTCGAAAATCTAAGCTATAGTGTGATCTGTAGATCAGGAACCGACTACTAGGAAAGATANTTTATTGTGCACGGTTCCCATGGGTGGGAGCCATACCACATCACAGTGGAGAGGGAGTAGTGTGAATANCAGAAAATGCTCAGTTTCATCCCAGGGACCAGAGGCAAAGGAAGGAGCAAGAACTTTAANTGTGTTTTCTGCTAGAAGGAATAGAGGAGTCAGAGGACATAGACAGCACTGGCTTTGAATGATTCCCATGGCTCTGTGGCAGGAAGGCTATGCCTAGTGGTCAGGTGNTCAACTTTGGGGTGAANAGAGCCAGTGTCAGCAGTCTGGAGCATAAGAACTCATAAGACAGTTGCAGGGNAGANTGTGGGCTTTGGATCAGTTGGTTTNTATTCAGACAATATGTTTGAAGGCTTAAGCCACTCACCATGTCTAGAGGGTGGCTTATTTGGGGGGCGGGGGCAGTCTCTCCAGCATCAGAGGGATCCTAGATGTCAAAGCACCAGCATACAGAACATAAAATGATG
>LZPO01017299.1:469570-480796 GCA_001675575.1 Neotoma lepida | reverse complement strand
TTCTCTCCCTTTTCTTTTTTCTCTTTCTCTTTTTATTTTTTAAATCTCCCTCTTCTTCTCTAGATCTCCCCAGTATCTTCTGTTTCTTCTTTCCCTTTTCACTCCCACTGTGCTGTGGCTCCTTTTAGACAACAAGGGAGCTCTTGATTCTTCCTCCTTTCTGCCTGCAGATGGCTGGTGTGGCTTGGGTACTTGGGTACACATGCACTGGAGCCCCACAGTGGAGCATCTAAGCGTAGTGGTGAGGCTGTGGGAGTTGTCTGTTCCTTACTGATGAAACAGCTTCAGCAGTGACCCCAAGTGCATATGACTGCTGAAGGCCCAAATCTGGCTTATTGCTGTGTAAGGCGATCCCTTCAGTGAGCAGCAGCATGCTATCTGCAGGCCTCACAATGCACATAAGTGAGAGGAGAACCTGCAGCCATCTGCAGCAACTTTGCAGGTGCAATGGTTCCCAAGCAGAGGCCAGAGGTAACCTAGGAGTTTTAGCTTGCTTTCCTGCACCATTGGGTTTCTTTGGGTCCTCAGACTGGAAACCCAGGATCCTCCTGTCTTGTCTTGCCTTTCTGTGAACCCCAAAGTCTGAGAGCATTCACTCTGGGATTGTCTGCCTTGACACATTATTTACAGTTTTGGAGTCCCCTATTTACCAAGGGTCCTCCTCTGTCACTTGGTCTCACTGCCATTCTCTGAAGATAAAATAAAATAAAATCTGTAGGTTGATTTTCCTTGTGTTTCTGAATGGTTACTTTTGAAGCAAATGAATTTACAGAAGAGTAACAAGGGCTCTGTCAGCTTGAAGGAACCTTCGAGAACCAAATCCCGGTTAGCATCCCTAGGAAGGAATTCTGCCAAGGAATGTCACAGTGCAGTGTGCAGAGTTTATAGCGTGTGTAGATGAAGAAAGGATTCAGCCTGGCCAAGGCATATGTTTGTCTCTTAACTAGAATTTAGAGCCCCAGGGATGTAGCTCAATTGGCAGACTATTTGCCTAACATGGATGAGGTCTTGGGTTTGATCCCCAGTACCACATAAACCAGGCTTGGTGGTACATGCCTATAATNNCAGCACTTGGAAAGAGGANACAGGAGTACCAGGAGTTCAAGGTCAGCCTCAGCTACAAGAGATCCTGCCTTTAAAAAGTATGTTATATTTTTCTTGGGGCCAGGGATATGACTTGGTTGGTAAATGCTGGCCTGGCATGCATGAAGCCCTGGGTTCCATCCTCAGCACTGTTTGTAGTGGGTATGGTGGTGCACACCTGTAATCCCAGAATCTGGGAAGTAGAGGCAAGAGGATCAGGAGTTGGTCATCATCATTGTTGGCTACAGAGAGTGTTCTAGGCAAGCTTGGGCTAGATGAGACCCTATCTAAAAAACAAAATAAGATAAAAACAAAAGAAGAAAGGAAAGAAACTACAATTCAGAAGATGTTTCCTTCTTACAATCCATTCCATACTTGTATCTAGTTTAAAAAGGAATTACAAAGAACACAAAGTGTTTCGTTGTTAAAGTTTACCATGACGATACAGAAGAACCTTGCCTTTAATATAGAAGAGGTGGCAGAGTTTTCCCTTACATCAGATTGGGGTGGGCCTCCTCCTAGCTGAAAGCTATACAATCTTTTACTCAGACAACCTTTGGGCACATGGCTGTGTCTCTGAGAAGTAGATGCTTACCCGTTTAATTCATAAAGAGAAAAGAAACATCTCTTTCAAGAAAACCAAATTTAGACAGAANGTATTGAAAATGTCTACAAAAGGATATTAAGCCAAAAAGGGAAGGGAACTGGAGGGATGGTTCAGCAGTCAAGATCATGTAGAGTTCTTGCAGAGGACTTGAGTTCAGCTCCCAGCACCCATTGTTGAGCAGTTCACAACTACCTGTAACTCCAGCTCCAGGGGATCCAACACTTCTGGCCTCTATGGGCGCCTGTACTCCCCACACATACATATACATACACATACAAATACACACAATTAAAAATAAAATCTTTAAAAAATAAAAATACATTTTAAAAGAAGAGGAAAAGGCTATGAAATTATATATATATTATGATTTATTTATTTATTTACTTAATTTTATGTGGATGCGTGTGTGCTTAAGTNTATGTCTGGACCACATGCATGCAGGAGCCTAAGAAGGTGGGAAGAGGCATCAGATACCCTGGAGCTGGAGTTACAGACAGTTGTAAGCTACCATGTGGGTGCTGGGAATTGAACCCANGACTTCTGGAAGAGTAGCCAGTGCTNTTAACCACCAAGGTATCCTTCCAACTTCCTATTTTCTTAACTATACACTTTATGGAAGGAACTCACAGAAAAACATACACCAAAATATTAACAGTGGCTCTCTCTGGGGCAGTAAGCCTATGGATGCTTGTAATTGTTCTTCATAATTTTCTATAATTAATACTACATGCATGTATTATATCTAACAAAAATACATAAAAATAAATACACATTAAAAATATTTTTTACAAGGCTGGAGAAATGGCTCAGAGGTTAAAGGCATATATTGCTCTTGCAGAGGACCTAAGTTCAGTTCCTAAGCACCTATGACAGGCAGCCTGCCACTGCCTGTAACTCTAGCCCCAGGGGACCCAATGTCCTCTTCTAGACTCTAAGGGCACCTGTACTCACACATGTACGTACCCATCCACCCCTCCCACCCCCACCCATATACAAATAATTAAAAGTACAATAAATCTTTAAAATATATGTATATTACTATTTTTAACTCTGTGTATATAAGAGGGGAAGGGACGGACGGAGGGAGAAAGGGAGGGAGAGAGAGGTCATGCTCTACATGCATCCTGGGTAGGCTGGCCTCAAGCCTACCTACCACTCTACTACCTCAACCTCCCACATGTTACATATGTGGATCACAGTGTTTGGTCCTTTCGCTTATTTAACTTTTAATTTATTTTTTTTATTTGTTTGTCTCTTGAGACAGAGTCTCATGTAGTCCAAAGTGCTCTGGAACCAGCTGCGTAGTAGCTCAGAGTGGCTTGAAACTTCCGATCCTCCTGCCTCTACCTTCCTGGGATTACAGGTGAGCATCACCCAGCCTAAGGCAAGTTTTTTNCCCCCCTAGGGACTGAAGTAGGCTTTGTGCCTGCTAGGCCAGCAACATACCACCCAACCATGTCCCCCAATTTACGATAAGAATGTAATCACCAAAGATCATACACTTCATGATATTTGTTAAAGCTCAGAAAATCAGGCAAAGATATGTAAAATGTATTTTGCTTACTTCAATTCTTGGTGGTACTTGCCTAAAGTCACTCAAGAGGTGAAGTCAGGAGGATTAGAAGTCCAAAGCCNTTCTCAGGTCCCTAGTGAGTTCAAGGAAAGCCTGGGCTATAAGAGACCTTGACTTAAAAAACAAAGCAAAGCCGGGCAGTGGTGGTGCCCACCTTTAATCCTAGCACTCAGGAGGCAGAGGCAGAGGCAGAGGCAGGCGCATCTCTGAGTTCAAGGCCAGCCTTGTCTACATAGTGAGTTCCAGGACAGGCTCCAAAGCTACACAGAGAAACCCTGTCTCAAAAAAAAAAAGCAAAATGAAATTTTAAAAAGTTTTAATTGAATGAGGATGAAGGAACAGACCCTTAGTTGACCGCCCCCCCATCCTCTCTGTTTGCAGAAAATGCCCAGTCTCTTGCTTCACTAGGGGCATTATGTCTCCTTGGGGAGTCAAAGTATGCCTCTTGCTGCCCCTGCTTAAGCCACCCCCTGGCCCTCCCCTTGCTATACTTGTAAAGGGACACTAGTGAGAGTGACAGCCCAGTGTACAGTCTCAAAGCCGTCAATCTGCATCTTTGTTCCACAGGACCTGTAGGCCCTTTCCCCAAAACATTTCCTGGACAAGATGTGGCCAAGCCACCTACTTGAATGGGTGGGCTGAGCTCCCTCTCCTGACATCAGCTAGCAGACTCCCCTCCCGCTTCCTCCCGCCCTGAAACCTGATCCAGCTGAAAAGCTGCTTGCAAAAAAACTTGGCGGCTCCCCAACTCTGGTGGCCCGGGAGTGCCAGGCTGCAGCCTCACAAGGTGCAGACAGCAGTTGGAAAAGCAGGCTGCCTGGGACATGAGGTTGGCAGAGGGTGTGCAGACTGGCAGTCAGGAGGACTCGCCCTGAGTGGCTGCTCCGAGGCCCTCCCTCCCACGCTTGGGAAGCTTGCCATGCTGCTCTGCATGCCGCAGGTGCTGTTGGCCCTGTNCCTTTCCATGCTTCTGGCCCAGGCAGAAGGTAAGGAGTTTGGTGGGGAGGGGAATAGCAAGCTGGGGTGGGGGAAGGCCTTAGGTCTCAAAGGGCTGAAGGCAGGAGAGGCTGAAGCCACAGGAGGGCTAAAGGAAGGTTGGCTATCTGACTGCTGATGAGCGAGAAAGCATTCTGAAGTATGGGATCCAATTAGATGGTTTGAGAAGTTGAGTTCAAGTGAGTCCTTTGCTGAGAAAAGAGTAGAGTTGTTTCTGTCTGTAAGAAATAAATAGGTGGGTTCTGAGAGGTTCCCATTCTCTTTGCCTTGCCTTTCAGCTTATCAAATGGGAGCAGCTATGGACCTGTGAGCTCATTTTGTCCACCTTTTCTTCTTATAGCCACAGTTCAGAGTGGGAGAATAATGCACTCAGGGCCACACAGCTTGTCAGCAGCAGAGCGGGTAGCAGGACCACTTTAGCAATGTTTTCTTTCTTCTGCTGGTTTTGTTGCTTGGGTCCTGTAGGCTTTCTCCTCCCCTAGACTCCTCCAAGGCTCACCTCCAGTAATATCAAACTTCCCTGCCCTTTCTACCCAGTCCTCTCCTGTCTGCCTCAGAAACAGGGTGTTTGGCCACATGGGTCCTGGGTCTTTCTATTGCAGACCACATTCAGCCCCACAGGAAGGTTCCTTCTACACATCTGTGTTGCAGCACCTTGGGGGACAGTGAGAAGGATGCCACCAAGGGGTGGGACTGAAAGCTAGGAATAGGGTGCTCTTTTCTGCAAGCTGGGCATTGGGAGAAGGAGGGTAGATGGAGCAGAAGCAAGTTGCATGTGGTTGCAAGTTTCCCGGGTCACTCTGTCCTGTCAGNGGACCTTGTTCTGAGGCCTGGCTGCATTAGCCAGGCACCCTTTAAACCTCCAAGGGTTGCCCAAAGCCCATCAGACCCTTCTACAAGCCTTGTAGAATCTCAGATAGTGGTATGGAATCTGGTTTGAATTTCAGTTTCTCAGCAGCTAGCAGTGTAGGCTCTTTCTTTGCACTGAGCTTTGGGGATTCCTGTCTGTATAATGGGCTGTCTTGCTAGCTACTCAGGCAGGCTGTCCTGAGATTGAATGAAAGACTTGCATAGATACTATTCCGTTATTCCAAAGAAGACTCAAAGAAAAAAGAAAAGAAAGGAAAGGAAAGGAAAGGAAAGGAAAGAAAAGGAAAAGAAAAAGAAAAGAAAAGAAAAGAAAAGAAAAGAAAAGAAAAGAAAAGAAAAGAAAAGAAAAGTCTCTTGGGCCCGGGGATATAGTTCTGTTGGTAGAGGCCTGCCTAGCATACCATTCATGCACACAGCCCTGGCTCCAATACCCAGAACCACATAAACAAGGAGTGGAGGTATAATCCTGGAATACTAGAATTTGAAAAGTAGAGGCAGGGGGATCAGAAGTTCAAGGTCCATCCTTAGTCACACGGCAAAGCTCTAGGTGAGCCTCAGCTATATGAGATCCTGCCTGAAAAGCAAAACAAAACAAAACAAACTTAAAAATAGTCTCTTGTCTTCCACTTCTCTTTGCTTGCCTCTGTCCTTCCAGGTTTATGGGGTGGGTAGANGACACACCAGAGAGGAATCTGCAGGAATGCCTCGTTGTCTGGTGACAAGCTTGAGGGCAGAGTATGAGGATACAGTATTATTTAATAGTGACAAGCCTTGTGGCTCCCAGTTTGCAAAGGACCAGTCCACTCTGGGCTGTGCCCTCCCCACCCAATGCATGTTGACCTTCATTTTGTTGAATGAAATATGGACTGTTTCACAAGTTTGCATGTCATCCTTGTGTAGGGTCTTCCACAACCTCTATATCATTCCAATTTTAGTATGTGTGCTGCCGAAGTGAGTGGGGCTTTCACACGTCACTCCTGCTTTCTGAATTACTATAGCTGTTTTCCGGAGGGAAACTGAGGAATACTCAAAATTCCCAGAATAGGGCCAGGGCCTGGTGCTAGGTTCTTCTTTTTAAAATTACATTTTATTTATTTATTACTATTATTATTGTTAGTATTAGCATTAGTATTAGTATTAGCATTAGCATTAGCATTAGTATTAGTATTAGTATATTAGTATTAGTATTTGTGTGTGTGTATGTGTGTGTGTAGTCACACATATGGCTTGGCATTTATGTGCAGGTCAGAGGACAACTTGCAAAAGTCCGTTCTCTCAGGTCGTGAGGCTTGATGGCNGGTGCCTTTACTCACTGAGCCATTTCACCTGCCCAGAGGATGAAATTCTTTAATGGATTCTAAGCTGGGGCAAGAGAACCAGAGCTCCAGCTCCTGTGTTAAACTGTTCTCCTTCCCAGCCAGCCGGAGGGCGGCCACCCAGGCCCACAACACCACCCTGCCTGCTCTGCTCAGGCTGTCGGATCACCTCCTGGTCAACTATAGGAAGGGGGTGCGGCCCGTGCGGGACTGGAGGAAGCCTACTACAGTCTCCATTGATGTCATCATGTATGCCATCCTCAGCGTGGTGAGCTGCCCTCAACCTGTTTGGGGGGTCAGAGAAGCCACGTGATGCCAATCATCTACTGGGCAGTACAGTGGNCATCAAGAACCCTAGAGCCTATGGTCTGGNATCACAGCTGGGGACAGACTGAAGTTGCATCTGCACAGCTGCCCAAACTACAAACTTGGGCCACCTATGTGCACCCTCTCCTAGATGTGGTCACCTCTTGCATGATGGACCCTGTCTCCCCATATCATCTCTACACCCTTAGTTAGTGCCTTACACAGGTCCCTTGAGTGGCAGATGTCACTAAATGGCAACAGTAGATAAAATGTCAACTAATAGATCATTAACTAATCAATAACTAGAGTAAGGTGGGTGCACTGTTCAGCGGGTGAGGCTAAGCATTGCATGGAGATTGACAAAAAGGCGATTGAAGAGCTGTTGGCTCTCTGCCTTGCAATGGGGAGGTGGGAACTGACTTCACAGGCTACTTGGGTCACATGATACCCCCCCCCAATACGGGAGGGAATTACCACATTTAGAACATCTCTGGAAAGAATAGCTAAAGGCAGGTTGGTGTGCTGCTTCAGAAAGGAAGACCTGTAATTAGATGGGGGAGAGGAGAATAATCACTNTTTTTATTCTATAGTTTTGAGTTTCTTAATTTCATAACACATCACGCCATATATGCATTATATATATATTATATATTATATATATAATATACAAACATATTAAACAATGACAACAGAAAACATGCATAATTTACATATCTTTGGGGTATTTTTTTATGTTTTATTGAGGAGTTTTACCAGATTCCCAGACTGGCCTCAGTTCACACCAATACGCCTGCCTCAGCCCCTGAGTACTGGATTATAGGCATGTACCACCACACCACACTATGTATCTTTGAACTTGAAAAGAAANCACTGCATTTCATTCTGGTTGTGTCCTCTTAAAGACCAGCTTCTCCTGGCTGCCTAGTAGCCAGTTCATCTCCTTCCCCAGTCCCTTCCCCCCTCCTGCCTTCCCAGAAGACCAGCTCCTGTTGGGTGGTGTGTGTGGGACCACCTGTCAGCTCCCTTTCCTTTCCTAGGATGAGAAGAACCAGGTACTGACCACCTACATCTGGTACCGGCAGGTGAGCAGACCACCTCTCACCACTTCCTGGGATGAGACTTCTCTACCTAGAAGGATGTCCCGGTGTCAAGGAGTCAGGAATCTCAGTGGCCCCGGTGGAGGTCAGAGGAATGGTAGACAGATATAAGATCTAGGAGTCTGAAACGTTCCTATCTCAAGGCCAGGGCAACATGGGTGCAGGACATCTTCCCCAGCCCTCACCCCTGGTTTCTCAGATTCTTTGATGAATCCTAGACAAGTGCTGACTGTCTAACCCTGGAGAAAGGACAATCCCTGGCCTCACTTCACTTTCATGTGAACAACTTCAATTTCTAGAAGGTTCTTCTACGCTAAGTTGGAAAACAATCACANTTGAGAGATGGAGACAGGAAGAAGCCATCCACTTAAACCTTAGGACTCTGCCCTGGTGCCACATGTTCAGTTTTGACAGGTGCAGGTCACACTGGTATACAGATGTCTCAGGCCTTGACTGAGCTCTGGGGAGGGAGGTAAACCAGAGAGGTCTCCCTCTAGAGGCTCTGCAGATACAGCAGCATACACAGNTCTCTGTGGAATCCTTTCCCACGGCCATAACCATGCTCTATCACCATGATATCTGTATGGAATAGAGAATGTAGTAGAGAAATGCTGATCTCTATCAGAAAGCTCCATTTCTGTCTCACTGAAGGACCCCTTAATTCAGAACACACCCTGTCTCGTGGGCAAGGAGCCAAACAAGAACAGGCTGTGTGCTTCCCCAGAAGAGGCTGCAGCAATCNGTGCTGTTATACATGCAGATATGGAGAGCTGTAGAGGTGGGGATCTCTCAGCAACCAGTGAGTCATGTGGGTCAATGCCCAGATTTCCCCCTGGAAGATGNCCACCTACTGCCTGAGCATAAGGGGTAGAGATCTGTCTGGTTTGCAGGTGATCCTCACCAAAGAGAGGGAGCTACCCATGACTGTTTCTGNTTCTCCCACAGTTCTGGACTGATGAGTTTCTGCGGTGGACTCCCGAGGACTTTGACAATATCACCAAATTGTCCATCCCCACAGACAGCATCTGGGTCCCTGACATTCTCATCAATGAGTTGTGAGTACTTTCATCAGAGTCGAGGGGGCTGAGGGAGCTGGGGCTAGAGAAGNCAGGCACAGTGACAATTTCCTCTTTGCAGCCTCCAAATTGTCCCAGCCAGGTTTGCAGGCTTTAAGTCAAGCATTTGCTCAAGCTCTCCTTTACCCAATTTTCTCTTCTTTGATAACCCCCCACTCCTTTCTTTTTGTACTGGATGCTACAGCCTTATACTTCTTAGTTCAGGGGCCTCCATCACAGGAACAGGAGCCAGCAAGTGATCTCACACTGAGCTCTAATAACTTAATGGAGACAGCTGCATTTGTCAGAGGAAACTGTTAAATTTTTTGAAAGGAGCGAAACACTGATGGCAGTCAGTGCTCCTGGTCACAAAAGAGATTGAGAGCCAAGGAACATGTTCAAACCTCCCAAGCCACACATGTGCTGAACAGGCCGCAATTGGCACCTCCAGTATGAAGTGGGTCCCATTAGCTTTTGTTCCCAGCAGCCCAACATGGTCCCATTGCTTTCAGCCAGCTGACTTTCTCCCCATCCTGCAGGTTCATCCAGGGTCCACCAACTGGACATCTGAGTTCAAAGGCAAGGAAAATAACGTGGGGAAAATACAGATAGAAGGGGAAGGCAGGCTGGGGCTGTGACTCAATTGGTAGAGTATCTGGCTAGCATGCAAAGTGCCTGGGTTCCATGCCTAGCGTCGAATAAACCCAATGTGGTGGCACAGGCCCACAATCCCAGCACTTGGGAGATGGAGGCAAGATTATCAGAAGTTCAAGCCAATTCCTGGCTACTTAGAAAGTTCAAGGCCAGCTTGGACTACATGAGACCTTATCTAAAAAAAAATTAATAATAATAGTAAGGGGAGGTGCCAGAGGGATTCACGCAGTATCAACTGCACTGCTGAGCTCTGTGGCATTTTCTTAAAGAAGGCCATTGAATTTGACTTCACTCTTGAATGCCCCAAATGGCACAGGTGGCAAGTGTTCTAGCAATTTCTTTCTGCCCTTTATATTAGCTTCTCATCTTACAGGCAACTCCACAGAAGGATAAAGACAGGGACCCTGGGCTCAGCTTACCTCAGGCCTTGGGGTCTAGGCTCAGTCAAGAGAATGGGCTGAATTCTTGTTGGATTTTCCTAGGCTCCTCTACTCTTCCTCAGGATCTCTATTCTCTTCCCTGTTGAGATGACTGCTCTCACTTTGGGGGCTTCTGAAAATGGGAATCACAGCAAAATCAGAGTCAGAATCAGATACGATTCCTCTCTCCTATCCAATCACTGGCCATTCTGAAGTCAGCTCTGTTCTGTCTGGCNTGGGGTGGGTGTGACAGCTGGGAGACAACTAGGCTGGTTTCCTACAGCTAGTGGCTTATAGATTCATGGGTTCCTTCTCTGCCTTTGAGAGCTAGGTTGCTAGGGGAGTTAAAGAGAAGCATCCTTTATTGTCTGGAGTACAGCTTTGATAANAGTGGGTCAGAAAGCTAAGGTTGCTAACACTGGAAAATTCAGGCCAGACAAAATGTCTGAATTATCTTGCTGTCCAGACCCTCCCTGAATTTCTTTTCCTACTGGGCCTACTCAAAAGATCTTTAGCCTCCAAGGGCAAGGGTCTGCCTCTTCCGCTCACAAATGGATTCCTCTTCCCTGACCAGTGTGGACGTGGGGAAGTCTCCGAGCATCCCTTATGTGTACGTGCATCATCAAGGTGAAGTCCAAAACTACAAGCCCCTACAGGTGGTGACGGCCTGTAGCCTGGACATCTATAACTTCCCCTTTGATGTACAGAACTGCTCTCTCACCTTCACCAGCTGGCTGCATACCAGTGAGTATTGTGGGCTTGTGGNTGGGGCAGAGGTTGGGGCTCTCAGGCACTTGGGGCCAGGAGCACTCTCTATGATCCGTCCTCTCTTAATTAAGACGCCGCTTATTTTCTCCCTCCTTCTCTTCCCTTCAGCCATCTCTTTCACTTGCCTTGTTCCATTGTGGTTCTGGGGATCTGACCTAAGACCTTGCACATGCTAGGCCAGCACCCCACCACTGAGCAGTATATCCTGCCTCTTGTCTTTTCAATGTTCATGAGCCTCTGTTTCCTGTTCCTCCAGCTGGAGCCAATATTGCTGTTCTCCCTGCCTCCCCTAGTTGTTACAAGGCTTCCTGTGAAGGTGTGAATAGGCTCTAAGGCACTCAGCNAGGGACAATTCCTACCCAGTAGCTCAAAGAGGATCTGGCAGGAAATGTATCTCAGACCCACCCACTCCTCTTCACCCCTGAATTAAGCCAACACCTCCTGCCCAGGTGTCCTTATTCCTCTCCTACCCTGGTCTTCCC
>LZPO01017299.1:454939-469463 GCA_001675575.1 Neotoma lepida | reverse complement strand
ATGGCTTCCCAGCAGTCCTGGGACCCAATCCAAATCCTTGACCTGGTCCTGCCCACAGTGTACCACACCAGCTTCATCTGGTGTGTGCCAGCCCAGCTGCCTTCTTCTGGAGGCCTAGAGGTCCTGCCTGTTCTCTTTATCACAGGCTGTTCCCTCTCCTAGGCTGACCTACCCATCTTCCTTCTCCTACTCCTGGCACCCCAAACACAGCCTGACCAACCCCTCCACTCCCCTCATTATCCCCCAGGAATCACCAGTGCCTGGAGGGACTTCCTGTAGCCCCCTAGACTAGCTATCTCTCGTGCAGTTTTTTAAAACCCTGGTTTTTCTTACTAACTTGATCACTTGACAATACTTGTTCAGTCCAGGTCTAATTTTCTTATGGATGTAATTTCAGAGGAGTGGGAACATGGTTTCTGTCTAATTTTCTCATGGATATAATTTCAGGGGAGTGGGAACATGGTTTCTGATCTACTCTTAGACTCTCCAGCACAGTGTTTGGTCCTGAGAATTTTTATTGAGTGTGTGGGTGCCAGGTATTCAGTGGAGGGCTGAGGAAGGCACACTGCTGGACTATAGGAAGACAATCTGTCCTGTTCTGACCTATTCATTATGTTAAACTTCAATTATGGGGGCTGGAAAGATGACTCAGCAGTTAAGAATACTTGTTGCCCTTCCAGAGGAGCCAGGTTCTGTTCCTAGCACCCACATGATAAGCTCACAACAGTAACTCCAGTTCCAGGGAGTCCAATGCCCTCTTTTGGCCTACACACACACACACACACACACACACACACACACACACACATACACACACACACATTGTTTTTAAATGCAACATGACATGATAGAGTCTTCCTTTTACATCTCTATGCATTTCCACATGTGTGTGCATGCACACACACATGTGCTACCTATGGAGGGCACATATTGCATCTACTATCATATACTGCTACTTAATTTTTTATCAACAATGAATCCCTGACCTTTTTCAAAATTAGTGTGTATGAGATCTTCCTCACAAATGTTAACTGCAATAGACTCATCTAGGTATATCATTGTTTCTTAGGTATTTTCTTCATAGATGGACATTTAGACAGTTTCCTTTATTTTCTTTGATGTGTGTGTGTGTGTGTTGCTCATATATGTGGAGGTCAGAGACCAACCCAAGGTATCTTCCACAATTGTTCTCCATCTTGTCTTTTTTAAGTAGGGGTCTCTCTCTGTTCCCTGTACTTGCCAGTTAGGCTAGGCTGGCCTGTGAGCCCAGGATTCCACTGTGTTTACCTCTCCAGAGCTGGGATGATCAGAAAAGGGCATTGGGCTCTCTGGAACTGGAGTTACAGATGGTTGTGAACTACCATGTGGGTGTGGGGAACCAAACCCGGGTCCTCTGGAATATAGATAGATAGATAGATAGATAGATAGATAGATAGATAGATAGAAACATACATACATACATACATATATACATATATAGATACATAAATACATAGATAGATACATAGATAGATAGATAGATAGATAGATACATAGATAGATACATAGATAGATACATAGATAGATANATAGATAGATAGATAGATAGATAGATAGATAGATAGATAGATAGATACATAGATAGATAGATACATAGATAGATACATAGATAGATAGATACATAGATAGATAGATAGATAGATAGATAGATACATAGATAGATAGAAGAATATCTGCAGTATGATGTAATTGAGGATTTATCTTATTTTTCTTAATTCTTCTTTAAAGACAGGTAGTTAGTTCTGTGAAGGCAGAGGTAAAAATATTTGTTTAATTCATTTCCTAGATGAGAAACTCTAACCAAGAAACATAGAAGGCCATTTGGAAGGTGTATGTGTGTGTGTGTGTGTGTGTGTGTAAGTGAGAGAGAGAGACAGAGAGACAGAAAGCTTTCTGGATGCTTCCTGCATTTTTTGCAGTGCCCTCACTATAGGCTTGTGAGATAGACAAAATGTGTTCTATCACTGCACTTGGTACAGCTGAGGAAACCAGGGCTGAAGATTAAGGGCAGAAGTCTGGGATCTAGAGTTCTGACAAGAAGGTTCCTTGGTTGTTGTCCGAACTACACCTGCCTCATTTTTTATGCTTGAAGGTTCTATGCTTGAGATTCCAAAGCTTTTTTTGACCTGTGTCTTCTCTTAGTTCAGGACATCAACATTTCCCTGTGGCGATCACCAGAAGAAGTGAGGTCAGACAAGAGNGTCTTCATGAATCAGGGCGAGTGGGAGCTGCTGGGAGTGCTGACCCAGTTTCAGGAGTTCAGCATGGAAATCAGTAGCAGCTATGCAGAAATGAAGTTCTATGTGAGTGGGCGTGGCTGTGGCTAGAGCGGTGATAAAAATGACTCGACTTCCACATTGGGGATGGTGGAAGGAGACAAACTGGGAAGGTCAGAGCAGCCCTGTTGCCAACTCCAGGTCCACACATATTCCATGCAACTTCAGCAAGGGAGATGGGAACCCAACTGAAGCACCCCATGTTTGTCCTCAACAGCCACAAGCCTGGTGCCTGAGGAAGGATATGGGTCTGTTACTCTTCCTTCCCCAAGCCATCCAGGCTGGAATTTCTATAAGAGAGGGGGCTGGGTAGCGGGTAGTGGTCCCTGGGTTCCTGTCTGCCCAGTCATCCCCAAACTTCTACCCTGATCCCAGGTGGTCATCCGCCGGCGGCCTTTGTTCTACGCAGTCAGTCTCTTGCTGCCCAGTATCTTCCTCATGGTCGTAGACATTGTGGGCTTCTGCCTGCCCCCGGACAGTGGNGAGAGAGTCTCCTTCAAGATCACACTCCTTCTGGGATACTCAGTCTTTCTCATCATTGTGTCAGACACACTGCCGGCCACAGCCATCGGCACTCCCCTCATTGGTAAGGCGTCCCCCAGACAAGAGTTCACTGTGATGTGGTCTTGCCTCTGCCCTTAGTGTATCTCTTTCTCTGGCTCAGGTGTCTACTTTGTGGTGTGCATGGCTCTGCTGGTGATAAGCCTTGCTGAGACCATCTTCATCGTGCGGCTGGTGCACAAGCAGGACCTACAGCGGCCAGTACCGGCCTGGCTAAGGCACCTGGTCCTAGAGAAAACAGCCTGGCTGCTCTGTCTCGGGGAGCAGCAACCCATGGCCCATAGGCACCCAGCCACCTTCCAAACCAACAAGACTGATGACTGCTCAGGTGAGAGAGAATAGGGACAGACTCATACATAGTCTGGAGGCTGTGATATGCCAGGGATGCAGGATAGGACCTGGGAACTGGGTACAGGATAGAAGCAGGAGGATGCTTTATCCAAAGATGTCAATCAGACTGGAACCTTGCTTCCCTTTCCACTGTTTTTAAAAGATGGGGTCTCACTATGTAGCCTTGGCTGACCTGGAACAAGCTCTGTAGACCAGGCTGGTTTTCACAGAGATTTTTCCTGTCTTGGAAGTGATGGGGTTAAAGGCATGCACCATCAGGCCCAGCCAGGCCCTTTTCCTTTACTTTCAAAGCCCTCATCAGCCTAGGTGAATGTAAGATGGGAGTCCTGGAGGTTCAGCCTCATGGGCTGAGAAGGGCTCAGAGGAGCTGGGTNTGGGGGTTCATGCCTTGGATTCCAGCACTTGGGAGACACAGGTAGTTAGATCTCTATGAGTTTGATCCATCCCAGTAGTGAGTTTCAGATCAGCCAGGACTACATAGTGAGACCCTGTCCGAAAAGAGAGAGAGAGAAAGCTGGAGTACAACTNAGNAAGACACCCAAAGTTGACTTCTGGCCTCNNTCCCCCACCCCTCTGCCACAGCATTAGGATATCTCACTGGCCTCCCTTTCATACCAAGGCTCAATTTTTCTTCCAGCCATAGGAAACCACGTCAGCCATGTTGNGGGACCCCAGGACTTGGAGAAGACCCCGAGGGGCAGAGGTAGCCCTCCTCCGCCACCTAGAGAGGCCTCGCTGGCTGTGCGTGGGCTNTTACAAGAGCTATCCTCCATCCGCCACTTCCTAGAGAAGCGGGATGAGATGCGGGAGGTAGCTCGGGACTGGCTGAGAGTGGGATACGTGCTGGACAGGCTGTTNTTCCGAATCTACCTGCTGGCTGTGCTGGCCTACAGCATCACCCTGGTCACACTCTGGTCCATTTGGCATTATTCTTGAGTGAGCACACCCCAGCATGGTNCATGGGACTGGTTAGGCTAAAGATGGAGGATTTCTCTTTAGGTCCTTCATTCTGTTTCCAACACCAATTAGTCTGAGCAATCCCAAACCAGTGTCTGAACTTAGGGCTGAAGACCCATTCTGTCTCCCCCACTTCATTCCCAACTTCTCCACCATGGCTTTAAAGCATGATATCCTAGCTCAAGAAAAACCAAGTACCTTCTAACTTTACTCATCAATGCATCGAGTCTCGGTTTCCTTTGCAGTATTTCCCTGGTTAAAGCCCTTGGAACTGCTCATTGCCACAGAATTTGTTTTTTGATCAAAGGAAAACTAACCCTCTAGCATAGGTGCCTGAAACTTCGGCATTCATTTTATCAAGCCCCTAATAGCTCCCTCTTCAGCTCACCTGTGGCCACTTCCCTAGCATTCAGCTTTGTCAGCCAATGGAGGCAGGGGGATAATAAAACACAGTGATATCTTATTCTCTGTCCATGACCATTTGTATTCAGCTTTGGAAAAAGGCTGCATGGTGGAATTACCTGTAGTTTCAGTTTACAGATGCTTTCTGGACCAGGGAACTAGAGGGTGACAGGAGAGCCATCATGATGAAACAATAGGAGGTGATCAGTTTGAAGGTCAAGACTGAACATTTATCAAATGAGAAGAGAGAGGAAGGCTTTTTGCAACCCACTGGAAAAATGCTGGAAGGATCCATGTGGACCAGCTCTTCTGGATTCATGGTCTCTAGGGAGCAAGCTCTTACACTGCAACACAGCGATACTGGGGCAATAAGACTTCAGCACCACGGCCAGCACCCTCCGGTTTGGTGCTTAGGAGACACTGAATGCAAGGCTTGGATTGAGACATCTCTGAGAACTCTTAGTTGCTAGTGCCTGGTGCCCCTAACCAGGAAGAAGGACTTGGAGGGAGGCAGAGATGAGATAATGCTCTTGGACATGACTTATCCTGGTCATCTGTCCTAGACATCAGGGCTTAAGACGTGCTAAGCAATGACCCCAACTCCACCCACCTAACAGGCATCTAGGGAGAGGAATATTCTGTCTTAGTCTCAAGAGTGTATAGGTTTCCTCTGACACTTTAGCTTGTTCCTATCTTATTTGACACTCAAAGTAAGGCAAGTTAGAGGGGGACTAGACAACAAACGGCCAGGCTACAGGGACGGGACCCACCAAAAAATGTCTGGGATGAGATCAAACAGGTCCATTATCTCTTAAGCTATTCCACGGCAGCCAACAATATGAGAGTCAATACAAACACTGGGAATGGTATATTCTCAAACCCCCAAACTCTGCAATTTCAGCTCATAAACCACCTGGAAGGCTGAGCAGAGGGCAGAAATCTGGGGCCTTGGGTTTTGTCATATCTGGAAGAGCCCAAGGCTGAAGAAGGGTTCACCTGGTTTACCTTTGGTTAGCTGCCTCTTGTCCTAAGANCCACGTCATACAAAAAGAGCTCCTGGACTCTAACTAGCTGCTCCTCGGGTGAACTGGGATTGGGGTCTCATTGCCATCTCTACATCAGACACATGGGCTTTTGATATGGCTTCAGAATTTCACCTTTATTTTTGTTTTGCTTGTGTAGGGATCAGGCTCTGTTAATGAACAGGAGATTGTGGGACTTGGAGTTGCCTTTGGGTGAGCAAGAATGGGCAAGAGGTGGGGACAGTTCTTATTCGGGCTAGGCCCTGCAATTCCTCACTTGGAGCCTGGTTTTAGAGTCAAAAGCTGCNCCACATACTAGGACTGCTGAGCCTAGTCACACATTATCAGAAGGTTCTCATGTCCCAGGCCACAAGGATAGAAAGATGGACAGTCAATGCACCACTGGCCATTAAGTGGTAGCTATTGACAAAGTGTTCAACCAGAGAGCTAGTAAGACACTCATCAGCCTATTGATTCCCCATCTCCCCCTTCTCACCCTTCATTCGTAATCAATGGGGCGACAGAGCCCAGTACTGAGGCAGCCAATTATCCACCTCAGGAATGAGCTGCTGCATGTAACATCTTCTGGTCCACTGGCCACGTCCAATAGGAGCATTGATCTGGCATCTATGCCATGCTTCCCAGGGATGGGAAACTGAGGCCAGCACTGGAGAATGTCTCCAGTGTACCAACTTCTCTTCATCAAAGCTAATCTTGGACTATGCCATAGGAGGTCCTTACTGGGTTTGGTGACACCTTCAGTTCCTTCTTACTCACTTCCTTTCATAACTAAAGCTTAGACCAAGANGGTCCAAAGAGGCCAGACTGGGCCTCCAGTCCCCTATTGTGCCAACTAAAGAGAAAAGTAAAGCCAGGAATGGTGGCTTACACCTGTATTCCTAGCACTTGTGAAGCTGAGGCAGAAGGATTACTGTTAGTTCAAGGTCAGCCTGGCATATATGAGATCCAGGTCAGCCTGAACTACAGTGAGACCCTGTTGAGAGAGGGCGGTGAAGTTTAGTGGTGCAGAAGGGTTTATGCAATGTAGCCATATTGGGATAAATCAGATAAGAGGGTACAGTGACCCTAAATTCAGGTTTGGGGTACTGACATGAGTCAGTAAGGCTACTGTAGGAGTAAGGAGTAAATGAAGGAAGATTTGTGGCAAGTGGCAGGAGGTGTGAATAATAAACCAATCTTGGTCTAGATAAGGACCTGCCTACACCCACCCATCATTGTCTCATCTGCAAGGTGGTCTCAAGAGGTCCTTTGCTTGAGAGGTCAAGGTGGCTCTCAGAAGATANTGGCTTCTACCCCAGAGGTGTCCTCATCTAGGGTGGGGGTAGTCTGCAGTAGTAAGACAAGTTAGACAGACACTTCTTCAGTGACTACATCCACAGAGGAAAGATCTGGGTTCTAGATAAGAAAGACTGTTAGTGAGGACAGAGAACCAGCCTTTGGTTAGCTGTGAGGAATCAAGACCCTTTAGCATGCTCCAGTTTCTACAGGCTTGCTTTTAGTCTACATGGCTCCACTGCTTCTGGTCCTGTCCTATGCAAAGGGATAGGCTTCTGGTCTCCATGTCCCTCAGGCACTTCCTCATCTCACCTCCCAAGTGCTCCTCAGCCTTTCCCCACCCACCCTGCTTCTCACAGTCTCCCCAAAACTCCATCAGAGACAGTGGAAGTGCTCTGTAGCCTTGCAAGCCGTGGTGCTCTACAAGTCTGCAGCTTGAGCTGCTGGGAGCTTGCCGCTGCCTCCTAGGAAGGAAGTTGCTTTTGTTCTTAATGTTGGCCACCTGTGCACAGCGACCTCAAAGGCATGCCCTAGAGTGGACACCTGGCAGCTTTCGGGAGAGCTGGGACAGGGAGGCTAAGCTTAGCAGCCAATGCAGGGAGTTGTGGTGGGGGTGGGGGCGGGAAGGACGACTACGATGGCGCCGCAACTGTGAGTTCCCCCAGGCTAGCTTAGAGGAGAAGTTTCCTGATGATGGAGCGGGGAGTGGAGCTCAGTGTTCGCCAGCCAGCTTCTCCTCCCTNCCCCTCCTCCCCCAGCCTCTGAATCAATACATTCTGAATCTAATCTAATAACAGAGATTTAACGAGGGGATAATGCGCGTGGAGCCGCCAGGCGCTTTGTCTCTCCTTTCAGGAGGCAGCTGGGGCCCATTATCTGGGGACAATGCCCCATGCTAATCACTCCCTCTGCCTCCCTCTGCATATTTGGGGGAGGGAGGTGTTGGGCAAGAAGGGGCAGCTCCTCTGACTGCACCGGAGGCAGTCACACTGGTCCAGCCCACCCCACACAATTGCCTTGGCCTAACACCAACTCTTTAGCCTTCTCCTCCGGCCACACTGGGTACCCTGACCTGTGAGAGGTGGAGGATACCCCACCAACNCAAGCACCGGGCTACTAACTAGGCACCAGCTGGGACTTGGGTGGGTTTTTTGGGTTTTATCTTTCCATTTTTCTAACTTAGTCCTCTATAATTTAAGCTATTCCACTGAGGCTTGTGATGGCCAGCCCTGAGCGTCACAGTGTCCGGGTTAGAGAATTTAATCCTAGTTTTAGGGAATGAGAATACCCTGTCCTGAAATAGAAGCCTTGCCCCCCCCTTTCCTCCTCCCCCGCCCCCTCCCTTATATCTGGAAGTGCAGAGGTTAGACAAGAGGAAGAACTTCCTGGCAAGGCCAATGTGAACAATGATTATTAAATCAGGAGTCTGGAAAAGAACAAGTTGCATCTGTTTCCTAGGAGCATTTCAAAAAGGGACTTTAGCTCTGTAGCTTGAGAGAGAGCAACTAAGGAGGACAGATCTACTTCAGTTTTCTGATGGAGCTTTTGGGAGGAGGCAGCCCGGAGCTGTACTTGGACATCCATCCCCCTGCTTTCTGAAACATGTTTACTGAGAACAATGTGAGCACGTTGTGGAGTGTCAGACCCCAAGTGTAAAATCTTTCACATCCTGGGTCTCCTTGTGTGTCCTCCTACCCATCTGTGAAGTGGGGCTCACACGGTTCCCACATCATAGGTGTTAGGGGTTCTGTGATCCCAATGAAGAACTGGTCAGGGAATCTACAAGGCTGTACTAGAGACGCCTAGCATCATGCTGGCCCTTCCTGATTGGGTCAGGGCACATTTGGAACCAGGGAGAATTGATCCTGGTAAGTGGTGNAAGGGGACCTTTGTCCTGCTTGTCGCATATATAAGACAGGTCTAGCCAAATGAGCTAGGCACTTACCTCAAGGCCAGGGAACTAAAGAGCCTGCCTGTGCCATGCTGCACCCAAACACCGGTGTCCTTTCTGTCCCTTTGTTAGGTCTCCTACTCATCCCCACACCTTCAGCTTCCTAACAGAGTTCAGCTAAAACTTCAGCTTTGAGTTCCTGCACTGAGACAGTGTGAGCACATCGTACACTCTAGGATCCCATCCTGAGCCTGGCCAGGCCTCCCATGCAGTCCCATCCATGTCCCTTTGTAATGAGCTCTAAATCCAAGAAGAAAGAGCTTTGTGAGCATGGCACGTGGGACTTACAGGAACCCAGGAACTCACTTCTGCGAAGCTAGAAGAACTTCCCNAATTAAGGGTTCAGAAAGAAACATCCAGGCAGGGCCAATATTTGGCCAAGACCACTACAACCATGATTTCTAGATTCTGTCCACCAGGTGGCAGCAAAGCCCAGAAATTCTAGGGAAAGTCAGGCACAAAGCATTTTATTGCCCCCTTCCCTGCTGCGCCTCCCAAATAAAGACCCCTATCCCTCACATAGGTGTCTGCAGCTCCCTTCCTTCAAGGCCAGCCCTATCCTTTGGGCCAGCAATAAGGACAGCATTCCTGAGCTCCAGGTACTCAGGTGGAGGCAGCTTGACCAACTGTTCTGTTACAGATATGCCCCATACTGAGCCCCGTGCTCTGATGTTCCTGCCTAGGCTCTGGCCCTGCTCATCCTCTCATCCACAAAGCAGGCTCTTCTAGTTCTCCCCGTTTCTGCACACGGGATGAAGATGTGGGTGGCTGGGGGTGCTGAACACTGTTTTGTTCGAAGCTCTCTCAAGCCCTCCGGAAGATTCTGTTTCTCTCTTCTTCCCAACTCCAGCCCATGCTGTACCTACTTGGAACCACTCCTCACAATCCTGGGGGAAAGGGGCTAGAGGGAGGTGATAGGCACAAGTACTTGGAACGGGTCAGTGGGTGGACAGACAGGGCAAGTGCCTGGGAGACACTCATTTATCCCAGGCTTGGCTCAGGGAAGGACTGAGGAAGACATGGCTGTCCTAAGCAGGGCTTGCAAGAATCCATTCCTTTACTTATCAGGACAACATACACAATGTCCACAGTGTGGCTACGGCTGTGCCCTCCAAACATGCCCCAATCATGCCCCAACCCCCGACAAATCATCAACCTACTGCACCTGTGTGTAGTCAGTCCTTATGAACTGAAGTTCCCTGAAAAGGCCACATCTGTGTTGAAGATTTTGCATATTAATTGACCGATTAGAACATCCATGAATGTGGAGACTTGGAATGTTGCAGATCCAAAGCTAAAATTACCATGAGCTATCTTTAGTACCCATTAGGAGGCATTGATTACCCATGTCTGTAGTGAACCTAACAGCCTTCTGACTATCAGGTAAAACCGTTGGAGTACCTTAACAGACCACACATGGGCTTCCAGTATCCAAAGCTAAGCCTGTCATCAGACCACACAGTACCTTGGCCCTGTAGCAGAGACGTGCCTGCTTTACTGTAACCCACCTACCTGCTGCTCCCACAGTGTAGTTGGTAAATGCACTAAGTGGCATTCATTCTGTGACTGGAACTATTTCCACAGTGGAGCAGGTCATCCACGACAACCTGAATCCATATTGCGGGCCATGGCCTCTCATATTTGGCTCAGAATAAACCATCTATTTCCACTGGAATGAAAACTGGTTTTTGTTGTTGTTGCTGCTGTTGCTGTTGTTGTTTTGTGGGAGGGGCTTCATGTGTTTGAGAAGTCCAAAATGGAGCCACAGGGCTGAGTCCTTCTGGAAGATGTAGGAAAGAATCTGCCTCCTTGCCTTTCCCAGACTCGGGCCCCCTGTGCTGATTGCAGGGTGTTCTTTCCCACCTTCAAAGCCAA
Organism: Neotoma lepida; assembly: GCA_001675575.1. Lineage (NCBI taxonomy): Eukaryota > Metazoa > Chordata > Mammalia > Rodentia > Cricetidae > Neotoma > Neotoma lepida. Next base: position 458,733 of record LZPO01017299.1, on the reverse strand, counting down.
GCTCCAAATGTCTCAGCTCAGCTGATATTGATACTCACCTCCCCAGCTCTCCTCTCTCTCTCCCTCTCTCCCTCTCCCTCTTTCTCTCTCTCTCTCCCTCTCCCTCTCTCCCTCTCCCTCTTTCTCTCTGAGAATGGGACCTGGCTGGGCGATGGTGGAACATGCCTTTAATCCCAGCACTCAGGAGGCAAAGGCAGGTGGATCTCTGTGAGTTCAAGGCCAGCCTGGTCTACAGAGTGAGTTCCAGGACAGCCATGACTACACAGAGAAACCCTGTCTTGAAAAACAAAAAACAAAACAAAAAAAAGGGACCTGTCAGATTCCTCTTCTAGCCAACTGCTACCATGCTGTCCTCACCATTATGGACAGTCCCTCTGAATCTGGAAGCCCAAATAAACTTTTTCTTCCATAAGTCACTTCTGGTCACAATGTTTTATCATAGTAACAGAAAAGTAATTAATACAAAAGTGTATCTTTTTCTGTGTGTGTGTGTGTGTGTGTGTGTGTGTGTGTGTGTGTGAGATGTGTTCCTGTGTAACTGGGTATGTGTGAACCTCAGTGTGAAAGCCAAATGTCAACCACGAGTGCTATCCATCTTGTTTTTTAAGACATGGTCAGTCATTGGTCTGGAGCTCCCTGATTGGGCTAGGTTGGCTGCCAGCCCTAGGTTCTGCCAGTCTCTGCTTCCCTAGCATGGAGATTACAATGGTTTACAACCACATATGTCTGGCTTTCTCTTCTATCTATCTATCTATCTATCTATCTATCTATCTATCTATCTATCTATCTATCTACCTACCTACCTATCTATCTATCGTGTGTGTGTGTGTGTGTGTGTGTGTGTGTGTGTACCATAGTATATATGTAGAGGTCACAGAACAAACCATGGGAGTCAGCTCTCTCCCTCCACCCTGTGGGTCCCAAAGTTTGAGCTCAGGTCATCAAGTGTCAAAGGCAAGTCCATCTATCCGTTGAGCCATCTTGTTGGTTCCACTGTCTTGGCCCTTGAAGTATGTATATCTTTTCCTAATAAACTGCTCCTGCTTTTGCTTTAATTGTACATCTCTGCTCTCAATTCCTACTTCAGGGACACAAGAACCTAGAACCCCTGTGGAGGTAGCTTCTGAGCCCTGCTGTCAGTTGCTNTAGCACCATTTACAAGGATGCAGTGTGAATGGACCCTTGGAAGTTACCTCACTCAGAGCCCTCACACTATTCTCTTGCACAGGAGGGTTCGTCTAGTTACAATATCATTCTGGAAAGTTCTTGCCCTGCTGCTAACANCCACCTCNGGTTAGCTCCCCTCGGTGAAGCCTTGAGTCCTCTCTGAATATCTGTCCTGTCCACTGTCTTCCTCTGTCACCTATGGATGCCTGCGATCTGCTTGGCTATTGTCCATGCACCCTCTTCCACCCCAGCTGCTAGCACAGTGCCAGGACGATGGAGACACCGGGATGGAGTGGGAGCTGAGTATGGGGTGGGAGGATTAAGGATGCTTTTATGCCCTGTCACTAGACATAAAACACTACCGTCTGCGGAGAAATGTCCTGAATGGGAAATGCAAGACAGACTTGGGTAGTGACTAGTCACCACTATAGGACATGTCCAGCAATTTTGAACAGCATTGTTCTCTCTTCTAGAAGAGCCAGAACATGACTCAAATCTCTCTAANAGGTCACCCCTTCCTGTCTCTTTTTCTACCTCCTTTCACTTTGCAGTGTAGGGTTTTTAAAGCCTATTTTGACTCTCCCCATTGTAATAAGAAACTAGCAATTAACTATTATAAGGCTGTTTTACAATCGCNTGGAAACCCCTTTTATCCACTTTGCCTTAAATGGTTATATCTTTTATCCCTAGTTTTCAGGAATATAAAACTTTACAGCGCTCGCTGCAAACCTTCATACTTTGCTTTCCGGTTTATTGTTCCCTCTGCAGATATAGCTTTCCCATAAATAACACTTTCATCGGTACAGTACTGGGGCTGATGGGGCTGGTTCTATCAGTGGACTTGGTAATGGAACATAAGGTGATTCCCCCAGAGTCAATGTCCTGGTTGGCCACCATCAGTCTCTTTGCCTCAAATCAAGGCTAGACCAGCAGACCTTGAAGAAAGTTATGGACCCCAGTGGAAAAAGATTTAAGGGGTGGGCACTTCCCTTTCCCCTTATGATGTTCCCAACTATCAAGCAGAGAATGTTCNAGAAACTCCCATTCTTGTGTAGGGTAAGTTTTCCCCAAAGTTGCTAGAGAGTAGCAGTCCTAAGCTTAGCCAGAGCTCCCCGAGACAGGCCAGAGACAGAGCTCAAGCCATGCACTATGTGAGACACCAGACTTGAGGACAGTCTAAGCAGAAGCACAGCATGGCACAGCCACAGGGAGGGGGTCCTCAGCTGGAGTCTCTTGAGTTTGAGTTTCTGTCATTTAATCTGTAGTTTTGTACTTTCATTAAGCACAAAAATAGATTATGCCTCATACGACAGTGAGAGAATCTGTGCCCCATCCAAACTACAGCCCGAGCTCCAGACTGCCTCTGACATCTCACATGGGCTGAGGGAGGCCAGAGACTGAATGGAACGAAGACACCAACAAAAGTTCCCTCCTGGTTGGAGATGATGTTCAGCTAGTAGAGTGTTTGCCTAGCATGCACGAAGCCTGGTACCCGAGCCCCAGCACAGCGTGAAACCAGTCATGGTGGCCCATGCCTATGATGGAGCACTCAGGAGGTAGAGACAAGAGTCAGAAACTCAGGGTTTCTACATAGAGATCTCAAATTGGATTCCAACCTGAGCTACAGGAGATCCTATTTTAAAGAAGTAGGGGAGGAGGAGGGATGGGAGAAGGAGAGGGAGGATGGCCACATTGTGCTGGAAGGCAGGGAACTCCTCTAGTGCCAGAGGACTCCCCAGTGGCTTTGCCAGATCGTCATTGCAGGCACAGCAGCTCAGGAAGATGTCTCTCCAACTTTCCTNCCTCCTTCCTNGCCTTGGGTCAGCCTTGCTCTGCAGCCTCACAGCATGGTCCTCATTTGCCTTTTATTAGACATTCTCCCTAATAAATTCCTTGCACATTTAATCCCCTCTTGACATCTGAGCTCATGAGACCTGGAATAATGCACCTTTCATTTACATAAGGAGAGGGGAGTATACAGAAGCATCACTCACATCTCGCTCCAGTAGATAGTTTCTAGAAAGAGCCACAGCCAGGAAGACAGGCATGCAAATGTTTGTATGAAATGCTGGGAGCCAAGGTATATATCCCTAGGTATAGATTTATGTAGGCGAGTAATGTCAATAGCTATAAATACAGTTCTAAAATGATAATCATCCAACACCTGGGAATCAATCTCTAATTAGTGGTGATGTTATGCGTGGGGAGAGCATTGGATGTGTAGCCACAACAACAATTATCTTAATACACATCTTTATTTATACACGTGGTTTTACTTAATCCTCACAGCTATTCCACGAGGGGTACAATTACTATCTCTGTGTCACAGATGCCGAAAGGAAGACCAGGAAAAGCGTTCCAGAGCGAGGCAGATGCTTGACTTGGCTANAGATAATTTCATATAGATGTAAAGCTAGACAATGAGTAAGTAGGGAGGAGAGGGGGACAGAGGGCTCGGCATGCATAGATATACATGGAAATTGATGTGGGGACCTCAAATGGGCAAACCTNCCCCCACAATCATGGCTTTTCATCTATAACTCAGGACCCAAAAAGGAGCTGTGTTCACTGCTGAATTCAGAAGACAGTACTGGCTAATCAAATTCATCTCATTGTTCAACAGTGAT
>LZPO01017299.1:429113-441945 GCA_001675575.1 Neotoma lepida | reverse complement strand
GCCCCAACTATTCATAATGGGCCTTTTATTCATCAGCAAGAGGAGGGGCAAAAGACCTTACCCTTCCAAGGTTGAAGTATAAAGTACCAACAAGTGTAGACCTTTCAAAACACCTGGTAATCACCCCCGGGGCCAAATCACCCCATTATGCAGCCCTGCTGGGCAAAGCAAGCTCAGACTTTCTGACCTTGAATAAGGCCTTACTAGAGAGCCTCTGTGGGCTTCCACAAGCCACTATTTCCACATCTGTCCTCCATTGGGATGGTACACTCCATGTCAGATGGCCCCAGGAGTGGAGAAGCTAATGTACCTACTCTCTCAAGATTGCCTTGTACACACATGTGCACACACACAGTCACATTCTCACATATATTCACAGACTCACACACTTACACACTCACTCTCACACACACACATATGCAAGAGGGAGGGGTCTGAGCATAGCAGCTTACTCAAGACACTCGATGGGATACGAAGCCATAAATTAGGAAGTTAATGCTGTTGGTCCCATCCTTCCTTGGGTCGGTACGTGCTAGGAGTTTAGCAGTTTAGGGAACCTACTAGACAAGGTCGAACATGTGACTGATCCCATCTACAGGGGTAGCTTCTGTGATCATGATCATNTAGTATGTTAGTCTTGGGGNAAGCTGGGCAAGTGGTGGTGGTGGTGGGGTTCGCNGTACTATTTTGTCACTGCTCTGTGAGTCTAAAATCAGCTCCAAATAGGTTAAAAAAAACCCTGAAGACAGTCGTCTTTCTCAGTGTCTGTGCCTTGTCAGCATCTCTTGCCCCTCATTTCTGCTCTTTTTCCTTCCATCCTACCCCTGTCCCTTGTTTCTCCTTTCCACAAAAATCTGCCACCCCCCAGAGCTCACCTCCNCTACAAACATCCACTCTGTCTNCATGTTTTGTTGACTAAACGTCCCAAAGAGCCNCTAGCTCTGNTCTCCATTCAGTGCCACTTTTCCAGCCCTGGGTCACATCACCTTCCCCTTTGCCTTACCATCACCTGATTCTTTTTGGTGGACCCTTCACCCCAGGTATGGATACAGTCAGCTCATTCTCCATCCACCTGCAGCTTTGACTAGGCATCCCCCACCCCCACCACGAATACCATCACTGGTTCTGAGTCACCTAACTGAGAACAGCGCTACCAAACTTCATTGTAATCTGGCCCTTGTACCCCTATCAGTGGCATAAAGACTTCAAGTGNATCCCTAAACAAAGTCTAACAGGGGCTTCTTCACATAGCACAAAGAATAGTGGTTTGGGCTGGTTAATTTTAACTCTCCACTCAACAACCTAGAATCACCTGGGAAGAGCATCTTAATGAGGAATTATCTAGATCAGGTTTGGCTTTGATGCAGGAAGACTTAGCCCATTGTGGGTAGCACCATTCCCTAGGCATGAGGTCCTGAACAGTATAAGGGAGGAAAAAGCTAGTTGAGAATAAACAAGTAAGCAGTTTGCATTTGTTCATTTCTCTCTGCTCTTGACTATGGATGTGTAAATTCCTGCCATCAAGGAATTTCCCAGAATGAGGGACTATAATATAGACTTGTGAGCTCAAAAAAACCCTTACTCCCTTAAGTAGCTTATCAGGATATTTTANCACAGAAATGAAAGTAGAACAAGCCAGTGTGGTGACACACACCTGTAATCCCAGTACTTGGTAGGTAGAGATAGAAAGAACAGGAGTTTANGGTCATCCTTGGCTATATGAAGAGTTTGAGGCCAACCTGGGCTAAGTGAGACTGCCAAAACAAAAACAAAAGCAAAATTAGCTAAGATAAGTGTCTCTTCTTGGACTGGGTATGAAGATAAGNCAAGGAAGAAGGAGTAGGCAGGTTTGCAAGCCAGTATCTGTAGGGTGTGACTTCTAAAGAAGACAAGGGAGGGGTTCCAAGCCATCTCAGTGGCATTCATGGTTCTGGTCACTACTGAGCAGCNGNTACAGGTAATATCAGAGCAACCTGCACGTTCCAACACATCAACTGGAAAACAGACTGAGGTTAGAGCATGGCCTATAACCTCATCCTGTCATACTGGCACCTTGTTGGTCCCTCTCAATTGTGGGCGTTCATAANACTCTCTTTAGCCTGGTCCTTGGAATAAGTTCAGTACCTCTACAAGTCCACATACCCTCCAAACAGTGCACTCCCAGTTTGATAACTACCCATCCCAGCCTCAATATTTTATGTTCCAACAGTAGCAAACACATCCTAATATTGTAGCCATTGAGAGCCCCTATACTGGGGTGGTGATAGGTTTATAAGAATCAGTCATTGAACCGGGTGGTGGTGGTGCATGCCTTTAATCCCAGCACTCAGGAGGCAGAGGCAGGCAGATCTGAGTTCAAGGCCAGCCTGGTCTACAGAGTGAATTCCAGGACAGCCAGGGCTTCACAGAGAAACCCTGTCTTGAAAAACAAACAGACAAAAAAATTGGCTAATGACTATACCCAGAGGGTAAGAACTAAGCTATGCGTTCCCAGGCACTTCTAGTAACTTCCAGCACAGTAACCTCTAGCAATTTGAAGGCTGTGGCCTCAAAGAGACCTGGGTACCGGCATTGGTAATGTACACAGCTGGGAGTCTTTGGGGAAAAAATTTTAAAAAAGGAACACTGGCAGGGCAGAATGACATATTACAAAATGCAGCTGTTGCAATATTAGACAAGGGGGCCAGGGAAAACTTTCTTGAGAAGATGGCATTTGAATAAGGATCTGCAGGAAGTACAGCAAGTGTGAGCACTTAGGCAGTTAGCCTTCATTTCCACAACCAGTGGAAGTGAAGTGCCCCACAGCCAGCTATGACTCAGTTTTGTTTTAACTGGCAGAATGAATGATGAGCCATGAGGGTATTCCTCCCCCACCACAGATGTGTGTGTATGTGCAACAACACNTGAATGTTTGCATGCATGCATGCAGAGGCCAGAGGACAGCTTCAAGAGTCCTTCCTCAGGTGCCATCCACCTTGTTTTTTGAGACAAGGTCTCACTGGCCTAGAGCTCCCTGAATAGGCCAACAAGCCCCAGGGATCCACCTATCTCCATCCATCTCCTCAGCACTGGGTTACGAAGTACACGATGCTTCCAGACCTGGCTTTTTAAATTCAGGTACTGGAGAGCAAACTCAGGTCTTCATGCTTGTGGCAAGCACCTTACCAGCGACACTATCTCCCCAGCTCTCCCTGTACCCTTCCACCTGCCTAGGAAGGAATCCAGGCCACTGTTGCTAACCCCAAGCTCCAGATGGAATGCTGTGGTTCATGACACATGCCAACCAGAAGGTCCAATTGCAGGCCTCCCCTGGCTTGACCACAGGGAGCCAGAAAAGAAATCANATATCAAGTCCTACAGCATCCCAGTGAAGAAAACACTCCCAAGTATTGGAGACTTGCAAACTTGCTGGGTGCGCGTGGGCTGCCTCAGGAGCAACAAATGAGCCTGGGCAGATGGTGCTGAGATAAACGGCACCATCTTTTTACTGTAGCAGTACAATTGTAAATTTCTGGAGACATTTATTAGGTGGCGTCTCCCTTCTGCGGGACTGTGCCCAGGCTGGCGCATAGAGCCGCTGCGAGCAAGGTGGAGAGCGGAAACCCGGCTCTAATGGAATGGTGGGNATCCAGATCTCTCCCATCCTTCTCCTCCCATTCTCGCTTCTGACAATTTATAGTTCAGTTTGGTGTGTGAATAGCTGTGTCTCTCCAGTAATATGTATTCTCTGTAAGTATTCCCTGCTGTGGCGGATCCTAAGAGAACTCCATCAAATAATTATCTTCCCTTTTTATTTATTCTCTGTCTTTTCACTTGATCTGCACCACTATAAAATATTCCCATGGTCTCTTCTGAGTAGAAAGCCTTTCTCATGATTGTAAAGTTTATTTATATACAGTATTAACTCTACACTCTGTGGTCGTTCATCTCAGCACTTGCCCAATTTGACAGAGCTCTGGGCCTAGGAGAGAGTCCTCCACCTCCCACCAGAACAGGGAGAGTTGGGGTCTTGGGGGTCCTGCCTTGTCCACAGGCCCGAGTGGCTTGGAATCCAAGGCTTTGGTGATCATCCCTAAAACCCCCTTGGCCATGGTGCATGCCTATCTACATTAACCCAATCTCTACTTCCCAGAATCTAGAGAAGCTGAAGGTCCTCNGTAGGAGACCACAGGTCTAAGTTTCAGACCCTCAGGCCTAGTGAGCTACCTCATCCAGCATCCTCTGNTCCTTTCACATCCTGTGGNGTCTCTAACTAGACTGATTGTGCCCTGTGAGCAGGTGCTATTTCTTCTGCCTTCTTGATTTTGCCCAAAGTGTNTGGCATGGGGCTGGGTGTTCAGCTCACATCAAATTGGAAGTAGTTATTATNACTTCCAGGGAGTCATGGTCTATTTAGGATCTTCATCTGAACATCTCTATATTCATATTAAGTTGTATATTTAATGTACTGCTCTGTCATTTCTGTGGCATTTTCTCCTGCCAGATGACAAGATCCTGAAGTATCTTTCCAGGGTTCCACTGTCCCTCTCACATCCAGTGTATGGCCCTGGGTCCTGGGTCCTTTCTTGCTCCAAGATGATGAGACCAAAGAGAAGAAAACACAAAATACTCCAGAAAAAAATATATATTTGATGTCAGGCCATCTGGAGTCTAGTCTATTCTGACATTGCCCTTCTGAGAATTGTAAGACTTTTTTGCCCTTCATGTTCCTCGTGTATAAAATACGAAGAAAACTAGCCAAGCATGGCAGCATACTCCTTTAATCCCAGCAGTTGGGGAGCAGAAACAGGTGGATCTCTGTGAATTTGTGGTCAGCTTGTTGCACATACTGGGTTCCAGGCCAGCCAGGGATTCATAGTGAGATCTCATCTCAAAAGCAATGGTGGTGGTGGTGGTGATGATGATGATGATGATGATGATGATGATGATAGTGATGATGGTGATGATGGTGGTGATGATGTTGATGATGGTGGTGGTGATGATGGTGATGATAATGGTGATGATGATGATGGTGATGATGATGATGGTGATGGTGATGATGATAGAACAACTTACAAGGTTTCAAAAGCTAAAGACTTAAAGGTCACTCAGTGTCACTGTCTAGATGCCCTATAGAGATGGTGATAAGTAGAACCCTAGGGCTTCCTGGCCAGCCAAATCCATGAGCTACAGACAAATGAGAGGCCCTATCTCAAAAACCAGAGTGCATAACTCTTGAGGAGGGACACTTGAGGTTGACCTCTGGCTTACACACACACACACACACACAACCTGTACATACACAAAAAGAAAGCACAGAAAGGGAATTTAACCAATATGTACATTAGGAAACGGAAAAGATAAAAGGGTCCTACGACCTCCACATTTGTTTTGGGTACTGACATGATCTTTGGGTTTAGAGGAAGAATTAGGGCAGGAGGCAAGAAGTATGAATAATTAAGCTATTCAAGTCCAAGTGTNGTTGACCATTGTTTCAAGTCTGTTTCTGCAAGGTGACCTGAAGGAGAACTTATTGCTGAGTANATGAGCTAGTTCCCAGGAGACAGTTACTCCCCACTTCNGGGTACAGCCTGGCTCCACGGACCATTGCCCTCATCTGGGGATATCTTGTCCTGAGATGCTGAGCTGTTCCTAGAATCCAAGATGACTGCAGGTTTAGGACAATGACTAGAGACCTGTCTGGAACAGAACATTGTAAAAGCTGATAATAAGACATCTCAGTTACACTTTATGCTTTCAGCCTTGAAGGGGAAAAAGACAGGTGAAGTGTCGCCAGTTTCTAGATAGACATCCCTTGAGTGACTAACATGCTACATGCCAGGTAAGCAGGGAACTGGAAATAAAGGAGGCAGATGCAAAATGAAGGTAGAGGTGCCAGGCTCCATTCTGCTTTGAATGGCATTGATGGCCCAAGTGAGAAGACAGTGTTCTGTAGTTAAAGCATGCTCTAAATACTATTGTATTTAGATTCATCAGGATTAGCGGGGACATGGGAACCTACGGTNCTTCTTCCTCCTCTCTTTCCCCCATAGACAGGGCAGGCATTATGGTTGGGGTTAGTCTTAGGGGTCTTTGAAATCTCAGTTGAGACAAAATATAAAGACTGAGAAAGACGGGAACATGGGAAGGGAAGGGCCTCTCACCACAGAGTCTGGCTGAAGTCTTTCTTTTTCAGTTAGTTATATATTTATTTTGGTTGATTGAAATCTTTACTCTTCTGAGAGTCAAGAATTTCCAGAANAATTGCCAACATAGAGACAATGTCCTTTTTATATAGAGATGTTAAAAAATAACAGTGAACCATGCTTATGGCCCAAGTATATATGATCAAATATGGTCTTTCTCCTTTCCTAGTTGTAAATTTCCCAGGACTCTCACAAAGAGCTCCATTTACAGTGAAAGATAGATATGGCCTAAGCAGTGCAGTGGTTTTCAAGCAGTGGGTCATGACCCCATTGGCAAACCTCTATCTCCAAAAATACTTGCATTGCAATTCNTAAGAGTAGCAAAATTACAGTTATAAACTAGCAACGAAAATAATTTTATGGTTGGGGGTCATCACAACATGAGAAACTATATTAGAGGGTCACAGCATCAGGAAGGTTGAGAACCACTGCTCTAGTACAAATGCAAAGACTGACCCAGGGTTTTACTTTATTAGCTTGTGAGCCTTTCCAAGCTACCCCAGAACCACCCTATCATCCCACTTACCAAAAGAAGTGGGGACAGTGTCCTAGTGTGGTGATTTGAATGAGAAATGTCCTCAACAGGCTCACGTATTTGAACACCGGTCCCTGGTTGATGGCCCTGTTTGAGAAGGTCANAGCACCTTCAGGTGGTGGAGCCTTGCTGGAGGAAGTCCATCATTCAGGAAGGGCTATGAGAGTTCATAGCCTTGCTCCACTTCCGGTTTGTTCTCTCCTTTATGCTTGCAGTTGAAGACGTGAACTCCTAGCTCCCTGTTATAGCCACCTACAAACATGTCCCTCCACCACTATGAATTGTCCCTCTGGAACCCAAAGTCAAAAATAAACTGTTTCTTCGATAAGTTGATTCTGGTCATGGTGTTTTATCATTCAACAAAAAAGTAACTAATACACCTAGCAACCCTTTGGTATATGACTTCAGAAGCCACTAGAATCACACATATGGCTCTTGGTAAGAAACTTAAGTGTCACTCTCTGGAGAAGCCTATACCTACCCTTGGCATGAGCTATGCTTTTCCTAAACATCTCTCTTTCTTAATGCTCATGTTTAAATCAATATCAAAATTTCTTCTTAAACTCCAATTCTGCAGATGGNTGTAGTGGCAAACACCTTTAATCCCAGCACACAAGAGGCAGAAGTAGGCAGATCTCTGAGTTCCGGGCTAACCTGGTCTACAGAGCAAGTTCCAGGATAGCCCCTCTTCTCTTTTCCCCCAAAATCCAACTCCAACACTGCGCCTCATACTGACTTGTCCTGACGTTCTTTGCAGCACACTCAAGAATCCTAGCTTTATCTGAATAGGGGGTTCTGAGAAGAATTTCTTGGTTTNCTGTTCCTCCAGTCCCCACCCTTCTGCAGATGGCAAACTTCTCCCATCACTAGGTTCCAGTGACAGGGCTTATAAACAAAGCTCTTGGTAGCATTGCTTTAGGTGCACAGCAGTGACTGAGCACACAGACTTGAGATGAGCCCAGGTTAGTAATGACCAACTGGTACTAACAATGAGGTTGAGGCTGGATGTGGCAGAGACTGTTCCCTCCATGCCTAGCAGAACTCTGTGATCCATTCTGTCCACACTGCCTGGAGAACCTGCCATCTCCGTTGCCTGCCTGGCATTTTGGACTGATACAGGTTCTTCCCTGCTCTTCTCATGCCCACTTTGCTCCTTGTACTAGATGACTGCTAAAATCAGACCTCCACCTAACCTCAGCAACTCTTCCTCTTCCCTCATTCGTCCTGAGCCTTGGACTCCATTGTGTATGTGTACTGAACTTCTTATCGACAAAGCTTCCTATTTCAGAGGGGGGTTTTGAGATGAGGTCTCTCTATTATGTAGACCTAGCAGTCCTGGAACTTTCCACATAGTTCAGGCTAACCTTGAACTCTTAGAGATCTGCCTGCCTCTGCCTCCTGAGTGCTAAGATGAAAAGCATGTACTACTATGCTTCGCTATGTCAANGGTTCTGAGGGCTCTCTCCTATAAATCCTACTGCTGGGCCTCCAGACCCTAACCTCNGTCTTTAGCCACTGATGGAGCTACACACACCTTAATCTACAGCAGGAGTGGGGCTTCATCCTAGCTTTTGGGAAGGAGCCATGTGACCACACAGTTCAGGATCTCACTTTGCTGCTCCATACCCTTCTTCTATACCTGCCTCTACCACCTCTACCAGCTCCCTGGTTTCAGTGAACTTACTGACTTCCCTTCCGCACACTTCTGCCTTGACCGGCTTCCACAGAGTCAGCTTCCTTCACATCTTCTGGATGAAGATTCTTTATTTCTAACACTCACTCTTTTTCTCTCAGGTAGCCCACTCATTCCTCTCTGNACGCACGGAAGTTTAGCCCAGGGTTCCATCCCTGAAAGCTGCTCTTGCTCTGTGCTGGGGATTGAACCTGGGGCCTCACCCATGTCAGGCAAATGCTCTTCACTGAACTTCATATCCAGCCAAGGTGATCTCCTGCAAAAGGCATTTCAGAACTAGACCTGATGACATGGGTGACTCGAGAGACCAAGGCAAGAGGATTACAAATTCAGGCCTACTAGGACTAGCGAGTGAGTTGAAGGTCAATCTGGTCAACTTAGACCCTGTTTCAAAATAAAACCTTAAAGGATGTGTGTGTGTGTGTGTGTGTGTGTGTGTGTGTGTGTGTGTGTGTGTGAGTAATACAGCTCAGGAGTGCAGTGCTTGCCTAGAAAGCAAGGGATCATAGATTTAATCCCTGCGACCAGGAGGAGGAGGAACAGAAGGATGAGGAAGAAGAGAAGGAAAAACATTTCTAAGCTCTCCAAGATCCAAGGCTGAGGCTGACATCACCATGTGAATGTGACACNTGTCTTGTAGAAGAGGCACACAGAGATCCACAGCCTGGAAGCTTCCTCTCCTCTCTGAGTCACACCCTGCTCTGTGGGATCCCAGGAGCCTCCTTTTCTGCTGCTGACCATTTCCCTCCACTTCCACAGGGGTGGAAGGGAAACAGGGTGTGTTGTAAACCCCAAAACTAAGCAAGGAAGAAGGACAGGACATTTGCCCCAGTTCCTCTCTCCCTGGCAGCAGTGAGCTCTGCTCTCTCAGGGACCCTTGGAGACGCCTGGAAAGTTCAGTAGCAGCTGCGCAGCATTTACGTCTTACACAAAGCAAGGTTATAACGTGATCTTCTCTAGTTAATAACCTTGACTTATGGAATAATAGCAGGGATGGCTCTGTTCTTCTCCTGCAAGGGATTCTGGCTGCTTAGGAGTGGTGAGTGAGAACAGACCCCTTTTCCAAAATCCTGTGCCTTCTTGCCCCATAAATCAGGATTAGAGAGGTCCAGAGAACTATGATGGTGGTCAAGTCTCCTTTCACCCCACCCCCACTTCCATTCTTAGCTTAATAAACCACCCTGACCATGGCACACCTTTCCTGACTCTGCCTCTTGGACCAGAGCCACAAATAGCAGAGGCTGCAGTTCCGATGCCTCTCCGCTCCAGGAGCGTTCCTGGCAAGGGTTAACTGTGTGTATAAAATTGATTGCGATTTTAGTAATTCGGTATAATCACAGTCTACCAGCAGGTTGCTTTTCCAGCAGGAGGGTTTGGAATTATTTTCTGGAGTTTGCAATATAGAACTTAAATTAAGCCTCAGAAGTCAGGGGAGCTCGGCAGCATCCCTAATGCGGTGCTAAATTCTCAGCAGCACAGTCTCTGTGTTAAAGCCTTCGCTGGCAATTAGGTTCATTAACTATCACAATACCTTATTTATTACTCTCCGTGCCATATGGTTTCCCAGCTAAAGAATGGCGCCCGTTCTCCTCCAGACCATTTGGCATCATAAAAATGTTAACAAATAATATTATGGCTCTCGGGGGCACAAGGCCTTGCTGGGTTCTGGGTCTAGGCGGCAGGAGAGAATATGAAAACATTTTTCTTCTATAGTGAAATAAAAACTTCCTCGAGACAGAACTATTCAGAGAGTATCTCATTGCATAACGTAAACCACAGTTTTATTTACCCTCATAATGGTTATGTCGATATTTGCATCAGTTGGGTCTTTTACTCATCTTCCTCCCCACTCTTTAGGGATTGTTTTCCCTTTTATCTTTCCCCATTCTTGCTTCTGGACTCCCATGGTACGAGAGCCTCAACAGGCAGACCCACCTCAAGGCTTGTGGGGTGAGTGGGGTGAGTGGCTGGTGAGTGGCTGGTGAGCCCATNGCCGGTTACCCGATGTATCAGTGAGCTTTCCATCATTCAAACAAAGTACCTGAGATCATCAGCCTATAGAGAGGAAAGGGCAGATTGAGCTCAGTGTTGGACATTCCTGTTACTTTTAGGATGTGGTGGTGTGGCACATCATGGTGAAAGCTCCTGGCAGAGCAAAATAGCCAGTAAGCAAACCACAGGATGAACCAGGAGCCAAAGTCTCATAAAAAACCCCGAAGACATGCCCTTGATAACCTCTCTCCCATGATGTCTCATTTCTCCAAGGTTCCCCCATCCATCAGTAGCACCATTTGGGATCAGTCCTTNAACACGTGGACTTTTGAAGGACATATAAAATCAAACTTCGACAGCTACCTAGCCTCAGTTGTGTGCTCTGGTCATCCCATCTTAGGGTTCTGTTTCCTGCTCCTTCTTCTGCTAGTGTGTCAGTGAAAATGGGAAGTGCTGCATGAGCCTGTGTTACCCCAGTGTGAACAGGTGTGTTTGGACACCCAGACTTGGCAGCTTCCACTGTGGAGGAGAGATTGAAGAGAAAAGGTATAAGAGAGAAGGGAGAAAAGACATCAGGAGGGTGGTGGAGATGCATCTCAAATCACCCATCTGAGAAAGCCACCCAGAGGGAACAAAGCATTGCCTACTTCTCATCCCCAGATGGCGCAATGAGAGGCATTTGTCTTAGAGCTATAGTGAAGGACCACACNTAATCTGTTCTTCAGCAAGCAGATTCTNGTGCTCTGAGGGGCTCCTGCTATGGTTGGAATATGAACTGTCTTCCATTGGTTCATGGGTTTAAGCATCTGGTTCCACTGTTTGGGGAGGAAATGAGTAGCTAGGTGGAGTGGGGCTTGAGGATTGTCACCTTACCCAACTTCCAGCCCCAGCTTCTGGTCCCTGACATCAGAGACAGCCTAACGAGCTTCCTCATGCTTCTGCTGCCCCAGTCTGGAGCTGTGCTTGCCCTATGCCTTCCCTAACATGGTGAAACCACCCCCCACCCTCCAAGCAGTGAGCCCAAAGAAACATCTCCTCAAACAACCTCTTTGGTCTGGCTGAGAAACCCTCTTTGGAAAAGCAGCATAATGCAATGGTTAACACTGTAACTTAGGGCAAGAGTCCAAGTTCTGTAACCACTTAGTTGGATAACTTGTCTATGCTGGATGCTTCCACCTGTAAAATGAGAATAATGATGACAACACTCATTGCCATATGATTGGTCCAAAGACTAAACGAATTAGACTCTCTAGGGACCTAGGACAGTAGCTAGCACAAAGCAAGTACCATATAGGGGAGAGCTGTGATGACAAACATTCTGTTGGGCCACCTCTTTCTTAACCGGAAGTTTCCTTTCATCTCCGAGATTATTGAGATTTAGGAAGTCATTAGAGACCCATGTGCTAAGAGTGTGGTCCCTTGAATGCTCTTGCAGAATTACTCCATCTTCAAGATTTCGGGCCTAGTGGAAGGGAGCTGGGTCATTTGGATATGTCTTTGAAAAGGACATTGAGATCCTGGCTCCATGCACTATTTTGCTTCTAGGCTGTCATGAGATGAGTGACTTACTCTGCCATTGTGATGTGTTCCCTCATAACACGTGCAGAAACAATAGGCCATCTGGCCACGGACAAACACCTACAGGACTAAGCTCAAGCTCTCCTCTCTAAGGTGAGCACATCAGGTGTTTGTTACTATAGGGAAAACTGGCGAGCACAGTCCCTCTGGGGCATTTAGAAGAANGGACTAATCCCAACCCCCAGTTATACCATTCTATCCCAAGTCTGGTCCTGATGCTGAGCTGTATGTGCCAGGGTAGTGACAGGTGACGTTTGTTCTCATTCCCATGTCATTTCCTCTATGTGCCATGTATCCTCTGTGTTCCCAAACTGCAGTGAGTTCCCCTGATCCAAAACTGAGGTGACACAGGGTGATAGAGACCNGCTAGGAATCAGAGTCAAAACATTAAACTGGATGACACCTTGGAGGTGATCAGAGGAGGTGACATGGCCATTGTCAAACATCTACGACAGGGTGGGAGGGAGTGCCTAGTCAAATCCCTGCCTCCCCAGCTCCACTCAGTAGAGTGAGGGAGGGAACACTGTGCTGTGAAAAAAACTCAAGCCGAATCCGGGAAATGTCAACTGACNCAAAGCTCAGAAAGCTCGGGTCNCACTGTTGGAACTGAGCTGANCCAGGCCCCTTTTCAGCTCTAGGGTCCTTAGAAAGAAGAGCAAAGGAAAAGCATGTCCTTAAGCTTCCTTAAGCTAGGCCTGGTGACACAGGCCTGGAATACCAGCTGCTAGGAAGTTTGGGGAAGGAGGGTGGTGAGTTCAAGGCCAGCCTGGACTACAGAAGGAATTCAAGGCCAGCCTGGACTACAGAAGGAATTCAAGGCCAGCCTGGACTACAGAAGGAATTCAAGGC
>LZPO01017299.1:406997-417893 GCA_001675575.1 Neotoma lepida | reverse complement strand
AAAGAACAAACAGAACAAACTTCTCATTTTCTTCCTTACTGTACAACTACTTATTGTGTGCCTACTATGTGCTAAATATTGTCCTAATGCAGCTGGGTGCCCTACATAAACCACACAGTCTAGGCCTCTGTTGTCAGCAGCATAGGTGAAATCGAAGGGCCGCCTGAGCAGGCTCCAGGGAGGCTAGCCAGGAAATGAACCAACAGTCAAATAAAACAAAGGAAACAAACTCTAAAAAGAGCAAGTGCTAAGCAAGCAGGCCAGGCAGGGGTGACTGGGACAGGGCCAGCAAGGGAACAGGGGTCAGTGGAGACAAGGGTACAGCACCGTGAGCCGGAAGATCTTTGCACCTGGATACAAGGGCAAAGACCCCAAGGCAGGGGCTGGTGGGGCAGGGGCTGGTGATCCGCAGTAGTGTGAGCTTGGGGTCAGGTGTGTGGCACTGGGGCTTGCTTTCTGGTCAGGCAGGAGTAGGTGTGTTTCTAGAGCTCATGCCTACTAGGCCTACATTCCAATTTTCACCCCACTCCTTCATCTTATTTGGGTCACTGTTAAAGTCTTCCCCACATATGCGGACATGCCCTCATCTTGTAGTCCTTCCTCTGACCTGGCCATAGCTTCACCACTGATACTTCCTTTCCTTTCTGTAACCACAGAACATCGTTGGCAGAGGCATCCTACCGTTTCCTGCCCATACTGAAGCCCTCGCTCGCTCTAACCCTCTTTCCAGTTTGCGTGTTCCTGTGGGTGAGGGTCCCCCAGCACCTGGGCTACCACATGGTGCAGGTCAAAGTCGGAATACAGAATCCTTGCTTTAAAAATACCCACACCACACCTCTCTAGCTGAAGCCCCAGGCTTAATTTCAGAGAATCTGATACAGTTCATGGAATACTAGAGAATTTCATAGTTAGAGCAGAATTAGGGATAAAGCTAGCTGAACATTTTGTGTTATCCGAACTTGAGGGGAAATACCTTGCTCAGACAGAAAGTGACTTATAGATAGGCCAAAGGGCACTTCTAAAAAATAAAGCAACTAGTTTAAATAATTAAAGATACACCCGAGATGTGGAGGCAAGAACACTGCTGTGAGATTGAGGCCAGTCTGGGCTACACTGTGAGTTCCAGGCCAGCCTGGTTACATAGTGAGTTCCAGTTCAGTCTGGGCTACACTGTGAGTTCCAGGCCAGNCAGTCTGGGCTACACTGTGAGTTCCAGGCCAGCCTGGTTACATAGTGAGTTCCAGTTCAGTCTGGGCTACACTGTGAGTTCCAGGCCAGGCTGAATTACAGTGTGAGGACTATGTCTCAAAACAAACAAAAACCCCCAAGCAAAACAAAGCAACACCCACAAAAGTCTAAGGCATTTTCCATATAACATCTCTAGGATGCTTTTTCCATTTATTTTATTTTATTTTGCAGCAGTGTGGCTAAACCCAGGATCTCATGAATGGTAGTATAGCATTCTACCACTGAGCTAGTGCACATACTCAGACTTCTAAAATCACACACATCTATTTACCTACCTATTTATTTGCATGTCTTTAGGGGGCCATACATGCCATGGTGCAAGTGTGGCAGTCAGAGGACAACTTGAGGGAGTCAGTTCTGTCTTCATTTTTGGAGCCTGAGGATCAAAATCAGGTCATTAGGCTTAGCAGCAAGCACCTTTATCCACTGAGCCCTCTCACCAGCCCAGCTGTGTTTAATTTCATTTTGAAACAGGGTCTTATTAGTTGAGTCTGGCCTTGAACTTGTAACCCTGNTGCCTCAGCTTCCAGAGTAGTTTGAATTATAGGGATGCACTACCGTACTTGGCTTTATTCGAAAAGGAATCGAAGCCCAGAGACATCAAGTGACTGGCTAGGGGTTACACAGGAAACATTTGATAGAGGTGGACATGAATCCAGATCTTCTAACTAGGAAGCTAGTGTTCATGACATTGCATGATGCTCATTCTATGCCAAAAAAAAAAACCCCACTACCTTACTAGCCCTCTGTCATTATTTTCTTTTCCTTGTCATTAATGACAAACTCAATAGAACAAAAACTCTTTCTGGAAAGAGTTGATAGTAAGTCAGTCTTTCTTAGGGAAAAAGTCACCAGTGTACAAACAACTACTGGGATTTCTTGTTTGTCTATGTCCCCTAGAAATACAGTCTCCCTTAANGATGGAGCTTTGCAGAATTGGGTCTCCATAAACCGGAACCATCCACATCTTGCAATAGACTACAGTCAATTTATAGTTTTTCCTGCTTTTCATNACNTTTCTCTCCCAGGTAATATTTTTGGCATCTTATTTTTAGATATGGGTGAGGGGGTGGAAGAAGATTATTTTTAAAAGCTGAAATCTAACATATATATCACTAGAGCCATATGTAATATTAACCTATATGCAATTGTAAATGATTCTTCNAGGCAGGCTCTACATGANAGCTTTAAAAANAATGGACTGGGCCGGCTATGCAGCGCCTGNGGTACTGATGGTGACATTCCATCTAAGACGATCATCCTTGGCTTCCCTTTGCACANATGCAGGAAGGGCACCCAGGAGGGAACCAGATTTGGGACTCTGACAGCCCCAGGCTTACTTCCAGCATTGTCCTTTACCAATGCGGAATCTCAGCCANATTCNTTCACTTCTTGGAGGTTGCATAGACTCTTAATGTATTAGTTACTTTTCTTGTTTTGTGACCCTACAAAAGCAACTTAAGGGAGGAAGGGTGTTTTTGGCTCACGGTGTTAGGGATACAGTCAGGGAGTGTGTGGCACCAACTCCAGCTGTGGCAACAGGAGCTGAGGCTAGTCACACTGCCTTTGCAGTCAGGAGACAGAGAGAGAGGAATGCTGGCGCTCTCTCTCTCTCTCTCTCTCTCTCTCTCTCTCTCTCTCTCTTTTCCATCCAGGACCCCAGTCCACAGAATAGTGCTCTCCCCATTCTGGTTGGGTCTTTGCTCCTTCTATACCCAAAGGTATGTCTCCTAAGTGATCTGGGACCCTGTCAAGTGGGTGATGGAGATGAACCCTCATACCGAGTGTGCTGACTTTAGAGATGAGGAGACTGAAGCTCAAGTTTAAAATCTGCCAGATTTTATGTAGCTGTCAATCAGCAGTTCTGGGTTTCAGACCACGAGTGTGATTCCTTTTTTTTTAATTTTTCGAGACAGGATTTCTCTGTGTATCCCTCGCTGTCCTGAAACTTGCTTTGTAGATGAGGCTGACCTGAAACTCACAGAGATCCGCCTGCCTCTGCCTCCTAAGTGCTAGGATTAAAGGNATGTACCACCACTGCCTGGCGAGTGTGATTCCTTTTGCTTCTCCATGGGACTGTCACCATTGCTAACTGCTAAAGGCACACAATCATTAACTGTGCCTGCCAGAATCATGATTATCAAGTTAACTGGAGAGATGGCTCAGCAGCTGAGTCCATAGTGCTCTACCACAGGGACTAGAGTTCAGATCTAAGCACAGATCACAAACATCTGTAACTCCAGCTCCAAGGGATCTGACGCCATCTTCTGGCTTACTTGGGCGCCTGTGCACATACACTCACATAGACATACATATACACAGAAATAATGATTTTTTTTTAATTAAAATATATTCACTTTAATGAATATGTCAAAATGACTGCCCCGGGTATGTGTGTGTATATATGTATATGTACACACACATACACTAAAGAATATAAATACAGAACAAATAATAGGAGTCTCCAAATGTAAATGATTTGCTTCTACCTGGTCACACTGAGGACGCAGACAGATTTCTTACAACACCATGGCCATCGGTGCTGGATTATGAGTCACAGGAGACTTTCAGCCTCTCTCCTCCCCAGAGCCACTTGTTTGTGAGCTTATATTNGGTCACCTAGTTTCATCACCCTCTGTGATGGCTATCTCAGTTGTCAACTGGATAAGCTCTGCAATCTACGTGTGAGATGGGCCTCTGGGCATGCCTGTGGTTTGTTAGCTAGCTTAATTGAGATGGCAAGACCCACCCACTGTGGGTGGCAGCAGCCCTAAGTAAGGGATGCTGGACAGTATGAAAGGAGAAAGGGCATTTCTGTGCTCTGCTTCCTGACTGCGGATGCAATGTGAGCAGCTGCTTCAAGCTCTAGGCTGCTTGGCTTTCCCACCATGAGAGAGTATCCTTTAAACTCCCTCTTTAGAGTATTTATCACAGCAACCGAAGAGAAACTAGGTCATCCTCTGAGCTAGCTTTGAACACCAATTCCATATACCATAACCAAAGACTTCCAAAAGGTTCATGCTGTATGCCAGGAAAACAACTCCAGAAGATTTCCAAGAATAACTGAATGCCTTCTATGAATTCTCATGGTAGCTCCAGGCTGGCTTTGGTCCCATGTCCTGGCTTTGACTAGCCTTGTGACTTTGGGAACATTGTAGCACTTCTCTGCTCTGCTTCCTCTCTATAAAAATAATCTGGTTGAATCAGGGTAGGTTTGCAGTCCCTTTCTGCAGCACTGTCAAGCCGGAGGGTATAGAAGAGGTATAAAGAGAAAGAAAGAAGACACATTCTCCTTGGCCTGTTTGCATGATTTTCAGTTCATTCCTCATGGTGCCTGTGCTCACCCTTCCAANTCCATGTAGTGCCATAACTGACACCATGGCCATCAGTCCCAGGGTCTGTCGGTCCAGAAGTGGCCCCTGGTGAAGCCGTTCTTCCACTTTGCTTCTCAAGTTTCCTTGTGGGGTTGACTGGGAAACCGTTTTCTTTACCACCTGTAGAAAACGGAAGGAACTCGGGCCATAGCAAATGGCATTTACTACCCACACTTCTGCTTGAAGGCAATCTGGCAAGGCTCCCGGTGTTCCATTCCCAAGAAGGAGAGCCTCTAACCCNCTTCGGATGGCCTGGAGGCTAGATNTGAAAAGTCNAGTGGGTNTGAAGTCAGCCTCATCCTACTTCTTTTCCTTCCACTAAGAAAGGTTCAAACATCTCTGCNGAGAGCAGTACAAGATAGTTCAAAAGGGGAGAATGGAGGCCTGGGGAGCTGGATCAGTGATAACGTGCTTGATGTGTGAGCTTCGGACTTGAGTTCGGATCTCCAGCACGCATGTCAAAGCCAGGTGTGGTGGTAAACACTTATAACCTCAGCTTTGGGGGCACAAAGACAGGTGGGCCCTGGGGGCTTGCTGGCCAGTCCATCTAGCCTAAAGGACGTGCTCCAGATTCAGTGAGAGATTGCATGGAGAGAGGAGGACACCTGGAGTTGATCTCTGGCTTCTATGTGTGCATGCACAAGTGAGTATACCCACACGTGTTCATACCACATGCACGGCATGCATACTGTGGCGGTTTGAATAAGAATAGCCCTCATAGTCACATATATTTGAATGCTTGGTGCCTAGGTGGTGGAACTATTTTGGAAAGATTAGGAGGTGTGGTCTTGTTAGAGAAGGTGTGCCACCAGGGGCAGGCTTTGAGGTTTCTAAAGCCTAAGCCAGGTCCATCTTTCTCTCTGCAGCCTGCTTGTGGATCAGATGTAAGCTCTCAGATACCGCTTCAGCACTATGCCTGACCTCTGCCCTGCGCCCTGCTGTGATGATCCTGGACTCACAGTCTGAAACTGTAAGCAAGCCCCCAACGAAATGCTTTCTTTAATACTCTGCCTTGGTCATGGTGTCTCTTCACAGTAATACAAAAGTAGCTAAGACACACAANGCTACAAAGGAAGAACAACAAAAACAAGGGTAAAGTGGCTCTAAGTGCTGGGTCTGTAGGACCAGGCTGCCTGTTGGCTGTGTGTCCTTGGGAAGGTTGCCTTGCCTCTCTNGCTCAGTTTCCTCCTCTGTGAAATGGGAATGGCAAAAGAACCCACCTTCTGGGACTATTTGCAGGAATAAGTGAGTAACTCATGGTGAGGGCCAATACTCAATACAATGTCAGCTGTGGTTACTACCATGTGAGCACTGTTTAACAAAGGTCATGACGAAAACAAATGGCANGCGTGGCTGAAGTGTTTTTAAGCCTATCAAATCCATAGGCATTCCACNTAAGCTACAGGATCCTGTAGGCAGAGTCCTCTCCAAGAGACTGTGGAAAGGGATTGAGCAAAGCAAGACCAGAACAGATGGAGAAGGCGGAACCCGGCTCCATTGGTTACAATGTATCCCTCTCCAGAGCCTCCCAGCAGTCTTTCCTGTTTCTAGTCTGTGTTTATCAGACAGTAAGCTTCCTGAGGGGAGAATCTTGATTCTTCAGCTTTCTCAGTCACTGAGGCATGGCAGGCTTTTGAACAGGGAAGTGACCCCCATCCCACCCCATCCCACCCCATTCCTCCCACCATGCCACGGGTTGTTGGGAGGGTGGCCTCTTTTCTTCTCAAATTTTGCAGAAACCAAACTGTTCAGCAAATCAAAACAAGCTGCCCACACGAGGAACTGTGGTCCTGCCAATTTGTGATTACACCACAGGGAAGAAGGAGAAAGAGAGTAAGAACTAAGAACCATGGATCTAGGGCAGANAGGAGCTTAGGTGACACTTTCTCCTGTCCCTGTAGGCCTGGATGCCTAGTTCCTGAAGTGACTGTCATAAATATCTATAATGTCATAAATAGATAGAATCTTGGTGACCTAGCTACACTTAGGAAGTGGCCATTGACCTGGCAAATTTCAGCTGCTCAGCTCAGCATCCTGCTAATAAATAGAGGGCAAAGAGAAGAAATTCTGGCTGACAAGTTATTTATGGCTATCAAGGCATCCATACAAGATCTCTCTCCCAGATTTCCCATAATACCCAGTTTAAGATCTTGTGACTATGGACAGAGAGTGCTGGATACCTTTAAAATTTTCTTTTATTTAAAAATGTTTAATTTTTTTTATCTTAGTCACTGTTCTATTGCTTTGAAGAAAGAGACACCATGACCAAGGCAATGCTAATAAAAGAAGGCATTTAGCTGGGGCCTTGCTTAGTTTCAGAGGCTCAGTCCATTATCAACATGGCAGGGAGCATGGCGGCACACATGGTGCTNGAGCAGCAGCTGAGAGCTACATCCTGATCCACAGGTCAAGAGAGAGACATTGGACATGGGCTTTTGAAACCTCAAANCTCAACTNTAGTTACATACTTCCTCCAACAAGGCCACACCTCTTAATCCTTCTAATCCTTTGAAATAGTGCCACTCCCTGGTAACTAAGCATTCAAATACATAAGTCTATGGAGGCCACTCTTGTTCAAACCTCCACANCCATTGTCTCATCAAGTCTCAGCTGCTCAGCTCAGCATCCTGCTAATAAATAGAGGGCAAGGAGAAGAAATTCTGGCTGACAAAGTGTTTCTGAATATTGAGGCATCCATAGAAGATCTCTTTTCCAGATTTCCCATAATGCCCAGTTTAAGATCTTGCAAACATGAGCAGAGAGCACTGGACACCCTTAAAAATATTTTTTATTTAAAAAGTTTAAATTATTTTTTTTGAAGCAGCNTGTCTCTATGTAGCCCTGGTTGTTCTGGAACTCATCAAACTAGTCTTGAATTCACAGATATCTGCCTACCTCTGCCACCCAAGTACTGGCATTAGCCTGATGATATCTTCCCCCCTCCAAAAAATTTTAATTTTTATTATTTTTCTTAAAATCATGTGTATCTGTGTGTACGTGCATGTGAGTACAGTTACCCTCAGAGTCTAGAAGAGCAGATTGGATCCTTGGAGCTGGAAGTACAGGAGACTGTGAACCACTTGGCATGGGTGCTGGTGCCCAAACT
Organism: Neotoma lepida; assembly: GCA_001675575.1. Classification (NCBI taxonomy): domain Eukaryota; kingdom Metazoa; phylum Chordata; class Mammalia; order Rodentia; family Cricetidae; genus Neotoma; species Neotoma lepida. The sequence continues at coordinate 410,165 of LZPO01017299.1, read as the reverse complement.
CTAATCCTCTGTAAGAACAGTATACACTCTTAACCTCCAAGCCATCTCTCTCTAAGCCTCTGGACATGTTTGTTTATTTGGTTGTTTCTGAAGATAAGATCTCATGTAGCCCAGGCTGGCCTTGAACACCCAATCCTCCTGACTCTGTCTTCCCTGTACTGGACAGGTGTGTTCCCTCACGCTCCACATTTCTCCATTGCCCAGCACAGTGACCTCTCACCACAGGATGATAGGATGAGCCTCTTTGCTAGGGTAAAGGNAACACTCACATGCTTGCTTCCCTGTGAAGGGATGCCGAGTGGGCACAGTGGGCAGACGGGAGCCAGCAGCTTCTTTGCGGCCCCCTGGTCCTGTGAACATAACGCTAAAGGTTAATAATAATCACAACAGGCAGCCTATCATTGCCTCCCTGTCTGGCTGAGAGGTTTACAACTTAAACTCACGGCAGAGGGAAAAATTGGCTCAATCACTTGGAGTAATGGTACATGAAGAGGCAGTTGGGCATGACTGCTACTTAACTCAGGGAAACCAGGCTGCTGCATTTACCGTCCGTACACACTAATAAACACGGAATGCTACAAGGTGAAAATTAACANCACCCCCTGCCCACCTGGCCTTGCTTTCCATTTGCCAGCTTTGTCTTGACTAAATAAAGGGGACCAGAATGGGAGAACAGGGCCACAAACCAGTGCGCTTAACCACAAGGAGAATCCAAGAATTAAAGGCCACTCTTTTTTTTTCCCTGAGTAAGGGTTTTCATGTAGCCTAGGCTGGCCTGGAACTTGCTATGAAGTGAGGACGACCTTAAATTTCTGATTCTCCTGTTTCTACTGAGGCTATAGGCAAGCCACATTTGTACAATGCTGGGGATAAGACCCAGGGCTTCATGCATGTCAGGCAAGCACTACCAACTGAGCTACATCTCCAACCTACTACTTCATTCTTTTAACAAACAGTTACGCTAATAGTATCTAATGTTTCACTTCTGTCAGTGCTGGGTTGGAACCTAGACTCTCACCTGTGCAGGCAAATGTTTCTCCACTGAGCCATCTCCAAAGCCCTTATTTTGTTTTTGGAATGAGGTCTCACTAAGTGGTCCAGGGTGGTTTTAAACTCCTCCACTCCAGACATCCTTCTGTCTCAGCATGGAACTACAGACATACAATACCTGGATGGCTTTCAGATCTTTGTACATTTTCCCAGTGACTTGAGTGAGTTGGACACCATGATGGCTCACAGTTTCCAGGTGAGAATTTGCAATGCAGGGCTCACTCAGATCCTGTGTGGTAGACACAGTACTCAGTCCCTCTGATTAGAATGGATCCTAAGGGTTCAGATTCCTCTCATCCTCACAGGTCTGTTTCCAAAATATCTGTGCCATGGGGGTCAGGTCATAGGCAGGAAAAGGCAAGGGAGGGCTCTAGGCCGAAGTCTTTTATGAACCAGATTTGCATATATGCATGAATTCACTTGGTCTATCTTCAAACATGTCTACCCAACTTGACAGCTAGGCTCTGGGACTGGGAGAGGGAGCGCCACACTAAACAGGACCGAGGCTTGGCTTTCTGGAAGCTCCCAATGGAGGGGGTGGTCAGAACATGCAATACTCAGTCAGATGCAAGGCAGATGGCAGCATGATGATAAATGTCCAAACAGTGCAAAGGGACTCATGGAGGAGGGAGAGATTAATNCTGACAGAGGGTGGAGTGGGGAAAATTACTCAAAGATCTAGCAATGGCTTTCAAAAGAGAAAAAAGAACTGGACTGGTAAGGGAGGCAGCATACCAAGAGTCTGGCTTGGAGTCCAGAGCAGCCTCTGTTCTGGGGCATTTTCCAGACTCACACCCACTCAACACAGAGGGCAATGCAGCGAACTATTCTCCAGGGAAAAGCCCTGGGCATTCTTTCATGTTATCCTAAAAACTGATATGAATTTTAAATTCTGATCTATAGGATATTAGCATCTGTTTTGTTATACTTTTAAGGTATCTGCCTTAAACTGCCAGTTACTGAAAAATATAACTTCATCTGTGGTTTGTGGAAGCCCAACATGTAATTTCTTTAATTTTTTTTCAGCCAGGCATGGTGGCTCACACCTTTAGTCCTAGCACTCAGGAGCTCAGGAGACAGAGGTAAGCAGATCTCCATGAGACTGAGGCCAGCCTGGTCTACATAACAAGTTCAATGCCAGCCAAGGATGCATAGTGAGTCCCTGTCTCAAAAAAGCTGAAAGAAAAAAATATATATTTTATTTTGAGTTAGGTTCTTCCTAAGTAGAGACCAGGCTGATCCTGAACTTGCAGAAATCACCTGCCTCTGAGGCCTCCAGAGTTCTAGAGTTAAAGGTGTGCATGTCTGCGTCAGGCCCNCNCATACATATAAAATGTGTCAGGATGTGTGTGTGCTTGTGTGTGGAAGCACAAGACACAGTGTGGAAGTAGAAGTCAGAGGACAACTTGCGAGAGTCAGTTTTCTCCTGCTACCATGTGGAGCCTGGAGATGGAACTCAGGTCACCAGGCTTGACAGCGAGTGCCTTTACCTGCTGAGCCATCTCCTCAGTCCCTGACAATTTCTGTTTGAAGAATAACTCCAGACACCCAGTAGCTGAAAGTGTGGCTGGANGCAGAGCTTTCACTTTTTCTACTGGCCTGCCGTCTCTCCCGGGGTCAGAGTAAATGAAGGTGTGTGCTAGAACCGATAGTGATCCATTCTGAACATCTTAGGAGTTGATTTTGTCATTGTGTGAGTGTGCATTTACAGACCAAGACAGCACTGATAATGTCACCTGACATTACCAGGTGATTACAGTTTCACAGACACTGTCTTATGGGGACACTGTCCTATTTGTGGCCCGATACTGACCAAAATGTAGTGATAATGTACCTAAGCATATTCTGCTTTAAGGCCGCAGGACGCCAGACCTTGCTTTGCAAACAGACAGTGGTAATGATAGGTGCAGCCAGTAGTGGGGGAATGAAGTGGTCATAAATTTCTTTATTATCAGGAAAGAAATGTCTAAATCATACAACTTGGCAGAGCACCTCCAAGAATTGTGACCTTATACTNTTCTAGGTTTTGTCCATAGCTATAGCACTCCCACTCACTGTAAAACAACTGCCTTGGTATTCTCTCTCTCTCTCTCTGTCTCTCTCTCTGTCTCTCTCTCT
>LZPO01017299.1:375967-391868 GCA_001675575.1 Neotoma lepida | reverse complement strand
GACTAGCCTTGAACTCCCTGTGGTCCTCCTGCCGCAACATCCCAGATGCTGAGATTGTATGTCTGAGCTGCCATGTTTGGCTTCTAGGCATCTCTGAGGTCACACCAAGTTCTTATAGAACAAGGTAAGACTGTGGAATAATGAGAGCCCCAGCAGCCACATTAATAATGCCCACTCTCTGCTGTGACGCTTTATCTTTTTGTAAAACACATCTCTCTCCTAACTCACAGCCGCCTGTGTGTGTGTGTGTGTGTGTGTGTGTGTGACACAATCCTAGCTCTGTGATTACGAAGTCAGAGAAGCTCTGAAAGCTAAAAGGTTTTGTGTAAGTTTGCAGCAAACTCATTTAGCGGCAAAAGCTGATGCGAGGCTATATTTATCCTGCTTTATTTTGAATATTCATATGTTTTGCTGCAAAAATATTAATGTGTTTGATTACAGAGTGCTGCCCTAGATGCCACTGGAGCTGTTAAACACAGGTCCCAATGAGTCTACCATCTGCACGCTTCTGATTTCTGAAGCACCTAGCGGGTTTGGATAAGTGGTCTTAGGATAGTGTCAAGCCCCCCAACTTAGAGATAAAGAAAGGATCTGAAAGCAAGTAAATGACTTGCCGATGGTCACACAGCTATAAATGGTGAGGGCCAGGCACTCTGCTTGCCTTCTAGCTCATGAGCCTTGGGCACACTACCGCAGGCCTTATAAGAACATGGACAGTGCTGTTCTGGCTCAGCTGCATCTGACCTTGTCTTTAGGTACCAGCACCATCCCTAACCTGCCAGAGTTGGAGGCTTCAGCCATCTTCCTTGACGTCAGTTCTAAAGGTCAGGAGTAGCCAGGCTTTGCTTAGTAGCTATTTACGGCTGCTATGTCATTCACAGATTTGCTCCAATCCTATTCAAACCCATTTCTGTTTCCTGTAAGTATCCTTTTGGGGGTGATGAATGATTCTGTCCCTAACCTCCTAGGCTCCTGGAAACCTGGTCTTTTGGAGAGATCTGTGGCTGTGAAGAGAAGTGAGATGGCCAAAGGCTTTGCCAGTGCTGTGTCCTCATGTCCATCTACTTTGGAGGCTAAGGCTCTGAGTTATCTGTTTGCTGTCCCTTTTCCATCCTGAGCTTTCTTTTCTAACTTTGATGAGCACTTGCTGGGTTGTTGGTTCTTTGTGTTTTGGAATTTGCACTGTGGGATCTGACAGCCAAGATGAAGATCAGTTTGGTTTCCTTCTGTCTGCACTCAGTTGTGTTTTTGGATTTTTTTTGAGAATGAGTCTCACTCTATAGCCCTGGCTGTCCTGGAACTCACATGTAGACCAGGCTGGCCTTGAACTCACAGAGATATGCTTGCCTCTGCCTTCCAAGTTCTGGGATTAAAGATGTGCTCCACTATACCCAGTTTTTGTTGACTTATTATTATTATTATTATTATTATTATTATTATTATTACTTACTTTCTTAACCTGCCAGGGGTTACTGAGCCGTACAAGATCTAGAAGAGCTCTTGAAACTTTCATAAACCTGCATGTTTTAGGAAAATGCTAGAGTTTTTAAAATGTTCTTATCTTAAATGGCTAGACTCAAATTCCACTTTTGATTTCTTGCTAATTCGCTGTGTGTGTGTGTGTGTGTGTGTGTGTGTGAGTGTGTGTGTGTGAGTGTGTGTGTGTGAAGACTTTAAAACACAACTGAAAATTCAAGTATAAGACTTAAGAGTCTTGCAAAATGAAGATGAGAGATGACAAGAGGGTTCTTGAATGTTCCATGATAACTAAAAGTTATGTTTGGCATCTTAGGTGAAAGGGGTGACTCTTCCATAGTTATTCTGGTAGAGAGAAAGATTGTCACAGTGTCCTTTCACACCTCCAACCCCATGTTTTATACACAGTGAATGTGCTCCCATTGACTCTGGTCAGAATGCAGATTTTATCCCTTACCGGCTATGTGACTGGGGTAGTTATGTGACTGTAGAGGTAGTTAACCTCTACAGGCTGTCTGCTCATTTATAAAGTGGGATAATAATAACCGTACCTACTCAAGAGGTCATTCCCTACTCAAGAGGTCATTCTAAGGAGCGAGCAACCTGTAAGTATTTGCCACACATGGAGATGCACAGTGCATATGTTCCGTAGGTGTATGCCNTTTGGTAGCCATCACTAGTGTGCAGAAGGCCATGCCCACAGCACAGGCCTNTGTGCTCCTTTGTCTTCCCTGGAAAGTGGACCAGTNCACTCTGGTGCTCGGGGCACGCTTTGTCCCATTGACCCAGGGTCTGGCGAATCAGTCCAGTTCTTTACACTTAGCTGGANAGTGCTGCTGCTGCCTGGTCCAAATACAGAGCACAGATGTGGTGTNCACTCTTCGTTCACAGGGCTCAGTGTGGGGAGCACTTTGGGGGAGGTGATGGGGGGCACACACGTACCACCTTACTGCAGGAGGTCTTTAGTGGGGCTCCCATGAATGATGGGGGCTGAGAACTCTCTCCCTAGGGATCCTTCCTAGAGTGGTTCAGGGACAGTACTCAATGCTTGTTACATGTCAATTTCTGGACTGAGTGTACTCATGANATCTGCTTAATTCTTAGCTTGCCTGTAAGGAAGGTGTTAGTTTCAAATTTCTGATGGCCAAGGAAAGTCCAAGAGGTTAGTCAGCTTGTCTATGGAAAGCACGAGAGGGCGCCAGGATTAGTTAGCGCTTTAGTCTTCTGATTCATTTTCCTTGAAGCTAAGGGACCAGTTATGGTCTCTCATTTCTCCTGGTGGCTTCAGAGGAGGTCAGTCACCTGCACATGGCATAGTGGACAGGTGTTTATGGCCCCAGACCGCACAGATCCAGGAAATCTGATGTCACATCTTACTGATGGAGTGACCAGNTTCTAGAGGTACAAGCTTTTATGCTGACTAGAAAACAGAAAAACAGATAAAGGGAGAGAAAAAAAAGACCCGTTTTCAAAAATAAAAGCTCTGCGTTGTTAATTCCATGCCAGCGTAATCAGAAATCCCCCTTTCTACCGTTTCCCCTTAAAAGCCCCTGTGTCCTTATTATGCTGGCTCAGTCTGAAAAAACTATGGTTGGGTTTTGCCTATGCGAGGCTTAACTCTGCAGCTGTGGGGAGGGGCTCCAGCCCTTTCTTGTCAGCATGGAAACTTTGGCTAAAACTCCCCCAAATCCCTGTTTGAGTCTCAGTTCTGAACTCACTTTCCACTCTGACCCTGTGTTGTGATTTTCTTCAGTGTGAACANATGGTGTTCAGGGTTATGGGAGGAGGGACCCAAGTTAGGTAAGAGAAGGAACTTCCTGAGACAGCATGGCAATGCTGAGGGAATTACTACAAGACCTGGTCACAGATATTTTGATGAAGAGGAAAAAAAATTGCTAGTTTTGTCTAAGTTCTTTACAGCCAACGGGAGTCCTCAGAAAGTAAAGACACGTAGGGCACATGTGCTCAAGCTATCAGACAAGCTAAAAATAAGATCCACACTCCATCAAACCATTACCTTTGCAGAGGACAGGGTGGTAATANGTNGAAGCAAAACCAAGTTAACTGGTAGCAGCAGGGATGGGATAAGAAGTCGCCTACCTACCTTCCACTTCCTTTGTGACCCCAGCTTGATAGGGGAGCCACTGAGCCCCCTGTCATCCTCCCCTGGGCTAAGTGGATTAGCTGAGGGTTGTGTTCTTAATGCCATTAGGTCTGTTGGCATGACACTCCTTGCTGTCATGAGAAGCAGATCTGGCCTAACGTAAGGGCCCTCTGGGTAATCCATCAAGCCCGGAGTACCTGGGGAAACATTACTAGTGTTAATTTGGGGGAGTCTTTTATGGTGACTGGGAAAGATGTGGAAGGATGCTTAGGAATTTATTTATTTAAGCCATTCAGCAGGTTAGCGGCTGCCAGGGGTCTACNGAGGCCACCCCCACCCCCATTTCTTCAAGGGAGGCCCCTCCCTAATCCCTGAAGCCCAAGCCTGATTACTTCCAGAGTTGGAGCCAGGACTTAGCAGGCTCTTGTTTCTCACTGAGGTGCCTTATTAGGAGCACCTGGCATCATAAGCCTCTAATGGGAACCAGCGCTCTCCTCCTGCGTGACCAGTGACAAGTCACCCTGTCAGCCGGAGCTCACCGTGCGAGGAAGTTCTTATTAGCTTTATGGTCAGGAGGGCTTGTCCTGTTCAGGAAATGAATGTTGCCGCTAAAGGTCCTCGGCCCTGACCCCGGCGGTATAACCTGTGCGGGCTGGGGAGACTCACTCAGGATGCTTGGGATTGCAGCCCCTCTCTGGTTCTCGTCATATGTAAAGAGGGGATCATTGTGGTGTGGTGCAGCCTTGAACTTTTGATTTATGCGGTGAGGGTAACTTAACCCTTTGTGAGCCTGGAGAGCTATGCAGTAATAGGACCCAGGGTGTGCGTCCATGCACGTGTGAGCCCTTGTGTGTGTGCNTGCATGTTTGTATGTGAGTGTGTGCATGCATGCTTGTGCACCTGTGTGCACATGTGAGGGAAGGAGGACACACCACATACCAATGGACTATTAANGGGAGGGAGCATTTTAGGGTCTCTTTCTCTTTCTCTCCCTCCTCCACCCTTCTCTCCTAAATTCCCTACAGTGGTTGGCTGCAGAGCGGTGAGTGGAGAGAACATGGTGTGTGGAAGTGAGGTTGGGCTTGTGTCCTTGCCCTTCTAGAAGCTGGTGGACAGGGCAGGGTTCCTAGCCACTTGCATCTGGGTCAGCAGGAGGAAATTAGGAGNGTGCCATTTGGCATGGTGCTATCCTNGTCAGTGGGATCATGGTGCACACAGCAGAAACAGTTAGCCAATGCTGGGTGCTCACATGGCCCCAGATTGCTGATTTGAAAAGGACATGTGACCCTCTTTAATGTCTTCTTCATGAAGTCAGATTTACAGAGTTAAAGAATTGTGTGTGTGTGTTTCTTTCACTATATCAAATGCCTCCCCCAACCCCATCATAGCTCCAAGTCCTCAAAGCATTGTCTCTCTGGTTGTCGTACTGCCCCCCATGCCTGAGGGAATGTTTCTAAATGTGATTTTTGCTGAGAACANTGCCAACTGACCTCATTCTTAAGGGAAACTTCAGCCTGCCTCTTTTTGGGAAAAGATGTTTGTGAGTTGTTTGGTCAATGGATGCTCTACTTGGTCCTGCTGGTTTCAAGTCCCCTGGTGACAAAGGAGTGAACTGCATCTTGAGANGGAGTGTGTGGAGTGTGGCCTAGAAAAGAGGGGTCAGTGTGGGCGAACACCTCCTTGGGAACTTTACAGATCTCTATCTGTGTTTGTAGCATCACTGACGGCGGCTCACAGAAAAATACAAATACATGCTTTTCAAATTGTGGGGCTGGGGACAAAGAGAAATGACAGACTAGTCAGCCAGGTCGAGGCTATTAAGCCCAGAGTTTTGGAGACCAAGACATGGGCCTGTTTCAGGATGCACATACTGGAGGCCAACTGTGACTTCCTCTCAGACCTTTCTTTTTCCTTTGCGTAGCAAAACTGCGCACATCTCAAGTGAGTAGTTCCTGAGCAGCTCAGAGCAGGTGAAAACTGCTTTGAAGGCACTGGTCACATTAGGAATTGGAAATAGTGCAAAAGGGAAATCGTGACAGTTGTCCTCTAAAATGATCTGCTAAACCAAGGCTCAGCTAACAGTTGTGAATCTACCTCCCTGTATCCCTACCCCCTCCCTTGGCAGAAGGGCTGAAGATGGTGCCTAAATACAATGGGAAGCTAAATCGAGTGAGTCTAAAAACACTGCTTTCCTTGGAGTTCCGAGTGGGAAAACAGACTGGGCCAGTGAGGGCTACAGACTCTGTGGGGCTTCCAGCACTGTGGATTTTAGGGCCACCATTCACTTTTTCATAATTACCTTCTATTTTACTTTCTATGTCCTGACAGCTATAAGAGCGTTCCCCCCCTCCCCGTTTGCCAAGTCACTGATAAATACCACCTCCCCCAAGCCAGATTCCGTGGTGTGTGTGGGGTGCAGACCAGAACACATCTTGGCATTCCTTGTTGCAAAAGTGAAAAATATCTCTGTTTGCAGTTAATTTTAGTGGCAAGCAGATCATGTTAACTGGGTGTAATTACTTCCAGATATGGCCGAGGGTTTTGTGTGTTGAGATGAAGGGCCTGGTAAGTGCTCACTTCCTGTGTAAATTAGCCTCTTCCATTCTGTCTTTCATTCTGGCCAGCCCTGGATTGTGTCATTCTCCTGCTTCCCCCTCCCAGCCTGCAGCCCTGGGGGTGAGATTGCTTGCTCTGTCCCTCTGAGTGCAATTCTTCTGTCACCTAGAGACACTCTCCTCTCTGAGTTTGCACTTGGAATAAGAAGTGTTTGAAAAGGCACTGACTGGTGTCCTGGCTGCCTCTGTCCCACAGATCTGGCCTGAGAGCATCTCCCAGTCATGTGGGTTGCATCTTAGAAATCAGAACTTGTGTGTGTGTGTGTGTGTGTGTGTGTGTACATGTGTATATGGGTTCATACATGTTTGTGTGTGCACGTGTGTGTTTGAGGGTACATGTGTGAGTACATGTGTATATGAATGTGTATATGTGTATGTGGGTACATGTCAGGTGCTAGCTTTGGGTTCCCCAAGGGTTCCTCCACTTTTATTTTATTTTATTTTATTTTATTTTGGGGGCAGACTCTCAATGGCNTGGAAACTGCTGGTTATGTGGTTAGAATGGCTGTCCAGCAAGCCCGAGGGCTTGGTCTGATCCCACCTCCCCAGTGCTGGGATTATAAGGGTCCATCCCCACATCCAGCNTTTTACACGGGTGCTTGTGATAGAGCTTAAATCTTCACNCTTACAGAGCAAGCTCTTTCTGACTGAGGCATCACCTTGCCCCCTTATTTTTAATGGATTTTTTTGCTGTGTGTGTCCCTCACAACCTTCTCCATACCTCCTTGTAGATCTGCCCCCTCTCCCATCTGTCTGTCTAGCAGGGTCTCACTGTGTATCTCTGGCTGCCCTGGGACTATGTAGACCAGGGTGACTTAGAACTCACACCCGCTTCTGTCTCTTGAGTGCTAGAACTAAAGGTGTGTGCCATCATGCCCAGCAGAACCTTTTACTTTTCTACTTCAGCAGACAGGGCGATGTGACAATGGTCAGGAGTCTCGGAAAAATGACGTGGTTATTGGCTATAGTCATAGAGAGACTTATGTAAGTCCCATGCAAAGCCACAAATCTTGACAAAGCAAGGGGACCCAGATATCGAAGAAAACCNCCCAAACAGTTTCTGCCCAGTTGTCTGGGTCCCCAGAACTGGAATGGAGGAAAAGAACATTGGATTCAAACTCTCCTAAACACGGCTTCTGCTCTGTGGCCAGCATTCTTGGGGCTATTTGCATAAGAGGTGACTGTTTATCATCCTGCATCGGCTCTACTGATAACCCTTGTGGTCTGTGGAACAATCTACTGGGAGTAGATGGCTTGATAAGGGCCACCTTTCTCAGCCTGTGAAGATAAACTGTAGGTAGGGGTCAGGTGAGGGGTGCTGAGTTAGGCAGCAGGGACCAGCGGAGGCGGTCAGATGAGGTGCGGTTGCTGGGAGGAGCTTGAAGGAAGAGATGGCGGTGGTTGCACTGGGCAGCCGCATTGATCTTATGATGTCCCAGCTTCCTGCCCCCTCCTCCCCCCGCCACCCCCTCTCCCGTTTCAAGAAAACATTTAGAGACTCAGGTTCATGCTCATATGGGAGTAGGGTGTTATTGGCTGCTTTTGACTCTTAGGGGCCTACCTTCCCCTCCCAGCCTTCAAAGCTAGGGCTTACTAAGGTTGTCAGCCTGAGCCTCTGTACACCTACCCCCAATGTGCCGCTCTTGCTGAAACAAAGTATCTAGGTAAAGGAAAAACTTCTGACCCNAACCCTGGTCAATAAGCTGCCTGATAGTCAAACAAAAGAGTTTGGACTGGCTGCTAAAGGCAGGTACCCAGCTGATAGCTTTGTTTTGATGTCCTCACAGTGTTTGCAGATCACGGAGTGGGCTATTTAGAGCAGGGGGTATCCACGGGGCAGACTTACTGGGGAGCACAAAGTCCAACAGATGCTGAGATACAGCAGTGTGGTCAGGCATTGGGTGTGCGTGGGGGGCTGGGTTCCTCACTCAAAAGAGAGGTTTTCTGGAAGGTGGTGGCAGTATTAATTTTTAGTCACTGTTGAGCTGGTAACAAGAGTGTAGGCTTTAGAATGAGGTACAATGGATGGCTAGGATAACCAAGCCATCATAAGATGGCTACGATTCGCTAGCTGTGTGCCTCNGACAAGCTGCATGAACTCTCTTTGTCTGTGGCCCTGAGGATGTGTTATGTTTCAGATGCTCAGTGCAGTGAAGGTACTCTGTCGAGCTGGGCTCCGTGAATGGGGCTGTCTTGGCCCAAGGGAGAGGCTGTGATAGAAAGCCCTGTGTTAGCAGCTAGCAAGTGAGATCATAGAGGATCATGCAAGAGCATCAGGAATATAAAGGTCCCTACTTGGACTGGAACTCAGTTGACAGAGTGATTATCTAGCATACATAAGGCCCTGGGTTCGATCCCCANCATTGCATTAGCACCACAGTGGTGCCTGGCTGCAGTCCTGGCAGGTGGGAGATGGAGAGAAGGGGATGAGAAGCTCACACTCAGCCTCAGGTTACATAGTGAGTTTGAGGCCAGCCTGGGCTACCTTAGATCTTGCCTCAGAACAAGATCAAAACCACAAAACAAAATAAAACCAAAACAACAANACTCCCAAACAACAACAAAGCAAGCAAGCAAGCAACCAAATAAAGGTGTCTCTGTAGAAAGCTGCTCTTGTGAAGAGGTCGTATTTATCATAAAAGTCTCCTCAGCGCAACAGCACTGCTGCCACCTGTGCTGTTTGGGACATCTCCAGGACTTTGCGGAAGTCAGCAGTGCATTCTTCTGCCTTGCTTTTGGGAAGGTAGCTTAGACATGGGGAATTGATGAGCCTTGGAAATTTTGTGAGTGGTGAGTGCCGGGGTGGGGGTGGCAGGGGACTGCCTGGGAAGGCAGGATCTAGAAGGAGCTCAGCCCCTGTCAGTACTGACTTGCTTCTCGGCTAGGAAGTGACTAAGTCCAAAGGGCCTAAGACTTCAGCTGCTGTGGCTGGAATCCTAGTGAGGCAGTCTCCATGATGACCTGGCCTGGCCAAGACCCCTCTGACTACTGTAGTGTTTCTGCATTTGTGGTGCAGCCTCCTGTGAGTTTGGGTTCTTGGGAAGTCACATTAAATCACCACACACATGCACACACACACACACACGCACACGCACACACACACTCTCACACACACTCACACACACACATCTGCACCTTGGGCATTACCAAATAATTAAAAGTCAGAGTCGGACAGCATGGATTAAGATTTGACTAAGATATCCTAAGGGAGGTGCAGACCCTGCTTTGGAATCCAGATTGCACCTTTTCATAAGGTTCCAGAAGACTAAGGAGCACATGTGTTCAAATTCTCAGCTGGTACCCAGCACAAACTCTAATGTCTCAGTTCCCATTCCTAACAGTGTTATTTTCCTGAGCCCTTGAGGTCAGGGTGGGGGGCTGTTTGCTTCCTCTCTGTCTTGGAGCAGGGGTGGAAAGCAGTCCTTCTGAACATGTCTTAGGGCTGCTTGGTTGTCCTGCCTAGCTCTGCAGTGGCCCAGCAGCCTGGCTGGGCAGGGCCTGTGCTCAGCCTGTGTGCACCCCCCCCTTTGCATTATTTATAGTAAACCCCATGAGCACAGAGTGCTAAAGAGGAAGGGTGAGTCACCCATTGAAACCATCGATGACATAAAAACAAGCAAAATGCTTACTGTGTGTTTTATGCAGTATTTCAGGGCAGGTTGTGCTAATTTGAACACTCCCAAACTGGATCTGTGAAAGTGTACATGTGTGGGGGGAAAGTTAAAGTCCAAGCCAGTTAGTGAAAATCTGCTTGTGTCTGCCCTCTGTCCTCTGCTGCCCTCAGATCCCTCTTCGTGTTCCACCAAGAGGAGTGCTGCCTCACTTGGTGTGGGTCACCTGTATTTTGGAAAGGTTAAGGAATAGCTTGGGGGCATTAGATTGCACCTCACCTCTGTCCCTATTCTTGCCTCCTGCTGAGGGAAATACCCCACCTGCCTTATGCATTGGGTGTTCAGGTGTTTGGGGTGACAGAATCATGATGGGATGTTAGGGTTGGCAGGGCCTTGAGGAGCCTCCATTTCCAAATGTTCATGTATGGAGGAGTCCCTGGAGTTCCAGGGAGGTTCTGTGATTTACCCAAGACCAGACAGCAAGCTAGTAGCCAAGCTAAGACTAGAAAGTGGGGCTGTCACTCTCCANCAACTTGAATTACTTCTTTACAACCCCCCTGCCAATGACTGCCCAGGCCTGCTCCCTACTTCCTCCACACTGGAATCTGACTTGAGAATTATTTGTCACTGAGCAGGGGTCAGGTGAGTTTGGGCACAGGGACTTGAGTTTGCCCCCCAACACCACCTCTCTTCTGTCAGCCTGGGTTGTCAAATGTCTATCAAGTCTTTAGGAGGTGAGGGTAATGTCTGTGTTAGGGGGCTTGAGATGCAAAGACTGCTAAAATATGGGGCTTGCCCTTGAGCTTAGAATTTGAGCAGAGTTAAAACGACTTGGAGAGTATGTGTTGGTGTCTGTGATTGAGTGGAAGGTAATGGGACAAGGACACAGGAGAGGCATGTACTGTCAGATGACTTGGCTTCCCACTAGAGGCACTTCTGTAAAAATGTCCTGAGTTCATTTGTGATTGACACTGAGGTGGACCATGCAACAAAGTCGTGTGGGATATTGCTAATGGGTGAGAGATATTCACCTAGTAGCCCTGTAACTGTTGTGTGGTGAAGATAGGCAATGCCAGGATCCTGAATAGAGTGGCAATTGAGTGGGCTGTTGAAGGACAAGTTGAGTTTTGGGCATGGTGGCTCACACCTGTGACCACAGTGGGAGGAGACCTAGGCTATTCAGTGCAACCCTGTCTCAACAACCTCTTCAAACTCAGAAGTAAGATTTGTTTTATTTTGAGACAGGGTTTCTCTGTGTAGCCCTGGTTGTCCTGGAACTCGCTGTAGACCAGGTTGTCCTTGAACTCAGAGCTCTGCCTGCCTCTGCCTCCCTAGTGCTGGATTAAAGGAGTGCACCGCCACGTCTGGTGTTTGAAAGTAGGATTTGAAGATGAAAACAGAAAATGGGAATGTGTGGTCAGACCCAGGAGACAGAGTCGGAAGTCACTCATCTACCAGGGTGTGGGTCATCCGTGCTGGGATGGTGGATTGGCATTCCCTGGGGCTGCCCTGAATGTTGGGACAGGCCTAGAGAAGGCAGAGTATGGCGATAATAACAGGGATTGGGAGCGCAGCAAAGCCTGAGTTCAGATTCTGACCCTTGCAGACATGGTGGTCCCCTCAGTGAAGGATTCTGAGGATTTCTGGGTATGCACTTAGCATCCACTGCACAGTATAGGGAACAATGCAATTGTTCCATAAATGTAACTGTTGCTTAGTTTGGGGCTGTATCTTGGTATAACTGGGAACCTTGGAAGGTGTTTGAGAAGGAGTCTGACCCCACACCAATGTTACTTCCACTGAGTGTGTCTTTTGCTGTCCTCAGCCTCTTTCCTGTCTTCTAGCAATGATCTAAAAAGGTGCTTTGAGGGTGGTTGACTGTCCCTAAAGGAACTTCCTCCCCAAGTCTTCTATCTGGCACTCCACCCCTGAGAGATGAAGTAGACCCTCATTACCTCATGTCTTTGGGCAGAGAGCCAAGGAGAGGAGCTCTGGGGAAGAGGGGCTTCAGCCTGCAGGATCAGAGATGTGGCACCATGACACTGGTCCCCCAGAGCGTTACCCGTCTCTCTTTTAATAGCAATGTGAGGGCCCAAAGTTAGGCTAACGGTCAAGCCCCTCTTCTCGCCTACACTGACAGCAGTGGCGGAGCAGGAGGCTATCTCTCACAGGCCATTCTGAGCTGTGGTTGTCACACCGTGCAATGTCTGCAAACCGACAATGGCCAGGGGAGATAAGGGCCCCCCGTTGTGTAATGAGGGCCGTGGGCTGTTTGCCCGATGGATCTGGCCCCTGGGTAACTGCTAACCTCAACGGAGGGGCGGCTGGCTTGGCAGCGCTCAGGCTCCTCGCNGACTTGCTGGGGCCTTTTTGTGGTTGGATAAAGGAAGCTCATGTAGGCCGCCTGCAGTGTGGAGGCCTGGCCCACAGAGCTGGCATGTCTTGCTTTTCTCTCTTCTTTGTCCTTTTTGTTGTTGATGATGTTGAGAGAGAGAGAGAGAGAGAGAGAGAGAGAGAGACCCAAAGAGGGACAAGAGGGACACAGTCTGACAGTCTGTCTGGGCATCTCCTACTTCATTTTAGCATGAAATAAAATGAACGTTGCAAGCTGGGAGCCCCCTGGGCCCTGAGTCCTTGAAACTTAGGAACACTGGCTGGAAAAGAAGCATGGCTGAAGTTTCTAGAAGCCAACAGATGATTGCAGGAGCAGTAGATGGGGCTGTGTTGATGTTCCCTCTCTCTTTCCATCCCTAGATGCATAGGTGGGCTCCAGCACGTGTCCTTCGACTTTCAGAAGTGACAGGGCCTAGACCCTTGGCTTCTGGTGTCTCCTGGTTGTCTGAGATGGGCAACAGCTGAGCAGGGCCATGTGGTACCCGTTTCTCAGTCTATAACCTGCTCCATATCCCCCATCAGAGAGGTTCTGTGGGTCTCTAAGCAACTTGTTCCATTTCCAGAGTTCTTAATGCCCTCTAGTAATTCTTCCTGGGGAGGGGATCACAGAGACTCAGCCAAAGCCCCTGGCTTGTATTTTGTAAACTTTGTGTCTTTCTTATGCGGGCAGTGGTTTCCCTTAAACCAAGATTTCAATTCCTATGTTATTCTTACAACCCTCTTCCAAATATCTGAATTTGTAAAACTTTTTCTGATTGCATCAGGGTGATTATATTCAGTGACATAACCAGGTGGATTTGCCCAGTTTAGAAATGATCTAGGCTCTTGCCACCATTGCCACATGTTAGGCTTACATTAATATACTCTCCCCTGAGTGTTTCTTTCCTGTTATTGGTACTGTGTGCTCTTGGTTATCTCTGAGCTGTTTGATTGATACCCAAGGATAAGGTGATATTCTTTTTTTCCCCAGAGAGGGTAGGCATGTGTTGTCTTTCGCCGTTGGCTTGAATGGATAGTTCCTCTAGCCAGAGGTTATTCTGTGCCCACCGGAGGGTTCTGGCTCAGGGACGGGCAGGCACAGGGAAGTGGTGATTTAAAGGATTCAGAGGCAGTGACTCATATTGATTTTAGCTTATCTGACCCTTTAGCTTGAGGCTGCCCTTCCCTCAAAGTGTCCAGCTTGGCTGTGAGTTAGAGCAACTGAGAAATGTAACGTATGCCATCCTTTTCCTTGCATTAATTAGGGTGGAGAAATCCATTATTTAGAGAGATCCCAGCACCCAGAGGAAGGCTCTAGAGCTTGCTATATCGAGATCTGCAGCTGGAATCTGAGGCCTGCTGGAAGATTCCCAGGTAGAGGGGTGTTGAGAAGCAATAGACCGGGCAGGTGCCCACTGAGGCAGGCAGAGAGGCCCTGTTCTTCCCCTACACACTGTGCTGTCTTTACTTTTCATTGTCTCCCTGATTTCAAATACTCATCAAGGGTTGGCTGCAGTGGTGAATGCCTTTAATACCTGCACTGGGGAGACAGAGGCAGGCAGTTCTCTGTGAGTTCTAGATCTGTCTGGTCTAAAAAGCAAGATCTAGGACAGCCAGGATTACATAGAGAAACCCTGTCTGGAAAAACCAAACCAAACCAAACCAAACTCAAAACAAAAACAAAGAAAGAAATATCCACTCATGGATGGCCACTCTTGGTTTAGAGAACTCACCAAGACAGGGAGAACTAAGCCATGGCTAGTTGAGTTAGAAACCATTTATTGAGCTCTTACTGTGTTCAAAGTGGTTGCTCATGCTGTGGAAACCTGAAGAGACCTGAGCTACAGCCCAGAGCAAGACAGAAGAGACAGCTGTTTGTGTCCGTTGTGTGTGTTCATGTATCCGGGCCCATGCTTAACTACCGTATGAATGAGGCTGAGGAGAGCAGAGGAGAGGGAGAGGGGCACAGGGCTGATGGAAGACTAGGTGTGGGGGCTTCACGGAACAGGAACACCTGGCTGGCCCTTGGAAGGTAGCTAGGTTTTGGTCAAGCCCTTCCACTCAGTAACTGTCGTTTGTTGTTAGAGGGGAGCAGAGGTGTGGCAGTGTGAGAGTGGAGCTAGGGTCTCTGCACGAGTCATGTGCTGGGGTGGAGAGTGAGTGTGGGGTGTGGGAGCCTCAGGAGGGAGAATGAGTTAGAGCCCGGCCTGCATGCTTTGGGTGCTGGGCTACCAGTCAGGTTGTTTGCAAGGCTTGACTGGTTGGGGTTGGATGACAATTATCAATAGAGGGCATATGCTACAAGATAGCTTGCTCAGGGTGCTAATGCTAAGTCCTCTCTGGTCACCCATCTTACCTGCAGGTCTAGTGGCAGGGCTGGGTGATGAAAAGCAGTCTTAGAGGAGGCCTGGACTCTAGGTACTGGCTTTCTCTAAAGTTCTTACCTCNTCTTATTTCTCCAGAAGCTCTGAATGATACTGCAAAGAGGACATTGCTATTATAATTTTTTGAGGCTTAGTTTNATGTAGCCTAGGCTAGCTTTGAACTTGTTACATAGTCAAGGATAACTTTGAACTCCTGAGCCTCCCATTTCCATCTTCCGAGTGCCAGTATTACAGGTGTGACCCAACACGCTCAGTTTATGCNGTGAACCCAGGACTTCATGCATGCTAGGCAGGTACTCTTTTCAATGNAACCACATTCTTAGCCCTGAATGGAGACATTAAACTGGCCGCNCACATGTNCCTTTTCTTTATTTTTCTTTTTTAAAATTTTTATGTGTATTGGTGTTTGACCTGCATGTCTTTNTGAGGGAGTCGGATCCACTGGAACTTGAATGACAGACAATTATGAGCTGGCATGTGGGTGCTGGGAATTGAACCAGGGTCCTCTGGAAGAGAGGCCAGTGCTCTTAACCGCTGAGCCATCTCTCCAGCCCTACNTGCCCCTTTTCATAATCACTGTANAGAAATGTTCCACAGCAGTGCAAACTCAGTCCCAGACCTCTGGAGAGCAGGCTTTGGATTGAAAGCCATTTTGTGAATAGTATTCATTTCCTTCGAGCAACTCATGGCCACCNAGATCCCCCCCTCTCTGTATCTGTCCCATTCAGCTTTCAAGATCTGTTCCAGGCAGGCTCTTCTGAGCAGTGCTACCACCCTGGAGCTAGGGGCCCTCCTCTCTGTTTCTGGAGCTGGACCTTACAGCATCTGCCTGTGAGCTTGGCTGCCTTAGTAACCTGTCAGAGTAGCCTGTTGTCTGCACAGGAAAACATGTCTGTGAAGACAGCAATCAAGGTTGGTCTCCCCNGCTACTTATGCTCCCTGGTGATAGCATGCAGAACTTAGAGTAAACACTCAGCAAACAGCANTGCTTGGATCTGCTTTACCCATAATACATTTCTTCTCTGCAAATTCAGATATCTAGGGTCACGTGGTGCTGCACTTCATCATCATCTGACATGCTGATGCTATGCTTTCAAAGGTAACTGCTGACCTCCGCTGTGAACCTCCTGCCCCTGCCTCCACTTCCCTGGTATTCCTTTAAACTCTCTCCCTAGGTGCAGGGCAGTCTCATACGGGGAACTCTGGCATCTGTGGCACTCCCGGATTGGCTCCTTTCTAAGCAGCTATCTCTGTGGTCCTTAGAGTCCGTTCCTCCAGGCATGAAATGCCTGTGCAGGCTGAACATCCCTAATCTGGAAATCTGAAACTTTGTAAACT
>LZPO01017299.1:344168-360185 GCA_001675575.1 Neotoma lepida | reverse complement strand
GGTACAGCTCTGTCCTGCCAGCCCCCCTTCTCACCCCTACCCGGCCCCCTTCTCACCCATACCCCCCTCCCACACACACACTTTTCTTATAGAGGAGTGCATAGGCCTGGGTTTAGGGGAACATTCTGGTGTGTGTAGGCAGAGGGATGTGTTTTGCTGATAGCCCCCTAGTCGGTCTTGTCATCCTGTGATGTGGTTGAGTAAGAGGTAAACAGCCATTTAATTATTTATTGGGTGCCTGGAGGATTTTATAGGCAAAGGAGCTTAGGGCAATTGTGGGGGCGTGGGGGGAGGGTCAACCCTAGAGCTTCTTGTGCGGCTCCTTCTTTGAGACTGACACTTAAAAAAAAAGATTTATCTTTAAAATAATTTGTGTGTGTGTGCGCGCGCACACACACACATGTGTATGGATGTCTGCAAAAGCCAGAAAAGTGTGTCAGATCCCCTGGAATTGAAGTTACAGGCATAAGCTGTCTGGCATGAGTGCTGGGAACTGACCTCTGGTCCTCTGAAGGAGCAGCAAGTGCTCTTAACCTCTGAGCCATCTCTTCAGCCCGGGCTTGATGCTTTTGACTCATGGCAGCATGCCAGGTATCCTGGCATGGAGTGACAGGTGAACCACCTAGGGCTCCTTCCTTGTGTACCCATATTTACCAACCCCACCCAAAGCAGGTACCTACGCCTGCCGTGGAGGTCTTGCTTTTCTCCCTGGTTGGAGTATTAAAAGACCCTAGGTTCAGGCAGGTACGTGAATGATGCTGAAACCAGTGGTCACCAGATGCCACTTTATTGCGCTGGTCATTATTCTTACTCCGAAGTACAATGGTTATTGATGGTTAGAGGCAAAGAGAACCTTGAAGTCATTGAGAACCTTCTCCCATGTTGTGGGAAGCAGGGATGAGAGTGGAGATGGTGTGGAGTCTAGGCCCAGCTCAGGACAGTTTGCCTAAATAGGGGATGGGGAGTGAGGGGTGCTCAGAGAGTAGATGTTGCCAGACTTGGCCAGTGCCTGAACAATCTGCTGATACTCACTTTCTCTTAAAAAAGAAAGAAAGAAAAGAAGAAAAGAAAAAACGTTTCTTTTTTAGTGTGCACCGTCTGCTAGGACTGAAGAAGTTTGGGTGGCTGCTTGCTTCACTTTGGGCAGAAGAGGCTCAACCTGCATGTGTGTTTTGGCGACCACATGTGACAGCCAGTGCAGCCTTTCTTCTCTTTGCTTTCTCTGAACCTTTCAGAGAGTGAGGCCCCTATCTCTTGGGGGATTAACTCTCTGTGGCTCCAGGGTCGTTGGTGCTCCCCCACAGGCAGCAGTATCTAACCCTCCCTGCAAACAGGATGTTTTCTCTCTAGCTTATCAGATGGCCCAGGAGATGCGTGGTGCAGATAGAGGTAACGATTAACTCATCCTGAATTACCAACTTAACCACTGAGCAGAGGGAGGCTTTGACAGGAGCAAAAACAGATTGGGCCCTCTGTCTTGAAAGGAGGTGTAGGGAGGTCCGGTTGCCTGCTTTGGCAGCACCACCCCCTCAACCCCACCGTGGGTTTCCAGCTCAGCAAATCAAAGAGAAATTGACAAGCCGTTCTTTCCTGTGGATGGGGGCTAAATAATTGAATTTGTGGGTTATCCACTCTGGTTCCTTTCCTTTCTCACTCCCGTGCTGCTTCTTAGACTAGCATTAGGGCTAAGGAGTCGAGTTTAAGCTCGTTTTTGAAGAGACAGAAGGAAAGAGTGGGGGCCCATTTAGACACCTCTGCTGACACTTTTCTAAAATGCTGCATTTGGATTGCATAGAAATTTAGATTTTGTTTGTTTGTTTCATCCTAGGCTGAGCATGCTTAGAAAACCAGGGACTAACTACATTCTGTTTTCCAGTCTTGTAAAAGTTCCTACTCGGGAGACAGAAAGGACAGAGCAGGACAGGGAGTGGTCTAACATAGTTTCACGAGTAGACACAGAGCATGTTTGAGCATGTAGACATGGGCTGCTAGGCTGGGAAGGACCCAGATACCTGAGGAAACACGTCAGCTCTCACTTCTAGCCCCATGATTTGAGCAGTTCTCACTTGTTTAGCTAAGCCATGTCTACCTTGCTCTCCATGCTCCCTACTTCTCTGGAGCAGGAAGGGAAAGGAAACTGGTTCTGAGTTGCTGGCCCTGGGCACTGGGCCCTGGGCAAACTCTTTCCATTCAGTGGCTATTAGCCATTGCACTCTTTAGTTATGGCTGAAGCCATAGAGAAAGGTATGCCTCTTGTCATCTGGACTTCAGACTAATCTCATCCATGCCAAACAACTCGTTCGTCTAGGCACAAGAGAATTTCTTATTGCTGGATCCCCTGAGATCAAGACTGCTTACCGCCCTGGAAGCCATGCTTCCCTTCTGTAGCCTGTTTGCAGAGCAGGTCAGCATTCTAACCCAGAGTGTAGCCATCTTCCCCCACAGGGAAGAAACATTTGCAAGAGTTAGACTCATTGGTGAATTTGGCACCTGTGAAGGTGAACTTAGCAGCTCCTTCTGGTAATCAACCCTGGTTTAATCTTGTTATCTGAATGTGTTTTAGATTCTTACAAGCATGTGAGCCAAGGCTGGCTTGGCTGGTCAGCCCAAAACTCTGAGTTAATTCCCTGGGGTTGAAACCCTGGGTGGGGCTGTGCTTTGGGTGGAGGTGGTTTTTAAAAAAAAAAGGTGTGGGATATCTGTGTAGGTTTCAATTAAGGCTGAGATCTGGCTTGTCTCTGGGTTCCTTGTTTGTTTATAAACTGTGCTTAGGTGAAGTTTTTTCCACTCCCCCCTCCCCTGGCCATCTCTCTTCCTTTCTAACAGTCTCATAGGTAAACTTAGAAGGAAGACAGATACTTCTCCAACTGTCACCGAGGGTGCCATAAAAGAGACATTTGGACAGCGGTTCTGCGGGGAGCCTTGTCTTTGCTCAGTGCTAACACAAAGGGATTGGGGTAGCCCCATCACCAAGGGGAAGACGGTTTTTCTTCATTTAGCTTTTAATTGCTTTCTTTCACTTTTATGTATAAAAGATTGTCCATTTAATTAACTCAAGAATGCAATTTCAAAACCACTAATGCTTTACACATGATAGCTTTTAAAATAAAAGTAGCATTCTAATATTGCATAATGTTTTCCTCTCCCAACACCTCCCCCCCAGCCTCCACCCCTCCTGTCTAGATTAACCTTTAACAGTGGAGGATGTTAGAAAAAAAAATGCTGCCCCTCTCCATGGTGTCTTCCCTTCTGCCAGGGGAATATTCTCAGCAGTTCCACATCAGTGGTAGCACCGCTTCTGAAGTGCTTTGTCACTTCTGTGAGTAGGGGGGTACCTCATGTCTCTCCTCCTGTGGCCCATTCCAGTTCAGAATTTGTCATCTTTGGGGTAGGGGTCATTGTGGCCCCTACTCCTTCTGCTGCCTTTTAAGAAACATTGATGTTCTGAATGGCTATATAGGAAAATTAAGAAGAAAACTCTAACTTATGTCTGGTTTTGTTAGGCTGTGTAATTAGAAGGAGGCTGTTTGTTAATCGACAGAGGTGGAGTGTCTTCGAGTCCATCCTCACTAAAGAAAAAAAATTACTACATTTTTATTTATTTGTATGTGTACATATGGGTAGGTGCACACACCATTTTGCCACCATTTGGGTCCAAGTATAAAAATTTCAGGTTGTCAGACTTGCTGGCAGGTGCCTTTACCTCCTTGAGCCGTCTCTTCTTGGCTTGGTCTCCTCTCCTGGTTTCTGATGGACTAGTAACCTGGCTCTTTCCTGTTTTTCCTTGTTCCCTTATCACTTCAGAAAATATTGAGAATGTCTCATGCTCTGGGCGTTTAAAAAAACACAAATACTTTTCGTTATTCTTTGGTCATTGTCTTTGTTAGTCCTACCTACCTGCAAGCTCTTCCTCCCTCCTTTCCTTCCTCCTTCTTGTCTTTTTCTTTCTCCTCATCTTCCTTTTCCTCCTCCCAGTCCCCCTTTTTGGGCAAAATCTCACTCTAGTCCACTCTGGCCTGGAACTCATTATAGACCAGAGCCTGCAAAACCTTCCTGGCCAGAATCTGCCACCCACACCGCTCCAGGATCACAGGTGGGTGCTGCCACCTCACCTCATCTGATCTCCAGTTTTGCCAAGGAGTCTAGCCTAGCCCTCCTACCTTGGTCCCCACTCAATTGTTGCATCTTGCAGCTAAACCTAGGAAGGGGCAGGGTGCAGAGGGAGTGGACTCTTGGACTTGTTGCAGTGATCTCAGGTCCTGAGGTGACCACCCTGGCTCGCTTTATTTATTTATTTATTTATTTATTTATTTATTTATTTATTAATGTTCGATAAACCAATGGAGGCCCTGAAAGGTCAGTGACTTGCCCTGAGTCATGCTCCCTACCATCAGGGTTCAGATGGCATCCTGTTACCTGATGAAGGTAAGCGCTGGCTAGAGCACCCAGGGCTCAGGTGGACTCAGGACTCAACAACTCACTGGCCCGAAGCAGCTGCTGTTTGTTTCTGAAGACGCCAGGAGAAGGACTTTCTAACTCTGAAGATACCCTGTGAAACCGTTTGCACACATCGAGGGGCTGATTTAGCCCTCGATGTCTCAGGCAGACTCTGTTTTCCTGTGTTCTGTTCCCCCTGTGAGGAAATCCAGTGGCTGCTGAGAATGGAAGCCACTTTGCAAAGAGCCCCTTTTTCCTATGGTGCCTTAAAGAGCATGGCATTTCCCAGCCGGCCACCATGGTCTTCGTGCTGTATTTTTGCAAGAGGAACAATTGAACAGCTGTAAGAATGACTACACAGTTACTTTCTTTTGCCAGGATAGGTATCAGGCAAACACTGGCTTTCCCTGAGCTAGGAGATACGGATACACACATGCCTTGGGAGAATCCTGTACTCAGGATTCTGTGCTATGCTGGCAAAAAGGTCCCTGAACAAATGTTTTCTGATAAGGAATTAGGGCTTGTTGAGGGGTGATGGTTAGAGGTGACTGACCCTTACAACATGTTTTTGTTGTCCACTCTTTGTGGAGAGTGGGTTTTCAAATTAGCCTATAGTGGACACAGTGGGAGATTTGAGACTCACTTCATGCGTTCCCCTAAAGCCTGCCCTCCTTGGAATGAGATCCTCATCTACCTCCCACCTTTGTTGTTACTGCCATTGCTGGTTTGTGCTTAGCAAACTGACATTGTAGAAGAAGGGAGAATTTTGCTTGTTGTGTGTGAGCAGAGAGGCTGACGGGAACCATGTGGCTTGATCATTCATCAGTTCCGAGGTTTATTCATTGAGCTATTTAAACTTGGGTGTGTAAGACAGCAGCCCTGGGCAGGCCTTTTGGTGCCAGCTTTAGCTCTGAGACCCCAGGCTCTGACAGAGAAGACACAGAGAGCAGCTGAATGTACAAAACCTTCCCTACTGTTAAAAATCGATTCCTGAGTCTTGTGGCTTAGGACTTAGAACTCCCATCAACTACAGTTTCTTAGAGTTCTTTCTTCTTATCTTTTTCCTTTAAAAAAAAAAAAAAGCCCAATGTGGATTTTTGAGCTAATATCTATGACTGCTGTGGTGGCTAGTATCTGATACTTATAGAATAGAATTGATGGTTACATTTCTCCATAGGGCTCTGTAGCAGTCTCTGCCTTTTTATTCTGGAGAGAGTTCACTTTAATATCGTGGTGAAACTTGGCTCTCCTCCTGAGACATTTAGCCATTAGGAAATTGCCAGTGTGGCTTGATGAAGGTATGTGGTGGAGATGGCTCCTTTCTTCCTTAGGCCTGGGGAGGTGGTTACCTACCGTGTGACTGTCTCCGCGCTCAGCGATGAGACACATGGCTTCATTCAGTCTCTAGGACAGGCCTTGACATCCTGGTGTGACAGATGAGAAACTTCATTTCCACTGATGAGAAGTTCAAAGTAGTTGGATATTTAGCCTATGCTTTGAAGCTGGTAACTGGAATTGAGACTTGGGTTTTTCTAATTGCTTAGTCTATTTGTGTAATGCTTGTTTTTTCTCTGTTGGTCTTGGGATGGGCAGACTAGAGTACCAAGGCAGAGCCATCTTTATCATCAAATTGGGGTTCTTCTTTCCCCTTGTTGGTGACAGTGGGGTGCAGACTAGGTACAGCTTGCTGCCGCTAAGGAGCAGCCCGAGGCATCGTTTTTAGGGGTCTCTGTTAATCTGGATTCTTAACTTTCCTGCAGAAAGGAATTTCAGGATGGGTCAGAATGAAGCAGAATTGAAGTTAATTAAGAACACATTTTAAGATAGATCTAAGCATGGAAATTAATAGAAAGAGAAATTGGGGGAAATAGGAAGACATACCCAACTTCTCAAGAGTTACACTTATTTAAATATTTTAGCAGTAGCTATGCATACAGTTTGGCCTCCTCTGAAGTTACATTGTTTTTAAGGACTTCCCCCTCTACACACTTTTTTTGTAAGTGAGACTATAGATAGTCTCTAAGGTACTTGGTTAAGATTACAGCTGACAGGGTAAATCCATAGGTCACAGAGTTGAGTAAAAGAGCTAAGACATGCCTTTTCCTATAAGTAAAGTTCACAGTCTTGTTCATCAAGAGTCCCAGAAAATGTCAGGTTTACAGATGGTCATGGAGAATGGCCATACTTGACCATAAATACTTGGGCCTGAAGCATGTTTATTACTGTTTTAAAGTTTGCATTTGGAATATCACTATATAAAAGTAATATTGGGAGCTGGGGAGATAGTCCAGCAGTTGAGAGCACTTGCTAGGCTTGCAGATGACTGCAGTTCAGTTCCCAGCACCTACTTTGGGGTGGCTCACAACTGCCTAGTACTCCAGCTCCAAGGGATCTAGCACCCTCTCTGGCTTCTCCAGGCATCTGTATACACACACACACATACCACAGACAGACCCACCCCCCACAGGCCCACACACATACACGTAAATAAATAATAAAAATAAGGGTCTAGAGAGAGGGCTCAGTGGTTAATATCACTTGCTACTCTTGCAGAGAATCCAAGTTCAGGTCCCAGTATCCACATGATAGCTCATAACTGTCTGTAATCCCAATTCCAGAGAATCTGACATCTTTTTCTGGCTCTCATGGGCACTGGATGTCCTCATGATGTATATGCATATAGATATACAGGCAAAGCACTCATTCACATAAAAAATAAAAATAACTATGTTTTTAAAAATAACAAAAAAATAAAAAGAGTGTTGTCTTAGGTAGACAAGCCTTCACAGTAAATTTTGTTAATTGTGCTCAAATCTTTGACTCTTAGCTAGAAAGGGATTTTAAGCAGACTCTGGGGTGTGGAGATCCTTTTCTTTCCCATGTCCCCTTAACTCCTCATCTTTATATCCTTTCTCATTTTGCTTCATCAGTGGNCCTGTCACTGCTGGTGTTGGAAGAAGGCAGGCATGTTGTCCTAACCCATGACCAGCTTAACTTAGCTAAAACCTCGCACTTTGGAAGGGTGGGCTCCGGNGGAGGAAGGAGAGGAGATTAGGCATCCCCCTCATCCTTGGCATGCCTGTTTTCTCCTTCAATAGAGTTCACTTGGTCCTGTCAGTAGCTCCTCATCTAAGTGTGACCACTGTCAAAGCAACCTTGTTTTTCCACTGCGGGGTTTCTTTGCCCTCTGGAAAATGGCTTTCTAGAAGTCATGGCTGGCCTGTGGTGAGGTCGGGCTGTTGTGCCTTGAGGTGTAACATCATTGACTTAGCCAGTTCTTTGGGTTGATAAGATATGTCTGTTTCTTTTTCTGGCATTTCAGACCCTCTGACCCAGCCCGTCCCTCATGACATGGTGATGCTCCTTTGGAGAGACTTTGGGGCTTGAGGGTGATGGAGTTGCCTGAGGCCAGGGTTGGGGAACACAGGGACACCCAGATGTTTTGCATAGTTTTTCCATTGCCCTGATTAGGAATGTGTCCCCTCAGGATGGGTTATGGCCTGGAAGTGAGCCTAAGATAAACATCCTTGCCCAGACTGTTTCACATTGGAATGGCATGGAATGGTTTGAGAGAATGGCCTAAGAGTCAGGAAGAGAGGAAGGGCAGAGTAGGGGGTAGGGCGAGGCGGTAGGACTGGCTTCTGAGACATGGCTGCCCCAGGCCTGTGTCTTCCACTGGGTTCAGCAGAAAACAGGTTTCACAGTGCTGTGTGAGCTGGGCTGCTTTTCCCTGGGAGTGGCACTCAGGCAGTGTGATGTGTTGGGATAAAATATGGAAATCATGGTTTAGTTGGCTTACTGATTAGAATCTTTAGGGAAATTGGCATGTCTCTGAAAAGCTAGGGTGTATGAGAGAGAAAGAGAGAGAGAGAGAGAGAGAGAATATGTGCTTGAGTAAGGGCCATACATGAGTACTTCTGCAAAGCACGTACTCAGGGACTTCAAAGGCCTTCAGCATTATTTCCTCATAATAAACACTTTTTAAAAAATAATCATTTTGGACTCTCAGGAAAAAGGGGGCATGATGGATGTGGGGGAATTGTGGAAGGTATATGTGAGTGCTGGGGAGGTACTTGTGGCTCTTGGTAGGGACCCCCAATACCATGGAAAACTAGAGTCTCTCTTTCTGGATGGCTTTCATTCTTTTTTCTTTTCCTAGGGGAAGGGATCAGGCTTGCTCAGTGATTCTGAGGTACAGGATGGGGCAACCTGTGTGTACTTCCCCAAATACCAGGGGCTTCCATTTTGGTTTGCATCCCACCTAGATGACGTTCTCTCTCATAAGGACTCAGGGAATACTCTGGAGTTGACAGAGTCCAGGCCAGCAAACTTTGAGGGCTTTTGTACAAGTCTCACTTAAAAGAATGTGTAGAGATGCCAAGGTTGCTGTGTTGGTGTCACTGACACAGGTTCAAAGCAAAGGGACAGGTGTCAGGAAGAGGCCGTGGGAATGAGAAGGGGCTGCAGCCTTCTGTTCGCCTCTCCTGATANCTCCAGATCTTGATGCTCCAGTGTGCNGAGGAGAAGGGAGACGTAAACAATTCCGATTGCCTCCAGGACGCAGCATCTAATCTAAACATGATTAAGCTGATTTGATTTTATAGATTGGAATTTCTAAGTGATAGAAACGGATGAGGTTAATGTGA
This sequence comes from Neotoma lepida, assembly GCA_001675575.1. Classification (NCBI taxonomy): domain Eukaryota; kingdom Metazoa; phylum Chordata; class Mammalia; order Rodentia; family Cricetidae; genus Neotoma; species Neotoma lepida. The sequence continues at coordinate 351,102 of LZPO01017299.1, read as the reverse complement.
AATATTTACTTAATAAAAAGCCTCATTACCTGATGCTGAAGGGTACAGGGAGAAAAGATTCTTGGTAACGCCTTTGATCTTTTGGAAATGAAGTTGGATTCAAGTTTTCTTGGTAAAAACTGAATTCTGTGATCTTGTTTTTACACATGCTGTGCTTAAATATTAACACCAATTGAGCAAATTGCCTTTTAACTGCCTTTATTTGCTTTCATTAACAGTATAATTTAAAAGCTCAAGAATTTGCATGGAACCTGTTGTGCATGTTGGGGGGGAAACTATTCATAAATTAATTAATTGTGAGAACATTATCTTTAAGGAAGGTCACGAGACACTAGGCCAGTTTTGGAAAAGCAATGGTGTGTGTTTTGCTATTTCTTAGAGACATCATGTACTTTGGTTTAGAGATCTCTGTGTGTGTGTGTGTGTGTGTGTGTGTGTGTGTTAACTTGGCTGAATCAAGAAAAATTTTAATGACTGGGCATGTTTTAAGTTAAGTTGACTGAACCTAATTACACTGTAGTTTCAGAGAGCTAAAGGCAATATCATTGCTATTTAAGCACCAGTTTCAAAATGAAAGCCAACCTATATAATTGGCTGAGTCCCTAAATTCTTGGTCTCTGTCTCTTAACTCCCTCGCACCATTTTCTCGATCCCACACCAATGGGAAGAGAGAGACCCTGTCCAGCACTGCTAGTCATGACATGGTCCTCCCAGTGGGGATAGGCTGTTCCACTGTTCTCGCATGAAATGACTCTATCTTGAAATCTGCACAGTCCCCTGACCTCATTGCTTCCTTCTGGACAGATGTTCCTGTGGTTGAGAACGTTGGCCAAGACAAACGTTGTGAATGGGATGAGGAGACCACCGTGTCTTCGGGAAGCTGCAGCTCTGCCCCGTGCCCCTGGGGGTTATTTTACATATGCTCTTCTGACACACCTGTTTTGACAGCACGTCCCTGTTTCACCATCTTCTTACGTGCATTCCTTCTCCTGTCTTCTCCTGGTGCTGTTGGTGGTTTTCATAATCAATTTAATCTGTAGTCTACCTTTCCTGGGTCTGCAGATGCCAGAATGCTANATTTATTTATCTTGAGTGTTTTCCTTGGCTGCTGCTGACACATGTTCTCCTCCTGCCCAACAGTGCTCCAGATCCTCTTCAAGAAAGAGTCTCTTGTGTTCATCTGTCAGATGTGTGTTACTTTGGGCGAAGGAGGTGAAAATATTTTAGATAGTATATATTTTAAAAGCCNTATACAAAACCCAAGGAATACAAAGGAGGAAATGAGTAAAATTGACATCAAAATTGAAAAAGTTTTGCATGATTTTTCTGTTGTGTTTTTGCTTTTTCCTTATACATTTGTTGGCTTTCTTCCCTCCCTCCCTTCCATTCTTGCTTTTGTTCTGTTCTGTGTTTTTAAGGGACTTGCTCTGTAGCTTAGGCTGGCCTTGAACTCACTCTGTAGCCCAATCTGGCCTCAAACTCACAGAAATCCTCCTGCTTAAGCTTTCCAAGTGCCAGGGTTACATACTTGAGCCTCCGTGCCTACTGTTTCTTTGTAAAAATAAATATTAGTCTGTCATCTGTCCACTGCATTTTCCTGGTCTGTCACTCACTTTGCAATTTTGATTCTGAATCCTCTTACCATATAGCATTTTTATTCATTTAACTTAAAAAGTGTCACAGTGATGGCTTTAGAGTGGATAATATAAAACCTTGGATGATCACATTATACAGTTTGAATATGGGAAGAGTATTTGGATGAGAGGAAGGGAGGGATGGAAAACGGAGGGGAGAAGAGAAAGCGCATGTCACGGTGAGGGCGAGAGAGCACTATCTGAATCTGGATCTGAATCTGGATCTGAATCTGGATCTGGTGATGCGGTGTCTGAAGGTTGTTTTCCTCCATAAAGCTGTCCAGGCTTTTGAGGGCTCCCGGGCAGGGTTTAGCAAGCATCTGAAGCATGTAGGTTTCCATATTCTGAGACCCACTTTTGAGTTGCCTGTCTAGAAGGCCACTCTTGTCTCTGCTCCTTCTACTCCCTCCTAACCTTGAGGCCTTGCTGAAATGCAGGCTTCCTGAAGTCATCACTCAGCCCACCCTTCTTACCTGCTTTTGAGGGGACCTCCTGCCTCTCATGCCAGAAACACTGCTGCCAGCCTAGTTCTTCTCCTTCAAGGCTACTTGTCATCTGTCTTGTCTTTGGGTTCCCCACCATCTCTATCAGTCAGTGTGTCCTACTCAAGTCAGAAGTAACTAAGCTGCCAAACAGATCACCTCATCCACCCTTTTCTCCTGTTCTCTCTTCTTCAGAAGTCAGCACTGCAGGTATTTGGTCCTGAGTTAAGTTCAGGTTTTGACTTGGAAACCAGCTGGAGCTGTGCGAAGGAGGAAGGGATGAGTATCAGGCAAGGAAGGACTTGGACATGGCTAGCATTGCTCTCAACCCCTCCCCCTAACCCCATCTAAGGACCCTGTCATGATCATTTTCCAAAGGTGAGATCAACAGTTTATCTTGGGTACCTGCCATGTCTTTTGCCTGGAGTTCGGCCATCGGGATACAGAGTCGGACTCTTTGCTCCTGTGAAGCTGTTGTCTGGTTTGGAGCTTAGAAAAAAAATGTTGAGGAGGAAAGATAAAATAAAATACAGACATTCTACAAGTGTGCCTTTTGAGTTATCTGGTCATTCTATTTTGCTTACCCATTTTGTCCTTTCTTTGCTCTTGGCAGTTATTCCCAAAGTTGACTCTATGGCAGATAGTAAGGTGGCCATGTTGGCTAGAGAGATATCCAGTTAATCTTGAGCTGAAACTTGGCTTTCATTCTTCTGTTTGTGTGCATCCATCCATTCATCCAGTCAGTCAATCATTAACAAAAAGTTGCACAATTAATAGTAGCTAGATTAAACAGGTTTTATACACATGGGATTAGTGGACTCCTTTCTTGTTAGAAAGCTGAATTATTAATTAGTAGTAATAACAGGTGTAGGGATAAAATCACTATAAAAATCATCCTGTATATTGTCATTTCATCTGCCAGGTGATGGAAGTATTCTTTTCTTCTTTTCTGTATTATTTTTATTCACTATCATTATTCTATGCTTGTGTGTGGATGTATATGGTGTTTGTATATGAGTGTGAGTGCACATGGGATCACACGTGTGTGGATGCCATAGTAGCCAGGTGGCAGTCAGAGGACAGCCCGTGGAAGTCTACCATGGGTTCTGGGGATTGATATCAAATCATCAAGATTTGGAGACAAACACTTTTCCCCACTGGGACATCTTGCCTACTCCTGTTTGCTTTTCAGACCGAGTTTTGTGTAGTTCCAGCTGGCCTTACTATGTAGCCAAGGCTAGCCTTGACCTCTCAGCTCCTTCCTCTGCTTTCCATGCTGGGATCACAGGTATGTGCCACCGTGCCCAGCTAGCTAGTACTGTATCTATCTCCATAGTATGTGTTTAGAAAGTAGGTCGAATTTTTATTCTATTTACAATAACCTGGATTCTAGCAGCAGAGGTGCATGTCTACTACAAAGTCAGGGGNCCGTGAATGCTTGTTGGAAGATAGAATAATGGATGAAGACTGAAGAGTGTATAGTCCCAGCACTCAGGAGAATGACAAGTTCAAAGCTAGCATGGGCTACTAAGTGAGTTCTAAGCCAGCTTTGACTACTTAGTGAGGCCTCTCTCTAACCAAAAGTATCAGAGGTAGGTAAGTTATTTTGGGTTAAAGGGGATGGGAGGGAAGCCGTCTGGTTGGCTAGGGACACACAGGGAGTTTCTGTGTACATGGATAATTGTCGTTAATTTTTAAACTAAAAAGTTATGTTTGTTTATTCATCTGTAGCCTGGTTTTTGACTCAGGGCACATCTACTTCAGCCTTCCAAGTGCTGGGGTTCAGGCCTGAGACACCACACCCAGTTTTAGCTTAGTTTCTGGACCTGTTGATTGTCCAGATTATCTTTGAAATTTCTTGTAATTCCCTTCTGTGGTGAATCTGTGCCTTGGCTGTGGTTCTNTACTGGGGGAGCCGGTGCTTATCTCAGCCACAGCGTTTCTGGGTTTGTTTTGGTTCTTCTCAGAATTCTTTCCAGGAACAGAACATACTTTCCAACACATGGGACAGAGGTCAGGGTAGAGGTCATNTGTCCCTGGAATGTTCCAGGCCGGAGCTCTTTCATAGAGGTTCTGTAGATGTCTCTATGCAGACCGGACTGGCTCTCAGGGTCCAGAAACAGAGCATTCAGGGACGGCATTTTCTCCTTTCATCCCTACTTTTGTTTAGTGGGAAGTAGGAAAGCAACTTCTGTGTAAGAAATTCTGTGTTGCTCTGGCTTTTCACACTCCTTTGATTTCTCTTCCTTCACCTCAGCTCTGAAGCTTTTGTGTTCATCCCTGGGAAAAGCCCTCTGGTGAATGGAACCATTACTTTTATACACAGAAGTGAGGGTAGTAGGGACAGAGTGCATGTCCTCAAACAGTTAAAGTGTTTGGGGTCTGTTGCCTCTCTAGAGGTCAAAGGTGAGACTGGCATTCCACCCCCCCCACCCTTAAACTCTCTTTCCTTGTTATCTCAACTCCCAAATGTCAGCTTTGATGTCTATTGTTGGGACTTCAAGAGGACTCTTAACACATCGGCAGGTGTTGGTTTTAGTGAGCGGGCGGAGAGTTGCACATTTGCACATTCTTGGGGGCAAAGAACTGGATCCTGCCACATTCCCACCCTGAGAGCAGGGGTCCCATTGCTGCCCCTCTCCCTGGGTGCACTTGCAGAGGACCTCTCTGTTCCTGGTGGGTCTGGAGAGTGGGTGGTGTAGAGTCCCATCTTCGTTTCCAAGCCTGTCCAAAGGGATCTGCCTTCAGGACTCAGAGCAGCTGAAGGGAGGTCGTCTAACAACCGTGTATTAAGATTTCGTTAATCAAAGACACTTCCATGGCCCCTTTACAGAAACACAACTACTTTGGCTGTCCTCTGCTGACAGCCTGATAATTTATCTTTTCCAGAGGAAAGGAGGGGGGAGGGACAGAGAAGCACTTGGGGGTCCTACTTACAGAAGGGATCCCTATGCCAATTCCTGCCATGCACATGTGGGTTCACAAATTGATTTTAGGGATCTGCACTCCAGCCTCACATATACCTTCAAAGCAGTGTGCAGCCAGCCACATCCCCTTCCCACACAGCCCACACAGCAGGGAATCAAAGCCACTCCAAATCTAATACTCCAAGCACAATAGATGGGCTGACTATGTCTTTTATATTTGCAAATGTTCACTTCTTATCCCCAGCCCCAAGATTTAAGCTGAATTTGGGATGACCATATGGGCACATGTGTGTCTCATGGGCAGTTGGGGTCATGGGGGGGTGATGGGGACANTGAGGCTTAGGAGTCACTGATTGAAATGTACCGTCTTCCTTTTCTACTCTGTAGAACTGCTCAGATACAGGGTGGCATCTGACCCTCTGTAACCCTTGGTTCTGGCTGGATGTGGCTATCTGTACATTTCGTCACCTCTCAGACCCTTCAGAGTAGGTGATAGAACACTGCATTGGCTTTCTTTCTTTCTTTCTTTCTTTCTTTCTTTCTTTCTTTCTTTCTTTCTTTCTTTCTTTCTTTCTTTCTTTCTTNCCTTCCTTCCTTTCTTTCTTTCTTTCTTTCTTTCTTTCTTTCTTTCTTTCTTTCTTTCTTTTTCTTTCTTTTTTTCTTCCTTCCTTCCTTCCTTCCTTCCTTCCTTCCTTCCTTCCTTCCTTCCTTCCTTCCTTTCTTTCTTTCTTTCTTTCTTTCTCTTTTGGGGGAGTAGCTTACTGCTTTGAACTCACTTTGTTGAACTCATCAAATGTTTCCTGAGTCCCCCTAGATATGTTTGGCTTTGTTGGGAGATGTGCTGGTGCGCTATACTTTGTTTCTTAGCTCTTAGGGGGCTAGGGCCATTACACAAATAGCTATCATAAAAGATGGAATCTAAAAAGTCAGTGGGGGCTGCAGGAGAGACACGATCCTTCCCATCTGACCAAAGTGCCCAATGAACATTGATTTAATCCTGCCTGTGTATCAGTAGAGATCTGGAAGTCTAAAAGACTTGGTCCTTGTTCCCAAGAATTTAATAATCTAGCAAAGAGAGTAGACGTGGAGACCTAGAAATACAAGGTGGTATAATCCAGGTGGAAGTGAAGGAGGAACCATGTGTGAAGGAATCGAAATGGAANTGGCATTGTCTGTTTGGGGAGGTGCTGTAGACAAGAGTGTACCGGAATGATATCTAAGTAGGGTTGTAAAGGACAAATGGAGGAGACCGATGACACAAGAGGGAAAGACATTTTAGAAGAGGCAGCATGTGCAAGGGTCCTGAGAGGGACAAAGAATTCAAATCTTGTGTCTTCATTGTGACTTAAGAGCTAGGGAGAAGTAGGGGCTGGAGGTGAAGTAGAACCTTGCCTGAAGGTCTTCCTTGCCCCGCAGAGGGACCTACACTTCATTCTGTAGGTTTTTGAGAAGGTAGCGAAAGGGTTTAATCAGGGAAGTAAAATAAGAGAAAGGGTGTCTTAATGGGGACACTCTGAGAGCTGAATTGAGGGTGAGTGTGTGGTGCCATAAGGGGCATCACTGAGAAGCCAGCTGAGTGGTTTGGGTGGGCAAGAACGAAGGCTGGATGAAGGCAGAGGGAGGGGAGAGGAAGGTGGAGGACAGAGGTCAGCTGGGTGGGTGGATGGGTATAGGGGATTGCCGGGAGTGCGGTGGGAGCCATGAGAGCCGCCAGCTAAATAACTGGAGGGTGGCAAGAATGTGGATGTTCTGGGTAGGAGATACTGGGTTTTGGTTTTGGACGTGGTATTTAAGGAAGTCTTTGAAAAACTTTGCATGGAGGCAGCCTGTGTGCTTACAGTAGGTCTTGAGGGAAAGGTGTGTGTGTGTGTGTGTGTGTGTGTGTGTGTGT
>LZPO01017299.1:320969-344070 GCA_001675575.1 Neotoma lepida | reverse complement strand
TGTGTGTGTGTATATGTATGTGTGTGTGTATGTGTGTGTGTATATGTATGTGTGTGTATATATGTGTGTGTGTGTGTATATGTATGTGTGTGTGTGTATGTGTGTGTATGTGTGTGTATGTGTGTGTGTATATGTATGTGTGTGTATGTGTGTGTATATGTATGTGTGTGTATATGTATGTGTGTGTGTGTGTATATGTATGTGTGTGTATATGTGTGTGTGTGTATATGTATGTGTGTGTATGTGTGTGTGTGTGTGCGTGTGTATGTGTGTGTTACTTTCTCAATTGCTCCTCACTCTATTCTCTCACTGAATCTGGAGCTCACCAGTTCAGTTAGACTGCCTGGACTTTCTCTGTCTCTGCCACTACTGGGTTGTAGGAGTGTGTCGCCACACCTGAGTTTTTACATAGACACTGGGAATCTGGACTCGGGTCCTCATACTGGCACGGCAAACACTTTACCAACTGAGCTGTCTCCCCAGCCCCAGGAAAGATATTTGACAAGCAGAAGATGTCAGCCTAGGAATTCAGTTGTATTCACTGACTTCAGATGATATTTTCAAGTGAATACGAATCAGATATCTTAATTCCACAGCAGAAAACGGTCTTTTGGAGTTCCTTGAATCATGAGAAGTGTTTTCATCAAAGCCCTTTATTCATGGCTGTGCTGACATCTGGGGAGCAGAGATAGATAGTTTCTGTAGGTCTGGACTCCTGAGCCATGAGCTCTTCCCTCCATCCTAATTAATCCTTTGTAGTTAGTGACTGATGAAATCACGGCTCTATGAAATTTTAATCCTNGGCTGTATGCACGCAAACTGACTTTATCACAGGACCCCAGGTGTGTGTCAGAAATTAGTGTGTGGAATCTATTGCATATTTGATTGCCTTATAAAATCCACAGGATCTGGAGGAAGCAGGCTAGAGTGTCAGAAGGTTGTTTGTATTTCTGTGGCCTTGCTTAATACTCAAATGTATATCATGTAATCTTGGCCAATGGAGATTGTGTAGTGAGCTGTAATGCCCTACCTGAGGAAAGTATACACCCAGGGGGACAGGGTGGCTGGAACCTGGGCCTGGGCTTCGTATGCTTCTGCCTCTACCCCCTTTGCTGAGAGAGCAGACGNCAGAGTGAGTCTGGAGTAAGAGACTAGGAAGAGGATAATGCTTCTGATCCAAGGCGAGGTCGTGGCTCTGTGATGAGATCACATACTCTGGCTTTCACACCGTCTCACAATGGTGCGCTGTGGACTGGAGTAACAGGAATAAGTGGTGTACATGCTGTCNGGATGGTAGTTTAGAGCTTGGATGGATAGTTCAGGTNGGCCTTTTTGACACAGCATTTAAGGGGAGTTGTACAGGTGTTCAGGCTTATGTTACTGATGGGTCACTCTACCACTGCCATCCCCCTGTGGTAACTCTGGCATTACCTGTTGGATTTCTCATCAAGGACCTCTCCCTAGATTCCCTCTAATTCAGCATCCACTGTCACTGCATGTGCTGTACTAGTCCTCTCCTTTCGATGCCAGAAAGATAACTGACAGGCAGATGATTTTGTGCAGTGCGGGATTCCTGAAGTTTAGAGTTAGAAACCGTGGTGACAGACTCCTAGTCCTTCCTAGACGAGTGGAAAATGTCTGTGAGTAGCTCTCCTTGAGCACCCTATATGTCAGTCCTTGTATAAGGGCTTTAAAAGCCAGATTCAACTGGATCTGACAAGAAGGGCAGAGTTCATCGGNCACCACAGAGGGCTGAGCCTGGAGAGAGTATTGCTAGGTGGCCTCTTAGGACCTTCCCAGGAGGGAGTTCTATAGGAGGAGAAGTGACCCATTCCATCTGATCATGTAAAAGTGGCTTCCTGGGGCCAGTGAGCATCTGCCTGTACTTTCCCAAGGATCCAGGAGGCTGTTAGAACCACACCAGGCCTCTGGAGTGTGTATAGACTCCCAAGGCAGTCAGTGGTCCAGATGCTATGGATGAGGAAGGACCAGGAACAGAACAGTAGGCCTGGAGCCCATTGGGTTCAAGACCAGCTTAGATCAGATTTCTCNAGCTCTTCCCTCACCCTCTTGCCTACTCCTAACTGCTTCCTCCCGCACTGTAATGCCATTCATCATCTTGACTTTAACACATTGGTGTCTCATCCTTGGAGGTCACAGCCCTCAGTGTCTTTCCATTGCTGCCTCTGCTACAGGAGAGTTTCTCTTCTAATCTGTTCCATGTGCTTCAGGTTTCTCCCCATGGTGCTGGCTTTTTGGTCCTTCTCCATCCCTTCTCTGTGTATCTTTGGGTTCTTTCTTTTGCATTTGATTAAGCTGTAGGGTGGCAGTGTCATATATTCTCATTGCTGACATGAGTTGGTTGGTTATATCTGCTGTCTGCCCATTGTCTTTAATCATAGCCATGATCCTAGAGATGAGGGCTGTTCCTAGAGATGAGGACTGTTCCTAGAGATGAGGACTGTTCCTAGAGATGAGGACTGTTCCTAGAGATGAGGAAACTGAGGTACAGGTTGGGGAAGCTATTCCTGCACAGTTGCACAGCCTTGAAGTCACAGAGTGAGGCTTTGAAATTATCACTGACCGATTCCAGATCCCAAACTATTCCCATTGCGTCACACTATAGTATTACACAGACTTGTACAAATTTTAACCCTCCTCCCAAGACGGGTATTTGGGAGATCTTCATCTCAGCCTGTCACAAAAGATTCTCTGAGGTGTGAAGTGTCATAACCCCCGCCTAGGGCAAGTTTGGCTATGGAATACTGGCTGTCCTCTAGGATGATTCCTAAGCCCCAAGTCCACAGATTGCACAGAGACTGAAATGGCTGCATTCTTCATAGACACTGGGCTTGCCTGTTCCAAAAATGGTGATTTCTATAGCAACCATTTATTCTAGCAGATGTGTGCCTGGTATGGTTGGCAAGAAGGGTGGGATCAAAAATGGAAATGGCCTTTTATTCTTCACTTCCTGAACGCGTGCCCTGTAGATGAGGCAAACAAGAGGAGGAACTATGGCATCCTTTTAGCCTGGATAACATGGAGGGCCCAGCACAAAGGATCCGCTGCTTAAGCTGCACTGNTCGGTGCTGGAACTTTCTTTGGCAGGTGTTCCCATTGGTTCCAGTTCAATAAATGTCTGTCACTTTGGTTTCTGCAAAATGTAAACATTTATCATAAGGAGGTTAGTAAATGTGGAGGGCACAGTAGCTAAAGAACACAAAATCTACCATACTGGGTAGTACCCAGGCTCTTTGGTTGGAGGTTGAAATATATGCTGAAGCCAAGTAAAAGAATTTGTTGTCATTAAACAGGAGTTTCTTGGAGCCCAAGGGCAAGAAAACAAGCCTCCTTTGAAAGGTGGGAGAAGAGAATTACCATCTAGCTCTTGGAAAGCGTTCTTTATATCCCTGCTCAATCTCTGCAGCCAACTTAATTTTCATCTTTTTGCCGAGTGACTCTAAAAGTGGCCTCCCCAGGACTCCCAGGTGGACAGGTGACAAGGCTCAGCTGTCCATATCTGTATCTCAGATTTTAGGGAGGCACTCTGTCTTATGTACCTGGGCTAAGTGTCCACACCTGCTTAGNCACTTACCCAGGCTTTGCTGTGAGGACCGCGGGTTTGGTCTGCTCAGACACCCACAATAATGCTGCACAGGGTAGCTTAAACAGAAATGTACATCTCACGGTTCTGATGGTTGGATTTCTGAGATCAGAGCNCTGAAGGCTTCCTGCTGAGGATGTTCTTCCAGGCTTGTCTTCTCCATATCTTCGCCTGGTGAAGAAAGAGGCAGAGAGGGCTCTCTTGGGGTCTCCTCTTCCTCTTCTTTTTGAGACAGGATCTCTCTGTGTAGCCCTGGCTTGCCTGGGGCTTGCCAAGTAGACCAGGCTGGCCTTGAACTCAGAGACTCCCCTGCCTCTGTCTTCTAGGGCCTGAGATTATAGGTACCACCACACAGGCTTGGTGGTAGGGGGTGGGGTGGGGGTGTCCTNTTTTTATAAGGACACTAATCTTATGGGATTAGGGCCCCACCCTTATGACCTTGCTTAATCTTAATTGCTTCCTTATAGGTAANCCACATCCAGTGGTATTTGAGGTGAGGCTCCCAATATACTAATTTTAAGGAGACACTATAGTGTAGTCCATAGAAGTTCCATATGGAACTTTAATTTAAGTTCCATATGGACGTTTAATATGGCTGCTGGGATCCACTCTTGCCTTTTGTGGGTTAGAAGGGGTTTATCATGCCCTCTGAAAGGAGTCTACCACAAAGAGAAAGGATAAATGTGCTCTAAATGTGCTATAAGAAAAGAAAATGCTGCACGCCAGATTGGAGTCTCCACTACTTTCTATTTCTTTTTCNTTTTTTGAGGTATTCTATAGCCCTTGTTGGCCCAATAGTCATTGTGGTACAGCTAAGTTTGCACTNGCAGCAAGCCCCCTGCCTCAGCCTCTATGTGTCCCTATGACTGGCGTCAACCTCCTTCTTGGTTGTACTGCATTTGAAGCTACTGGCTATGTTTTGTGTGTGTGTGTGTGTGTGTGTATGTGTGTGTGTGTGTGCACATTTATACATGCATATACACAATAATACATAAACATACATGTATACACATCTATACACATGTGTATACATGCCTGTATGTAGTACACATATATACATATCTTATTTATAGATATATTTGCAAAAATATATGACTTTCTAGAAAGAGATTGTCTGAGGATGGCTTTCCGGCCCCTGTTCCATACTGAAGCCAGCTGACCTGTTTATTTTCACATAAAGTTTGAAATTGAGTAAAGTACATGTTTTTCACTATCATGAGCCCCCCCTCTTTCTGGGGAATTGTTGAGAAACATCTGAATTTGCTGTTCTGTAATCTGTAAGTGCTATGTGACAGAAGACTCCTGACAATGGCCTTAAGATGGGGTTTTTCATGAAATGGAGAGACGGGATCTAGGGACCCCAGACTCCTGTCACCAATGGCTAAATGGGAATGTGGGCACCAGGCCGTTCCAGGGAGCCTCCTGCAGCATACACTCCCGTGCCAGTGGGATACGTGCTGTGACGGAGACCAGATGATGAATATATTTTTAAACTTGGAAGCCATGAACCACTTATTATTTCTGAATTAGGAATCAAAACATATGAATAATCTCAACAGGGGTTCAGCAGATGCATTTTGCCTTTAAGGTCACTTTGCTCTGGGGAGATGGTCGGGGTGATGGGAAGCCAAGTCCAGCCTATTCCTCTTGTGACTCGTAGGACATTCATGTGGTGTTTGCTCAATTAACCATTCTCTGTGAGTGTGATCCGTGGTTATACTGTAAGTGTGATGCCATGGGGTCAGGGCAACACTTGGAAGCAAGCAGACATCTTTATTTTTGACTATGTCAGTGTCACCAGGTGCTGTGAGAAGAAGATGGGGTCTGGTGGCTGTGATGATTGCAGAGGCAGTGGCCTGAGCAGTGTCTTAGATGCATCACACATACTCTCCTACCCTTTCCCTTTGCCTCTTTCTGTATACCTCCTCCCTCACACCCCTGCCAAACAAGGTCCGGAACTGAGGTGTTCTGGAATTCCACCCTTGCTAAGCTCTGGGATTAAGGCCAGCCATTTAGGAAGGAGACGGTGGAAGAGGAAAACTCCCCTCCCCAGTGTTAACCCGTTGGCTCTGTGGCATGGAAGATCCTTCATCATTCAGGCCCTGACACATCAGCATCTCTTGGACACATCCTGGAAACCCGAGCTTCACGCATCAGGAGACAGTTAAGCCAAGCCTAACTGATGACATTCTCCCTGTTCTTAATGGCTGGGCAGGGTGCACCTGTTCCAGCCTCTCACCTACTCCCGTTGCTGCTCAGACACAGGTGTCGAATAACCAAATGCGGAGTGCTACGTGAGGCACTGCATAGGAGGGTCATCAGTGACAGAAGGCTTTTTGGAACCTTGGGAGCTTGCATTGCAGCCGGAGAGCCATGTGCTGGCTCAGCTTGCTCTCTGAAGGGAGGGGGCCCAGGGTGAGCACTTATTGGGCCTGGCCTTTTCGTATGAGTCAGGTGAATCCCGACCCTTCATTTTCTCTATCTACCTGTTTTCCGACAGTTTCGAATGATGACAGTGGTAACACCCATTTTGAGAAACAATACAAACAAATGCTTAAAGAGTTAACAGTAGCCCCTGTCTTCCTCTGTCCCAGCCCTTCTGTAAGGTAACCATTGTGTGTTTCATTTTTATGAAATCATTTCAGAATAACAGAAGAGTTCCAAGAAAAAAACCAGAGTGCCCCCACATTTCCTCTACCAATTTGGGACATGCAGATACTGAAAAAAATGTGTTCACTGATTCCTTTCTTGGTCTCATGTATCCATAAGCTAGCCCTCTCCAGTAGGAGGTAGGCTGTGCTGTCCGTGTCTACCTCACAGGTTAGGAGGCTTGTGGCTTGTCCTGGGGACAGGGCCTGGACTGGTAAGAGGGCCAAGGGTGTGCTGATTGTAGGAGTGGCCTCCATACTTCAGAATCCCTGATTTGGAGAATTCAGTCCAGACATGCCTCCATGAAGGAAATCACCCCACAGACAGAGCTGTTTTCTCGTGAGGTGGCAACAGGGGGAACCAGAGAAGCAAAGCAGCCCTTCCTCAGGAGAGGTGAGGACTCGCATTTGCATACTCCAACTCTTGGAACAGATACATCCTTATTATACAAGAGGAGGACCTGAGTGCCCTGGAAATCCAGTCTTCCCTCATTTGCCCGCTAAGCACGTGCTCCTAGATGGATGACTTGGAACAAGGTACACATGGAGATAGCCATGCTGAGGATCCTCCTGGCTTGGAACCTATTGCTTCTGTAACCTCCCATTGCAATCTGATNTCTTTGCCTAGGAATGGCTATGGCTTTTATCTAAGGCACTTCTGCCCCATCTGAGTTAAATGAATTAAATCACCATTAAAATGAGGTGAATCTGTGCTCTCTATTGAAATATTTTCAGAGGGAACCACAAAGCTGAGTGTGGTGGCCCATGCCTTTAATCCCAGCACTGGGGAGGCAGAGACAGGCGGGATCTCTTGAGTTGGAAACAATGCCTGGTTTACAAAGTGAGTTCCAGAATAGCCAGGGCTACAAAGAGAAATCAAAAAAACCACCCCCCAAAAAATATCTTCCTGTCACTGCTGCCGTCAGAGAGCAGCAGCCACAACCCTGACCTACCCCATGGCTGTGGACTTCAGCAAGGGCCATAATGTGATGAAGAACTTCAGAGGCCTCACCAAACACATCAAGTCCTTGCGGGATATGTACACCCTGTGAGCGTCGTGCCAAGGACCTGCTAGAGATGTCCAAGGACAAGCGGGTGTTCAGGTTCATCAAAGAGAGGACAGGCACGCACATCCCTGCCAAGAGGAAGCAGGAGGAACTAAGCAATGTGTTGGCAGCTGTGAGGAAGTCCCTGCCATACCCTCCTCAATAAAAATTTATGCTGGGTAGGGGCTGGGGGAGGCAACCACAAAACAGGAGTTTGAGATCTCCCTTCTCTTGGTTTCATTGTCGCTGGATTGGTTCCAGGAATGTTTTGTGAAGAGCTGAGTTGTTGTGGAGTGCAATGGGGCCTCAGAAGGCTTTGGGAGGGAGCTTAGTGTGGCTGTTGGGAGTGGCCTGGCATTGTCTTCATCTAGGGGTGCAGTCAGGGACCTGGGCTGCTGTGACAGTGGCTAGATGAGAGCCTGGCTGAGTCGCTTGAGAGGCTGAGGGCTCAGGGATGAGTTCACTCTGACATTGATGAGGCCTGAAGCCTCCACTCTCTTGGCCGGCCCTCAGACCTCTGATTCTCCCTGCAAGAATCATGTGCTCCCAGCAGTCAGGAAGTAGGGCTTTGGGAAGGGTTATGGCCTTACTCTTGTGTCCTGGAGAGTATGAGTAAGCATAGGTGGGTCAGAACAGAGTTGCAGAATGTTGCAGTGTTCCTGCAAGGCAAGCAGGGGGTTACTCTAGATTGCCAACCTGATACTCTCTAGAATCACTAGAGGCAAACCTCTGTGTGTGTCTGTTAGGGAGTTTCTAGATTAATTAGATGTAGAGTAGGGTTACAGACAGTTGCAGGCCACCATGTGGGTGCTGAAAAGTGAAAATTAATTTAGGGTGGCCTTCTATATATGGGTCAGGGTCCCAGACTGAATAGAAAGGAAAAAGTGAGCTAGTACCAGCGTTCATCTCTCGCTGCTTTTCAACTGTGGATGCCATGCGGCCAGCTACTTCATATTCCCGCTGTCGTGCCTTCCTTGCATGATGAACTGCACCCTGAAAGTGTAAGCCAAAATAAACTCAAGTGGCTCTTGTTAGGTTNTTTATTGTAGCAGTGAGAAAAGTAAGTTAATACAGTGAGGGTCTGGCCTCTGAGCGTAGGGAAGCCTTCCTCCCTCCACCCAGCTCCCAGACATTATTAATGGTGTGGGTGAGTTCATGAAGACCTGGCTGGCAGTGGGGGTGGGGTTCCTCGGCAGGAGGTTAGGTTTGCCTGGGTTTTAGCCTTTCTTGATCCGCTAGGTAATTGGAAAACCAGTTTTTGGGAACTTGAGTCCCCTTTTGTCATTGTCCTATCTGACGGCTCCAGTGAGGTATGAGAAACCACAAGAATGGCCTTAGGAACTCTTGGGATCTCTAGATGTCGGTGATAGGGAAGGACAGACCCTGAGAGATAGTGCTAGCCTTTCATGCACTCTTCCCACCCCAGCCTGAGCATCTGGAAGCAACTCCTCAGGAGAACCTCTCCCAGCCTGAGGCAGAGGCATGAGCAACTTGGCCTGCGGTTAGCTTTGCCAGTGGGCTGCCGCCAAGCCACTCCTGCAGTGGCCATGTGGAAGGTGAAGAGAGCAGTCATGGTTCTGGAGAGCGTGTACCACCCACGTGGTCACAATGGGAGAGGAGAAGGTTCCTGCTCTGTCGTCCATGCTGGGTTTAAGTATGTACCCATGTGTGCCTCATGCCTGCTGAGGTCAAAGGAGTAGATNGTCTGGAGCTAGGGTTACAGACAGTTGCAGGCCACCATGTGGGTGCTGAAAAGTGAACCCCGGTCCCCCGGAGATCAGCAAGTGCTCTTAACTACTGAGCNGTCTCTCTAGCCCCATTGTGATCTTTCTAAGTGAAGTTAAGGTTCTCAAAGACAGAGCTGTGTTGCATCTTGATTCTGGCTAGGGAGAGCCTAGGTTAGTTTAGAATGTTGTGAGTTAGTCCAGTCAATTTACCTTTCCTGGAAGTGGTCACGTGCCTATAACCTGCTCCCCTTTCCGTGTGCCACTCAATCTTCGTAGATTCTCTTCCTGGGGCACTGGAGAAGTCTGGGGTGGAGGTAGGGAGCAGACTGCCAATAGGGAACATGCATAGTGTCTTCAGTCTCTAGAGCAAGAAGTGACAATGGGAAATTGGCCTCGGTGTGGGAGCAGGTCACGTCTCTGTGTGTATCCAGATGTCTGGAACCTTGGCGACATGGGGCATCCCTTCATTATAGCCTGGGTCTGGGTGGATAGTGCTCAGTAGCCCACTCAGCCCCTGGTATAGTTTTGTCCTCTACTTCCTGAGGCTATTTTCCTCTCCTTTTCTTCATTTGAAAAATAATCAGCAAAATCCTTATTTCCATAAGGATTTTTTTTCCTGGCTGTAGAAAGCTGAATCCTAAACCCATTATTATAGCTGTTCGTGCTATTTTAATCNACTCTGTTTAGAGGTGAGAGGGTAGCAGTGAATCTGCAATTACCGAGTACATTTGATCCATGGCACAGCCACCGGAGCTGGAGGAGAACCCTCCCGAGTAGGGTGGTGCCATGCGTAGCAAATCACTTTCAAATTTACTAAAAATATGCCCCTCTGCAGCCATGTAGATATCATAATTTTCCTCCCTAAGCCTTCTTGAAATTTCTGTTCGCTTCCTGCCTGGCGCTGGCTCTCAGCACCTACTCCTTGGCTCGCCCTCTTGCTCCCTCTCATTCTTTTTCTTGGCCTTCATGCCCACACACTGTCTGGCCTCTGTTGCCCTCCACCCCGTGCCTTGTTTCTTTCCCCCCCATTTTCATCTCCTGCTCAGAAATGTTTTCTTTCTACTACCCAGCATGGTAGTGGAAACCATTTTTGGTTTGCCACGGTCAAGAAGGAGAATACTTAGAATTTTAAATCCCCAAGCTATTTCACATTTAAACAAGCTGGCAAGCTGGAGCGGTGCCGCGCCTCCTACATACAGTAATTGTTGCATCCCTAGGCTCCCTTTTCTATCTCTGTTCCTATTTCATTCATTTTTCTATTTGCAGCCAGTGCAGAATATGGGCTGCTCCCCCTCGCCAGCTCCCCAATCCCGCTTTCCATCCAGTGACCTTGGCTTCCTCGAGTGCCGCACTGTAAATGAAATGTGGCATTGCCACATGGATCTTGATAAAATATATCAGTGCATGAATTGATTTTCATATTGATTTCCTTGGACCGGCAAGGTGTGTGTATGTGGAAAGCAAGCATCTTGTAATGACAGTCCTAGAGACTGGTAGGGACGCCTGGGGAGGAGCAGGCTTTGTTTTCTTTTCACCTAAGAAAACTTTCTGCTTGTGAGCACCAGGGAGAGGCCGTTGTGCTCTGTATGTTCATTCTTTGAGGGGGCAAAGTGCCAAGGTTGTAAGGGCATATAGCCTGACCCAAGAGAGAGAAATATACCAAATCTGTGTTCCATGACCTGGGCTTTGGGAGAAATATGATTTCAATGTGTCCAACTGCTTTGCTGTTTGAGAGACCTAGGAAACTGTCAGGATACTGAAGGCCATGTGCACCCAGCAGCATGGAGAGTCTGGGTTGGGGAGATGTGCTGACCCCCCTCCCCCGGTCATTTCCTGTTTCTTTTTTCAGGCTAGTTGAGATGTGGCACTTGTGAATTTAGGACTCATGCTCTGCCCTGAGGGAATGTGTATAATTCATGATGTGTCAACATTGATGGCTGGGTGTGCATTGGAATGTGTGCTTGCAGCTACACGCACATACAGGCCTGTGTGTGCCGAGTTTACAGGATGTGAATGTGACGATGGTCTCCTGCCTTAGTGGCTTTTATTACAGAGCAGCGGACAACCAAAAGAAGAGTGTCAAGACATGATCCAAGCTTTGTTTCCCCTCCTCCGTCATCGCTTTACCACTTCCTTCTCTCGACTTCTGTGTGGACGCTNTCAGCAACAGTTCAGCTGATAGCTCATGAGATTAAGTAGGCATGGCTTCGCACCATCCTGTATGCATGTCTGTGTTCATATAAGGAGAATAAGTCAGTTGAAATAGTTGTGGTAATTCATTGCATTTTCTAGATTAACTTGAAAAGCCCAACTAGAAAACCTTTTTGGTTGTGAGCTCTGCTGAAATGCCTTGCAGCATGGAGTAGTATATAACTCCTGCTTTGCTAAGTATCAGGAGGCAAAATCATGGAGTGCTTTGACAGCCTGTGATCTTGTGGCACTGGAGACTAGTATCTTGGTTCTCAGTAACTGCATCATGGCGTCAGAAAACATAGAGCTGGCTTGGATTAATATAGTTAGTAGTTCTCAGCCAGGGACGGCTTTATGCTCAAGGGTGCATTTAGTAAAATCTGGAGACAGTTTTGGTTGCCACAATGTATGTAGGAGAGTTGTTGNTGGTATATACTGGGTAGGGCTGGGAATATTTCTCAACTCACAGTCTCCACACTCCTTTCCCCCNATCCACTATCAAAATGTACTTGGTCCAAAATGACNACAGTGCTGGGCTGGAGATTCCTTGCCCGGAGATGGGGTTTTACATATTTTTTTGTTGTTTTTGTTTAAAAGTTTGTATTAAATTCTTACATGTAAAAATAACTTTTCTCCCCACAGGCCTAGTTTTTCTTGAGTCAGGTGTTGGAAATGCTCTGACATAATTGAAGTTCCTAATTCACTGGCATTTATTGTTCCAGAGAACAAACAAGGAAGGCTGCCAGTGTGCGGATCAGCAGGCCTGTCCCCAGATGGCCCACCCAGTGAATGCCCAAATTCATTGACTCATGTAGGGCTATTCAAAACCACAAGGATCACATGAGCTTTAAGTTGGATTTTGAGGGCTCATGCTGCCACAGGGGGACATAGTGCACCCTTGTTTTTTATTTATTTTTTTTTTTTTTGCAACTTACACCAAATTTTCAGAGGCTTCTGATAGAACTTTCCAGAGATGCCAGGCTCATGGGACTGACTGTGCATCCAAGGCAGTTTGGCAGTATGTGTAAAACATCATCAGTGTATGTAGACCCAGCATGGCTCCTTGACTGGCCTGATGTGGGTCCTTGGCAAAATGTTTCGGTCTTGGTGAGACAAGTGGGTGGGGAGAGGGCCAGTGTGGGGAGTTTGTTTTGATTGTTGGANCGTGTCACTGGAAGTCACTGATTTCCATATGGTCCGTCTATTTAAGTAGAACCTCATCAGGTGAGGTAGGGGTTAGGGAAAATAAAAGACCTCCTTTATTGGAGTAAAGGAAAAGCTTTTACTTGGGGATGGAATCACAAGTGAAGCTTCAGCAATGAATGTTCGGGACCATTGCATACTGTTTTATTGGCCTTCTCGGCTGCCCTTTTGCCTGCTGTAAAGGAGAAGTGAAGTCGGTGTGTCTATCTGCGCTCCTGGTGAACACAGGGAAGATAGTAAAGAGATGGAATGTCCTGTTTTTTATTTGGGGTGCCAACCATCTGTCATGGCGACCTCTGGAAGGGCCTCATTGTTTCATACACACTGAAAAGACAAAGAAAATGCCCCTGAAAGGTTGGTTTTCCGAATCTCTTTCAAAGGGCAGAGTCATGCTGCGGAAGTATGGCTTGTCTCCCATGCTGTATTTTCTCGTCTTGTCTTGCCTTCTGGTTTCTGCCAGCAGGAACAACAGNGAGAGAGGGCTGNTGGTGGACTCAGGGGGATGAGACTCGGCTCTGGCTCTGCAGCCTTCTGGCAGTGTGACCTTGTGCAAATTTCTCACCCTTGCTGAGCCTCATGGAGACCACAGCATACTCTCTAGACCCTCTGCAGACTTGCTTTCTCAATTAAAGAATAGAAAAACACTGTAACTTACCCAGAGCTGTGCGTATATCAGGCACTTGGATGATGCTTGATTGTTATGNGGGGTGGATACCAGGCTGCAAAACAGGTTTGGGGTACATCCTAAGCATTGTTCCTAAGGAGTGAGAGAACTTCTCCTCAGCCACTCCTGTTCTGGTTGCTTGTCTTGGGTCACCTAACCTGCTGTTAGCTAGCTGGCATGCTTAATAGAATNGGAGGCATACCTGGGGTCTCCCTTGGTATGTTGTAGACCCAGGGTGGATGTGTCTCCCATCCTTTCTCTTGATGNAAGAGTATTTATAGCTGGGTACAAGTACAGTCAGAAGGTTCTTATAAAACGCTGTTGTTACTGCAGTACAAAGTTAGAAATGCTTGAGGTTTCGGCTTCTTGGCTCTTCCACGCGGCCATGAATATTTTATGGGAAAGGAAATACTTAGTGTCTGACTCTTTTTATAGTGCAGCTACTCACAGGGCTGGGAACCTTCCAGATCTCGCCAAAATCAAAATCACTGCCTGTCCGTCCGTCCCTCTACTTCCTTTTCAGAATGCACCAGAGCCCCACCTCACAGAGATATCTGGTTCTCTAGGTGAATGGCCCCATTTGTAAAACATGTGGAGTGCAGTTTGCAGTCCAATAAATGCCCTAAGATGGAGGAGGGCTATGCTACTCAGCCCTACCCAATCCTGCTGGCCCTGGGTGTACTGGTCAGTACCAGGTTGACTTGCAGGTGGAGTGCCCACCACTTCTAGGTGCCTGNCAGCATTTTCTGCCAGAGTCTTCCTTGCTTGGGAAGAGGTGACCAGAATCACCAAAGTCCACTCTGTTCTTGGAACATAAAAATCACCAACTTAATCTGGATATGATGGTGTCCCTCTTGGCCAGCACTTGGGAGGCTGAGGCAAGAAGATATTAAGTTTCAGAATTGTCTCAAAAAACAAAACACACACACACACACACACACACACACTACAGCAACAGATTAAGTTTAAGTCTAGCAGGGCCCAAGGGACTTCTCCTTTCACAGTTCAAGGTAGGTAAGATGCCCTTCCAGGGCTTTCTTTCTGTTCCCTTCAGTGACCCACATGTAATGCAGGAAAATGAGGCCTTTGTGGTTTCAGCTGTGACTGGCTTAGTGGGGACTCAATGAAGAGGAAAACAGGTCCCCTGGCAGGTGAACACAGTGGGAGTTCTTCATTGCTGGCCTCAGTGGGNCCCCCCAGAAGCAGGTACTCATCTGGCTTGGACTCACAGTCCTCAGACACCTGTTATGACTACCGTTGCCCCAGACCAGGTGGCAGGTCAGATCACAGCATCCAAGAACATTGACCTCAGGTAACTTGCGCAGTGGGACTTCTCAAAGAAACACACAGAGGGTAAATGTTTCCTGTGGAGGTGAGCTAAGTGCCTCATCCTTTTAACGGCATCCCCAGATGCCCAAGTGTGAAGCAAGGCTTCTGATATGCCCAGGGACACAACTAGTTGTCCCTTGTGCCAGATCAGGACATATATCTTTCACAGATTTATTTTAATTTTGATTATGTGTATGTCCACATGAGTCAGGTACCAGAGGGAGCATTGGATGCTTCTGGAGCTACTACTATAGGTGGTTTGAGNTGCCTGATGTGGGTGCTGAGAACTGGGTTCCAGTCCTCTGGAAGAACATTATGCACTTAAAACCACAGAGCCATTTCTTCAACCTTCCAGCACAGATTCTCTGAGCAAGAGGGGGCTGGGGAGGAGGGAGGGGAGTTGAATATAGTCTGAATGTCAGTTTCACTCTTATCAANGGGGCTCCGGGAGCTCAGGCTTCCACTGCATCTGCCGCCTGTACTGCCCTTGGCGTTTGCCTCAGCTTCTGAGCAGGTATAGAGAAACCCTGTTTTGCACACCCTCAGTGGTTATCTTACTCTGAAGCAGAGAGCTCTGGTTGCTCATGATAGCTCTGTGCTTCTCCTACCCCTTTACTTCCTGGTCTTCAAACTCAGCAGTAGCAAAAGGCAAGGTGGGAANAGAAAGCTTATGGGATTGTGGGTTTAGAGGCTTGATTTCCCTAATGTTGTGAAGGTCAGGGAGGAGGAGCCATGTCNCCCAACTGTGTTTATTATTCTTAATAGGATTTGGCACAGTATTGTATACCTAGAGTTAACCTCAGAGTCGGAGTATTTATCTGAATGTTGATATTCAGTGTCCATGTAACTACCAGTTAGATGAATGTGATAGACATCAGGCTTAATGAATTGAGACTCCAGACTGGGGCTATAGTTCATGTAGTGGGNTGTATGTATAACATGTACAAAGTCTGGGCTTTAGACCCTGGCACTGCATAAACCAATGTGCATTGTGGCCCATGCCTGTAATCCCAGCACTTGGGAAGTGGAGGCAGGAAGATCAGAAGTGGCAACATGGAGATTTTGAGGCCAGCCTAGGCTCCATGAGATCTGTCTCAACAAAGAGAACAAAACAACAACAACAAAAAGAACAGAATGCTCAAATGTTGTGAATCTTCATTATTATTGACGCTTTTCATTGGAAG
This sequence comes from Neotoma lepida, assembly GCA_001675575.1. Lineage (NCBI taxonomy): Eukaryota > Metazoa > Chordata > Mammalia > Rodentia > Cricetidae > Neotoma > Neotoma lepida. The sequence continues at coordinate 328,475 of LZPO01017299.1, read as the reverse complement.
TCATCCCCCCACCTACCCAAGACAGGGTTTCTCTGTGTATCCCTGGCTGTTCTGGAACTCGCTCTATAGACCAGGCCGGCCTCGAACTCAGAGATCCACCTGCCACTGCTTCTCAAGTGTTGGGATTAAAGGNGTGAGCCACCATCTTTTAAACAATGCCAACAGGTGAAAAAATGGAGCCAGAAAAAGGAGCGAGTGAACACTTTGATCAGTACTTGTTATATGACAGGCAACCCTATGCGTCTTTAAACATCTGCCTTTCAGGTTAACGGCAAAGCGAAGCTTAGCTGTAGCAATCGNTGGGCTCTAGGAAATGATGCCAGGGGAGGGGCGTTTGTTGGTAAATTGTGAGGCAACTCCAGNCATCATCTTGCAGTGGGCCCTCTCCATCCAAAAGATGAAGGACACTGACGATCAGTCAGAGATGTTGCTTTGTAAGCCCTCATTCCCCACTACAGAATCCAGGGATTGTGTCTATTGAAGACTTTGTCTTGCGTAGTGTANTTTAATCTTGAAAAGGTAGATNTAGTTTTGACTGAAGATGGCATCTCTTCTTTTAGAGGTTGCTTCTCTTGGGGGTCTTTGGGGGTTTATGTCATAGCTTTGTTTTCTGGATGAACATGTCCTAAACTGAAACTTACTGTTCCATTCTCCTACATCCNAGATATATGCCTCCATTACTTATTCTGTATGGGATTTCTTTTCTGGAGGTTATAAAATACATTTAAAAGAGATCTGCTTGGAATGCTTGAGTCCAGATACTCTNTGGTGCCTAGAAGTACCTTTAGGCTTTCTGAACTGTCTAAGATTTAGAAGGTTGTGTCTTCTCGTTTTCTGCATTCAGGAGTGTCCCCCTTGGGGTACATTGTTCTGGAGATTACTATGATTTACCTTTTGAAGTCAGTCATCTAGCCACCAAAAGAGAAACTCAACCTAATATATTGTCCTNATTAGGGTCACTGCTAACAGCCATTAAAGATGTCATTATGCTTCTGGCCCCATTATGCTTCTGGCCCCTTCTTCTCAGCTCTTTGGAGGAAGAGCCCTCCAGATGGAAGTGCCTTGGGAGAGTACACTAGAGATGAATAGTCTGCATAAGGTTCTTCACACTTTTCAGCCTCACTGGGCAGGAACTTGGTGGAATGCTTGTTGGGTACACAGAAGTGACACAAAGAGGATGTTGAGATGGCAATTAAGTATTTGTATGATGAGCTTGGAGGATTTCCGAGCTTCTAAATCCTTCCAGTTTGCTTGTGGAGAGAGGCTGGGAGGCTTCCAACAAGGTAAACACGGTGTGAGTTGGANTGTGTCTCTTGGAAGGGAGATGCAGTTCCCTGCTTACTGTTACTTTGTTTCACTGAGGTTGACNGTGTGCCTCTCCTTGGTCAGAGAGAACAGAGTGGGTTCTGAGGAGCAGACACTAAGCAATGGAATTGGAGGACTGTGTTCTGAGAACTTGCTGGGGTTTCCCTCCTGGCCCNGGGAAACCTGGAAGAGTGGGGTTGAGGTGCNGTTTGGCTGCTATGAACACAGCNTCTTGTTCTGGTGGTAAATGTGGTCAGCATTCCCCTCTGCACTGGTGAGAGGTAGAAAAGGGACCACTTAGGCAAACGCGGTTCTTCAGGTGGGTTCATGAAGAAGGGAGCAAGCAAGATGTGGTTTGTTGAGCACTAAATGAGGAGCCTGAAGGGACCAGGATAAAAGGATACACGACAGCTGTTGGTTGGCACGGTTCCTCAGACCTATGCTCCTAAGGAGGAGAGAAAACCAGTGGTGTGGGAGGGCAGGAGGTGGCTTCTAAGACCAGGTGTGGGTTTTAACTGTGGGAGTAGAGGACAGACCATGTGAATAAGGAGTGGGTAGAATTGACTATTTTAGTCTTGGTAGACTTAAGAATTTTGCAACAGAGGCCAAGGAAGGATGTAAGAGCTGCAAGAAGGATGGATAGAGGTTTGGAGGTGGGTGTGACCCCAGATGGCAATAATCGTTACATATAGAAAACAGGCTATTTTTTGCATAAGTTACTTGGAGCTTCCACGCAAAACTTCTGCTACTCTCTGTGCCTTGGATCTCCCTTTTTTTGTCACTTCTCCCTTGTTCCTGTTGCATTACCAGTATGTCATAATTTTTTTAGTATTTGATACACAATGTCTTGCATTCTCTACTTGATTATAGACTCTTAGTAGGCACAGCCACTATACCATGTTTTTTTTTGTTTGTTTGAAGCTCTCCACGGTGACTGGCCATATGCCTTGCATTATTAGACAGTAAGCTTGAATGAACGGAAAGACCATTGCTTACTCTTTTCTCTCAGAGAGCTGCTCACTCATCCTCACTGTCTCTTTGCCTGTCCCAGGCTAGTTTTAATCTCAAAAAAGAGGCAGATGCCAGCCTCTTCCTCTTCCAGAAGTGATTCTGTGAGGACTTAGAACATGTACATCGTGAGGCATTGGTGGGTGTGTAGAAATGGTGAAGTTGCTAGAACATGGAAGACCACACTCCAAATACTAGTGGAGAACCTTCCAGGTTGACACTTAAAGAAAAGATATGTGTGTGTGTGTGTGTGTGTGTGTTTATGTGTGTGTGTGTGTTTGTGGGTGTGTACACACTTGTACATGTTTGTTTTCATACACACATGCAGGTACCTTGAGAATCGAGAAGGAGCTGTCAGAATCCTCAGGACTGGAGTTACAGGTTGCTGTGAGCTGCCTGATGCGCGTGCTGGGGATGAAATCCAGTCTTCTGGAAGAGCAACAAGCACTCTTAACCACTGAGCCGTCTCACTAGACTCTTGGCTGGCGTCTTTTGATTCATGGTCTTCTGTAGCTGACTGGTCAAGAGGACTCCCCAGTCCTGAAAACTAAGGAATAGCTCTAATTCCCTGGCGTTTCTCGATTTCCTCTTTCCTACTGGTTATTCTTTTTATTGTCCTTCTGTCCTGCCTCTTCCTTTGTTCAGAGCACTGCTGGTTTGTTCAGGTGCTCATTTCGGCTTCCTTTGGAAATGGGAAAGCCTAATTTTGCTATAATAGTTTCTTAATGATTCTCTAAATGGAACTTGCTTACTTCATCTGCTCCCCACTTTTCGGATATCAAACAACTATCTCCAAGAGCTTTCCTTCTTTCCTCCTCTGAGACCAGCAGTTTGCTCAGCCAGATGCTAAGAGATGGNGCATAGGGATGGATGGGAGATGCTCACTGGTCCACACATGTGTGGCAAGGGTTCTAGGGAGGATGCCCATTTCTGTAAATTTNTTTTTGACTTGTTAGGTTCCAACCACAGAACAAGACTGAACATGTTGGCAAGTGGCCAAGCACAGAGTGACTGGCAGGAAGGGCCCGTCACTTCAATATTCTTGCAAGAAATCCAGTTTTCCATGAATGGGAGGCTGTGGAGGAAGTTGGAGGAGCAAACACCTGGCTGGTCTCCAAGGCCAGATGTTCTGTAGTGCCATATGTCATGATAGGAAGGCTAGCATTGAAGCTTATAGAGCNTGTCAGACCNGTGCTCTCGATCTCCCACACTCGTGGTGGTGTCTCCCTTCCATAGCTCTTTTTTCTGCTTTCCAGGCCTGTCTCTCTCCACAGCTCTGTGGTTTGAACCTTTTGTACCACTCTGCANTGCTCATAATCTGCTCGAGTTGGCTTGTGTCCAGGGTGCTTCTCCTTAGCCAAGAGTGATGCCCTGCTCTGGGCAATACCTGCTGTATCCTTGGTCTCTGCTCACACCAGTCTTGAGCCCATCTCCTCAAGGAAGCCTTTGAGTTTTGTTTTTTGTTTTTTTTTTCAATCTGGGTCTTGTGGTCATTAGAACATGACATCTGAGAGGTGTGTGAGTCCTGTTTTCAGTTTTACATCGTGTCTTTATGCCTTGCCCAAAATTCTATTTTTCTCTCCTACCTTTCTTCAGTGTGTGGTGTATGCATCCCTCCCAGTTTGTGTGTGTGTGTGTGTGTATGTGTGTGTATATATGTGTGTGTGTGTGTGAAGGCACATGTGAAGGCGTGAAGCTGACATCAAAAGTCTTCCTCAAACACTCTTTACCTTTTTGAGATTTTGAGACAGGGTCTTTCACTGAACCTGATCCTGGAGCTCACTGTTCAGCTAGATAGGATGACCAGTGAGCCCCTAAGATCCCCAACACTAAGATTTCAGGCACACAACTTTTGTGNGANTGCTGGGGATTTGAACTCGGGTCTTGTCCTTGGGTTTGTTCCGGAAGTACTTTACTCATCCAGCTCCCCAGCTCCTGTATTTTCATTGGATCTTTCACTTTACCAAANGGATTCTCAAGCTCTGTAGGTTCTTGAGAGAGGGGGCAGTCTAAGTAATCTTGCTTCTCAGCCGTATTGAATTGGTGGCCAGCTCACCTGCTAAAGGGGACAAAGTTACATGGCACAGCCTTTGTACTGCACGCTCTTGCTGCCATCGGTGTCCTGTGGTGGTGATGGCGTGGTTAATTGCATGGAGGTAACAAAGGAAAGCAATCGCTCTTTCAGGTTTCCTACCCCGTGGAGCCAGGGACTTTTACCAGGCAGTAGAAGCAGTTTGCCTCAATCTCCCCCTCCCCTTGCATCCTCCTAGAAGCATCGTCTTGTTCTGAAAGGCTGACCTCATGACTGTCTTTGGAGATATCGTCTTTCTCGATTTAGAATTTGGGTATTTCATCTCTTTCTCTGCTCCCATGGCCTTTTCCCACACTGAGCCTTCTGCTCCCAGCTGACTCCATTGTTCCAAGAAAGGTTTTGGTGGCTCTTCAGTGGCTGTAGCTGTGGGAACAAAGTCCCCATCCTCTTTGCCAGGATTCTTCTGCCTAATCTAGCCCTGGATATCACCTCTGGTTCTACTTTTCCATGAGACCAGTTGGGATGAGTCAGGCCAATCTCCGGAAGGCTTGTCCAACTTGGCTTTCTCATCCTAACTCTGGTCTTAGACACACAAGGCTTTTCCGTTTTTGACACTGCCACGTAAAAACCGCNGAAAAACAAGCTCAGCTTTGCCCTGTCCTCACACTGTCTTCAGCTACAGTACCCACAGTTTCTCTGTTCCTCTTTTGTACCCCATAACAATTGGGACATATTTGGATATTTTTGGACAGATCAGCACATCACCACTTCCTCCTTTTTGGATTCCTTCTGTCATTTTCCCCTGTTCTCTGTCTTTTCTTCCAGGTCTGTGTCTTGGAACTACGTTATAGACTGGCCAGGGACCACGGGTGTCTCTCTGTTCCTCAGTNCACTTACTCTACATGTGTTCTCATCACTNAACTTGTTCATATGCAGGTCGTCTTCAATAGTCTAGTGAAGTAATGCTGTCATTACTGCCCCTTTTGACAGGTGAGCAGACTGAGAAGCCCAATCCTCTGTAGACCTGGGGTTTGAACATGTGGCTGGTACCAGGGTCTGGTTCCTTAAGCTCATGTGGCTGTACTAATCATTCCAGGCTCTCTCACCTGACGAGGCACACCACTGTGGACCAGTTGTTTTTGTCTGGTGTTTCTGTTTTCTTCTCATCAAAACAGAAATAAAAATCATCTGTGCCTCATAGAGTTGTTCCAAGGACAGAAGGGGAATAAACACAAAAACGTACAGAATAGGGCCATTGTAAGTACTTAGCTGTGCGTTGTACAAGTTTCTCTCGGTTCTCAGCTACTGGTATCGTCTAATATTATCAGTTGCGCTCATTTNCTTAAATCACCTCTTGTGCGTGTTTAGCCTCTTTATGATCTTCTGGGTGGGACAGCTCAGGCCTTTGCGCATGCTAGGCGAATTCTGTCAGACTGAGCTCTGCCATCAGCCTTCCTGCACCATCTTAGCACCCAGGACAGTGTTGTGCACCTGGCTTGTGTCCAGAAAAGGCTTCATGAATGGGTGCAAAAGCNCTGGGGCTTCTAAAGGTGTCTTGGAGACAAACACGCAGTGTGATGTTATCTTTGCAACAGATGCCAGTCACAAGCTTGTCTTTGCCTGTGTCCAGCGTCCGCAGGCTCTTCAGGGTAGCAGTAGCTGGGGATGAAAAATGGCAGGGTTGGGTGGAGGTTGCAGTCCATGGCCCTCTTGTTGCCTGCAAACTTTTTCCTTCCCACCCCCTTCCCGATAGCTCTGTGCCCTGCCAAGCCTGTGCANAAGCCTTGAAATGACAAAGTACCCTTTAGTTAATTGCACAACGGATTGCCTAGAGTTAAAAGTTCTGATTTATATGACTATAGCTCTAACTGCTCAATAACACAGGCCTGTAATCTACTTTCATTTCAAACAGAACGGTGATTTATAGGGCAGCATGCCGCTTTAGCTCAGAAATGAGGTGTTCAACATATGCTCTGTTGACATAAATTTGGAATTTATCGCTGTTGTCAAAACTGCCTGTTGGACAAAGGTGGGTATTAAGGCAATAAATGGCTCAGAATAGTTTTCTGTCACATTTCCTAACCATTGTATTCAGTCTATTTGAGGGAAAAATATATACTTAAAAGTAATCAAATGTCCAAAATCCATGCATCTTGTTTTGAATGGAGAGAAGAGAGAGGATTCAGGGGTGGTGATGGTGAGGAGGACACAGTGGCATGGGGAGGGGCGGATGTGGGGGATGGTGGAGAAAGCGTTTTCTGAAGTTATGGTCCATTTAAGAGATGCTTCCTCTCCCCATCCCATTAGGAGGTAGGCTTTCCTTTCTCATTTACAAAAAGGGGGAAAGAAAAATGAAAGCTCATTAAATAAAAATAGTAAAGGACATTTTTATGGGTGGGCTTAAAGCCAGCAATGTCAGAGAGGAGTTAGTGAGTGGGGCTCAGAGGGAAGCAGGGAGGGATTTTGTTTATGGGGAAATAAAGCCACCAGCTGGGGTTTGGTTCTTTGCTAGGTTGGCGAGCATAACCTTTCCCCCAAATGCCCTCTTCAAGCTTGTGGTTCCTGTGGACTGGGTGAATATTGGGTTGGCTGACTGATATCAGAAGGCGCTTGTGGGCATTGCACCCCAGTCAGGTCCTGATTGATTTATTAGCCACCATGTGACCAACACCCACCAAACACTCATCCACCCACTCAACAANGTATCTTTTCAGTAGCTNTGGTTGCCATTCCCTTTGTTGGACTTGAGAATTCAGATAAACAAGGCAAAGCTGTCTTTTGGGGTTGCCCATCTAGAAGGAAANAACAGAGAANCAAGCATGGGGAAGTTTTCTGGTGCTTTTTGTGAAATCGTAGACACACANGCAGAGGCAGGGTATGTGCTTTAGGCAGGGAAGGTGATACTGGCCCATGTGGNCCTTTGAAGGCTTCAGGTCACTCCTGAGGGGAAATGGGGTTTTGAGAATTATACTACCATGTTAGGACTTTTTGTTTGTTGAGACAGGGTCTCACTGTATAGCCCTGGCTGGCTTGGAACTTAATATTCAAACCAGGCTGGCTTTGAACTCACAGAGAGCCACCTACCTTTACCTCCTGAGTGTTAACGTTAACATCATGTGCCACCATGCCCAGTCACTCTGTATTTTGTTAATGTATGATCT
>LZPO01017299.1:275471-289580 GCA_001675575.1 Neotoma lepida | reverse complement strand
GGGTTTCACTATATAGACCAGGCTGGCCTCAAACTCACAGACTCTCCAAACACCCCCGCTCCAAGTGCTGGCATTAAAGGCATGTACCATCACACCTGGCTGGTTTTCTTTTTCCTACTGTCCAAGAAGCTCTGTGAGGCTTACCCTGGGAAGTACGGACCATGTGTGCAGGTGTATTCACGTGCTCACGTGCATGCATCTAGGATGTCAGCCTGGGACCAAGCCATCTGAGGATGTGTCGGGAGTGTGGCATTTAAAGATAAGAGAAGGTCCAATGCTCAGGTAACAGACAGAGCTTTGAGGTTGCTTGGTGCCAGGAGAGATCCCTCTTATTATTCTGAACATCCCTAAGTGAGGTCAGCAAGGAAGATGTCAAGAGTATGAGTTCTTGTATCCCATAAGTGGCTGAAATTCCCATTGTTACTTCTCTGGTTTTAAAAAAGAACCTAGCCAAGATGGCAATGCCAACTCCCATAGACCAAACTGCTCTGAACACCCAATAGTCCAGTGTCCCTGGGGCTCAGGACTCAGCCTCCAGTGTGGCCTTTTTGGTGCATCGTGGACCCTGGCTAACGATTGCTCCAGAACCAGACTCTACTCCATTGGGCCACCTGGTAGAACAGGGANTTTCCACCTGAGAGGTTTCCCTGCNGAAAGGAGGCCCCGTCCCTTGCCGGGTGCAGCCAGAGCCAGCCTTCCCAGTGCCAAGGCTGTGAGCTGTCGCGTTCCCTTTTGTAAACATGTAAGCTTTCTTTGNTGTAACCTTCCAGATGCTTCTGTGCCTGCCCCACTCCATGTAGTTTTTTCTCTCNTAAACTTGAAAACCTGTCATTTACAGAGGGATAGGCAAGGCTCACCCATGGTCACACAGCTCAGGTAGTGACAGTCAAAGACCCTGAGTGTACTCCCTTTGTTGCTTTTGGGGACANCTTAGNTGTTCTTGAGCTGGTAACTTACCATACTCTGTGTAAGTGTGGCCTTGCNTTCCTTCCCAAGCAGTGGGACATANATTCAAGAGCATCGAGGTAGTGTCTCATCCACCCAGGCCATCCACTTTTTGTAATGGGCCTTTTCTCAGGAGCTGGGGATACAAGGGGAGGCACCAATCTGAGGGTTGTTATTCATCAGCTTGAGGACATGAAATTGGTCTGTAGCCANCCTACTGATGATGACTTGGGCACCTACTATGCACCAGGTTCNTCACACAGTTTCTTATTTGAACTATTATGTGAAGGTGAACAGTGCCCTGTAAGAGGTGTGAGGCTTGAGGTCATGCTGTGTCATTAACAATAAGAGGAACCCAGTGCCACAGNACCGTACGACTTCCCCAGGTTTGATTATTAGCCTTGGTCTCCATCAGTATAATGTGTGTGGAAGGAAGTCTCTTCCTTCACAGCCCTTATGGTAGGAGGCATTTGTAGGCTCTTGTATTCACTGTGGTGTTTTGATTGCCCAGTCATGGAAGTTGCTAGAGGGGAAGTAGGACCAGTGAGAATGTAGTCAAGTAAGACCCCCCAGTCAGCACTCTTAGATTTAAGGGTAGTGTGGTGTGGTGTATGTGTGTGTTTAACTGTAATTGATCTACCATCAGACTTGGATTTTCTTTGAAATAATTCAACAGCGATGGATTTGCATGTTATCTTCTGGGTGGCTAGTAGAAGGTAATGATGATGTTAAAAATTGCCCATGAATGATGATGGCAATGGACTGGAGAGACACCTTGCCCTTGCCCTTGCCCTCCCAGACCTGGTGTATCCTTGTGTCTGTTGCTTTGTACTGGGATCCCCTGAGAAGCACACTGCCTAGCGGCACCTGTCTTTCCTTAACTTTTGCTGAATGAGGAATTATCGGAGTGAATGGCTTTTCTCCTTTCTTTTTCTTTTCACTTTTCTGGGGGGTGGAAAATGTATCCTAATTGTTATAATATGTCCCTTGCATGCCCTTGTTTGTTTTGTGCATCTCATATACTAACTTNGGGGAATCTAATGGCAGATATATTGATGTTGAGGACATCTAACATTTATTGTATAGTTACTGTATGCATGTGTGGGGATAAAGACTTTACATGTGTAATTNAAATTAACCATCGCTTAATCACACAGGAAACAACTCACTCATTCAGAGAGATGGCTAGGNATGGTAGAATTGAGACTGAACCTAGGTTTCTTTGATTCTAGAATGCATGTTTTAATGACATTACTACTCAGCTTTCCACTGTGTGTGTGTTGTGGGGGCTATGTTTCTAAGCCTCAAACAGGGTCTTATGTAGCTAAAGTCAACNTTAAANTCCTGATCCTCTTGTTTCTACTTCCAAAGTGCTGAGATTATGGTGTGCACCATTGGGCCAAACTCTAGTGCTAAGAACTGTGGCAGGAGTTCTTTCAAAGCCTTTCTGGTTCAAGNGGGAAGAATTCGGAACAAAGTGTTGTCCTTCCTANGGGACCTGGGACAGAGACTACAAGATTCCTGTGAAATCTGAGGGCAGTGGGCACCATGCTGCTCTTCCAACTACTGTAGTGCATTAGTTGGGTGTTGTTCCCTCAGATCTAGCAATGCCTTGCTGTTGCCCCCAACCCATCCCAAGGTCTCATCTTGTGCAGGATGAACCGTGAGCCATACACAAGCCTTTTCCCAAGTCAACAGTTGGACTTACACATGGCCACCCTCAGCTCATAGGACACTTCCCATGCTCATACACCTCTGGCTTTCTGCACCCTCCTTTAGATTTGGGACATTGCATCCCTGGCTTCTCTGTCTCCTGCTCTACAGTGAGTGAGGCTAGTGTCCCCAATACAGTGTCAGCTGTAGCACCTTAGAGCTACATCCTGGGCNACCCCCTGAGACTGCTGAGCTTCCATTCAGTGGCATCTGCCCACCTGTTCCCCTTTTCCTGTCCTGTGTCCCTTACAGAAACTGATCCTGTCCAGTTTTTCATTTTGTTAATAAGGGAGAAAAATGAGAGCTAGGGAGAGCCAAAGAGGGCCTGAGGCTTCAGGCAGCTCTCTCCGGGAGTACACAGCTCCTTGACGGAAGGAACATGCAGTGCTGGCCTTTGGAACTGGCAGCCAGTGTGCTGTTCTCTGTCTGATAAGAGGTACTGTAACTAAAACTGTACACCGTGGCCTGTTGTAAAATGCCCGAGTCTGTACTCATTGTTCTGACAGCTTATGCTTTTTTTGGGTCTGCTGTTTTGGTACACTCTGTACTTCCTTATGTAAGCAGGCATGCATATCTCATCAGAACATTCAAGATGTTTATTTTAAAATCGAGAGGAATTAAAAAAAAAAAAGGACACACCACTCAACATCAGATGCTGGCAAGGCACTAAGTGTCCCCACCCCCACCCCCCTCAGTGGTTCCTGTTTTATTATTATTAGCTTGGGGGTTGGGGAGGCTTTGAAGAAGCATTTTTTNCCCTTTCTTTTGGCTCCTGNCTTGCTTCCCTAGAGAGACATCCCTCTGCATCTGATTGGGTGTAGTATCTTTTATTAATTTCTATATGCCTAGGACCCCCACCCCTACCCCCAGTCCCATTTCTGGCTAGGAAGACAAGGGAGGAGGTTCTATACTTTGTCAAGAAGACTAGGCCCAGGGAGACGGCCACTGTGGGGAGTGTCATGGCTTCCACTGGGCCTCAGCTCTGTTGTCATTTGAATCCTGACATTTAGATATAGCTTTATGTTTTTGCTAGTGTCTCTGGCTGGTTTTGGTTTGAGTTCTGTGAGCCAGGGAGTGGGGGGTGAGACTCCCCAACCTTTGCTGGAACCTTAGACCAGCTCCAGCCTTAGCCAGGCTGTACCATCTACATCTTTTCTCTTAGCCAGGCTGTACCATCTACATCTTTTCTTCTCACCCAACCTTTACCTGATTATGCATCCATCCACATGTGGCCTCTGCCTAACCTATGGATAGCACCAGGAAGTCAGGGCACAGTGGGAGAAAGTGGCTCTTTTCAGGCAACTCTCTGTACCTCAGTGTGATACTGAGAACTTCCTCAGGCTCTAGGATGTGAGGGTCCCTGGGAATCTGGCAGGAGCAAGGATGTCTGTTTGTNTGTTTCTAACAATCAAACTTATTGACTCTCAGATAAACTTTGAGGTGAGGATATCCCACAAAGAAAACCACTGTCAGTCAGTGAATGTCCATCCTGGCCTCCTGAGGGAAGCCTGCCTGGAAATGGGAGGCTCAGAGTATACTAAAGAGAAGGGGTTTGCTGCTGTGGGGTACAGAGTGGGCCAAGAGGAATGGGAACCCCACTTTTCAAACCTTTGCTTCTTTTCCCATGAGCTTCCTGAGCCCCAGAGAGAAAGCACATCCTGTAGTTTCTACAAAGGGGCCATAGAGAACCCAGAAGGTGTAGATCAGGACTCTGCCACCTCCCAGGCAACAGCTTGGCAGCACCCTGAATGCCCACCGTCTTCTTCCCAGGCCAGTTTTATACCCCAGTCTACTTCCATAGAGCATCCAATGTGCTGGGGAAGACAGGACAGAACCCAGAAGCAGGCAGGCCCATTGCAGGAAGCTCCAGGGGTTCATCCCTGGAAGATTTAAGATCTGGGTAACTGAATTGCTGTTGATGCTGACATATTGGTCGTGTGGTAGATTTTTCTATTCCCCTCAACAAAACAATCACTCATTTTTAAATCAACAGGATGAGGGAGAGGTGTGTGTGTGTGTGTGTGTGTGTGTGTGTGTGTGTGTGTGTGTGTGTTTTGAAATATGTCTTTACAAACGTGAGACTCACTTTATACAAGATAAATGGCCCTCAAATAACAGTGCATCGAATCTCAGTAAAATCAATCATACTTTAATTGCACAAAGGCAGTGTTTTAAAGGAGTACTGGATGGCAATGATGGGATAGCGACTATTTACTGGTCCTCTGTCTCCACCCACAATCAGGAGGCTGTGCACTTGACTCACTTGTTAGCTGTCTGGGGGACCTACTCTTCTGGATCCCATTTTACAGATGAGATGGCACGCTCGTGGTTAGATAGCCTCCTGAGTGTCATCACTAGTGAGTTCCTCTGCCAAGATCTGGACTACTCTATTGGACCCAGCTCCTAAGCCCTTACCCATAATGCAACCACCTTGGGGGGGGCATTAATAACATCAGTGATCTCCNAGCAACAAAGAGTTTCATGTTTATTAATATTTGGTGTCTGCCTCAAAGAAACAACACAGGGGTCAGTGAGATGGCACACTGGATAAAGGAACTTGCCACCAAACCTGAGGACCTGAGTTCTGTTCCTGGGACCCACAAGGTGGAAGGAGAGGACTGACTACACATTCCTGCTGTAGCATGCCCCACCCCACATAAATAAATTAAAATGTGATTAAAAAAATGTAAAGAGTATTAAACAGATAATGCCAATCCTATTTTATAGCCAGGGAGCCATAGGTTCATTGAGGTGAGAAGACTTGAGTCTTGTGTTATGTCTAGAGCCTCAAGTGTCTGACTTGGGCCTGGGCCCCAGTTCTCGTGGGTTCAGTGATTGATAGAAAGGATCGGATGGGGCCAGCTCTCCATCCTTCCTATTCCTTTCCCTCTCCCCTTTAACATCTCTATCTCCAAGTGGTCCCTTCCCCAACCCTGTCACTGACCATTCATCTCACTGAACCCCTCTCTATTCACGCTGGTCTCCTTGTTCTTGCTTTGTCAAGAGGATGCTCCATGCCAGTGGGTTTGTTTCTTCCTGACCCCTCTCCCCCTTTTTCCTCACAAAGATGCCAACTCGTCTGAGGCTGCGGTTCTGATCTCCCAGCCCTTTGTCCCTCCTCACCCAGCTTGTCTCTATCACACACAACTACCTGGCTTGTTTTTCTTTTGGTTTAAAAAAAAAAAAACACAGCTGCGTTTGCGTCTTGATTATAAGCTCCATGAGGACACCGTCGTCACCTTCTGGCTTTATTGATGGGTGCCCATGAAACAGCCTCATGTGGGAAGGATATGACAATCATGAACATCTTGGAGCTGTGTCCCTGGAATTTTTATGGCTCTGTGATGGGGACATTTTGTGTGGGTAACTATTGCTGCTAGGCCCATATACACCCACCCTCTTTCAGCTGTCATGCCACCTTGGACGCCCTACCCCCAGCCTTCCCATGGATGCTTTCTAAATGGATCAGGGCTNGATGATGTCACTGTAATGCGTTTCAGGAATGGCCGTGTGGTTTATACACATTTGAGTTGCTTTGAATGCAACCCTAACATACCGAAGGCGGCAGTGAACAACATATGCACAGTAAACAGGCAGAGACTGTCTTATTGATTAACAGATGAGGCCTCTATTATCGATCAAAGCTTGGCGAGGGAATTTATCACTTTTAATTTCAGGGCTGCCAAATATTTCTGCCTCTGAGCCAGCCATTCCAGAGACAATTTAATGTACAGCCTTCTTGGGAGAGGGGATTTCATCTGCTGTCTGCTCTGCTCTTAGTTCCTCACCCTGCAGAGTCTGAGGACATGAGTGTCTCCGCGCAGGCGTGGAAGGAATACTGGGGCTTCGTGAATGGGAGCCAGCAGTGGGAGCCGTCATCTGTGGTACCCAAGTGGAACATGGAGGCTGACCCGAATCCTTTGGGGAGAGGGACTTTTCACATACTGAGCTTAATATCGTGACTTCAGCAAGTGTGGAGTGAAGGTGACATTGAAGGCCACCAGATGTGATCAGGCTGGGACTGAGGAAGCAGTCTTTTAGTAGATGGTGTGTGCTGGTCCGTTTTTATCTTCCTCTGAACCCTGGGTGATGGTTTGCCCTTCATTTCCTCCCTCCCTCCTCCCTTTCTCTGCTCATCTGCCATGAAAGTGAGACGCTACTCACAGCCCCATTGATGGCTGTTTCTAAGAACCTCTCCACACCATATCCCTTTGAAGCTCACAGCTCTATTGGGTTCCTAACTTGATTGCGATTACAGGGCTCCAAAGCAATGGCCGAGCCCATGAGGTGCCTGCCCCTCCCGGTGTTCTTTGGGGAGCTGTGAGAACAGATAGAACCAAAGAGAATCAGATCCCTCGCAAATCCACCGAAAATCATTGATGGCTAATGATTCAGGCCGAGGGGAAGTTGCTCATTGTGAGGGAGCTGGAATTGCATCCACCCCAGCTCCCCCATCCTGACCCTCTCTGCTTTTTGAAGCATTTCCTGTGTACCCCCTCCCCTGAACATGGATGAAAGTGGTCCTAGCTGTCACCTCCAAACACACAGACACTGCTTTGCCACCGTCCCTGTAGAATTTTTCTTGGCTTCATTTTCAAAGCTCTGTAAGCCATGGCCAGGTGCTTGGCCTGAGGATATCCTGTGGCTTTCAGGGACACCCAGAGGTTGTGGTAGGCTTCCTCCGGCCTCCAGGTGAAACTCAGCTACAGTCACCCGAGGCAGATGACTCTAATTGTTTTGAAGTCTCTTCAGGAAAAGCAATTTCATATCTGCCCTCGAGTGCTTTCCCTCGCCATTTATTCAGCCAACTCCTGTGCTGAACACATACTAGGGTATGTATAGCCTGTTTATGATTGGGAATATAGGTGTCAATGAGACTGGGGTCGTCATGCTCTGCAGTCCTTATACTCTTCATTGACAAAAATTCTTCTTTGGTGTTTAAGTCTTTGTATTTTGATCTGTATTCCTTGAGGCACAGATTTTCAAACTTTTTTTTTTTTTTGAGACAAGGTCTTTGTAGCCCAGGCTGACTTGGCACCCACCATGTAGCCTAGGCTGGTCTTGAACTTGTGATCCTTCTGTTTCATTTTCCTGGGTGCTGGGCTTATAGATATGCACAATTGTGTCCATCCTCAAATTTTTTTTAAAACAAGTACTGGACTGATTTTTGCAATCTGACATGCAGGCCTGAGACATCAAATGGGTAGCTGGATTTGGTCTTATTGAGTTGTTAGAAGGGAGAGGAGAGCTTGCCTAGTTATCCATAAGGAATCTTTGCAGATGGAACCCCGAAAAAGCTGAAAATAAGGAGGATTAAGAGTTATGAAGTCAGGCTGTTGATATTTACATCTGCATCTACCCTCTGTTCTGTGTGACAGCTGACACAGCCGTAACCTCTCTGAGCTTGTGGTTATCCATCTGCTTAATGGAGGGTAGTAGGGGTGTGTAATCCAAATGGTATTGTTAGGACTTGATGAAGTAATGCATATTCAGCATTTAGCATTGTGCCTGATGGATAGTAAATCTGTGGGCAATCCTAGGTGGATTGAAAATGGCAGTAGGGGCTACAAATGTGCAAAAAACTTGTCTGGCACTCACGAGGCCATAAGGTAAGACCCTCAGACACAGATAANGAAGAGCTCAGACACATTGAATGGTACAGAGCAGGTTGGAAGGGGCAGAGCAAAGAGGGCTGGAGGTCATACCCTTGGTGCATGGTCTTGAACATGAAATGGCATGGAATTGATGGGAGTGAGAGTAGGACAGACATGCATGGGGAGCCAGGCAATGCCTAAAGAAGGTGCTAAGGGACAGTCTGGCTATGGAGTTGTTGGGCTCACTGGGTCAAGTTATGGAAAACGAAGGAATTGAGAACCAGTACAGACTGCAAGCCTCTTACATTAAGACGTATGAGGAATTATATGGCCTTCAAGGGAGGATCAGACAACCTCAATCCAACCTTGAGTCTTCCAGTGTTCCAGGCATGATACTGCAAAGGTCAGGATAAGCAAGGATTTTCCCTACACCGTGGAAAGACGCATAGTGAAGACATTTTGAAGAAAAAGCACCAAGACTTGAGAACAGTGACTCTTAGGTGAGATGCAGAAGACTATTGAGCCAGTGNTGTGATGGTGTTTTACATTGACATGGTGACACTGTTGCTTTGAGCTTTGTAAGTGTGGCTCATGCTGGCTCTAAGAATATTGTTGCAGTTTAGGTTGTCATAGGCTCCCACCAGGAGTCAGGCAGATAATGCTGTAGACAAGATGATAATGGTTTCTCAGAGAGTCAGGCTCACAGGATGTTGTGGCAAAAGAAAGATACGTCATCTTGCCCAGCTGTGAAGGCACAGGTATCAAAGCAGAGGCCTCAGTGACGGCTAGAGAGTGAGGGTCTGAGGGATGCAGAGAGGCCGAGGAGGTGTAGAAGAATGGCCAGTAATGAGGAGGAAGGCAGCCCCTTCAGGGAGCCACTGCAGCCTCCTCTGGCTGGAAGGGAGTGAGGTGTGGAAAATGAAGCATGAGAGACAGTAGGTACCCCAACAAGAGCTGTGTGCATCCTACGAAGGGGTTTGGCCATAATCCTCACAGTACTGGGATATTTTGCAGGGGTGTTAAGTGGCCAGATGCAAGGAGTAGTTAGGGGGTCACCAATGAGTTAATTTTGCACATACTGGGTCAGAAGGTGTGTAGATATAAGTAGTGTGTACTTTTCTATGAAACACAAGGCAACAGTGATATCCCTCCTTGTTGGTATCTTTTGCTCCTATCCATCCACCTAGCAGAGCTAGCCTTTCATCTTCATGAGACATCTTGCCCAGACTCTGTCTTAGTTTGTNTTAGTCATGCTAATTTTAATTTTTCTCTTCCAGGAGACCTAGGTGAGTGGTCACCTGTCCAAGGCAGATCTGGGCTAGCTACTGGGGCTCTGGATTATCTCCGAGTCAGAATCTTGTATCCCAGCAGCTCCCCTGGTACCCAGGATGCTTCCCACCCTCTGGACTATGGTTCTAATGTCAGCCATTTCTTTCTTTCAGCGGGTGCCAAAGCCTTCGTGTGTGATCAGTGTGGTGCCCAGTTCTCAAAGGAGGATGCTCTGGAGACACACAGACAGACCCACACTGGTGAGTGTCCCTGACTCCATTCCCCAGACTACTCAATATTATAGTACAAAGGAGNTCTAGGGATTTGGTGACATTCTCATCCTGGCAACATGGTATCATCATGTCCAGGATCTTTGTGCCTGGGAATGGACTTGTGTAGACTCCTGTCCGTGGGGCTGGGCAAGGGTTACAGAGAGGACGATCCCCCCATGAGAACAGCTGTTCTGAATTAGGCCAAGATTCTGTCCGTAACAAGCCACTGAGCCTCCGTCTTCCCCAGGTGTCTTCGTGTGCTCTTGCTGAGGCCCTAAGGAGTCTGTGGTGTTGCCTAAGCATCCGTTCCCCTAGCTAATGGTCAGAAACTTCTTCACACTGTCTGGTGAAATTCAGAAATCCTGGTGTAGCCACAGTGTCTGATCTTCCCTGCTGTAACAGGTTGAGTCATCATCTCCAACACATCCATCTACACGCAGGGATGTATTTGAACAGTATTAGATGACAGAGATAGAGCTCTATTGGGTTCCACGGTGCTGACTGCACGGCATCAGCATCATCTCATCACCATCATCTCATCGTTGCCATCATGGTCAGGGTTCACACTGGTTGGTTGCTGACCATGNNCCAGGCACTATTNNCTTTGCTTNCCNTGACTCCTTTTGACTAGTCTTTCAGGAACCCTGTAAGCTACTCTTAAGTCATAAATTAAGAAAAGGAGTCTTAAAAGAGGGCAGGGGCTTGCTGAAATCAGGAGCAGGGACAAGTGTGACAGTTCAGAAGTTGGACTGCCTGGGTTTCATCCTGACTGGGGCAGCTCCTAAATAGAACTGTGGATTAATTCCCTAACCTCTTTTCATTTGGGTTTCCCCATCGATTAGGAAAGTGGAGCAATGACAGTATGGATCTGTCAAACAGTGCTTTGTGGGGATTAAATAAACTATTTTACCGGAAGTGCTTCACAGAGTGGCTCATAGTAAGTATTTAATGAATAGCAGTTGATTGATACAACTTAACAAATATTTATTGCATTCCTGCAGTGTGTCCAGGCTGCTGGGGGCATTTAGGATACAGTAGCATATGAGACTGACAATCCTGACTCTCATGGAACTGAGGTGGTTGCTGGGACATAGTAGGGGCCACAGCCTATGATACAATGTCAAGTTAAAGTGGGTGCAGCCAAGGAAAAACGAAAGCAGATGAGCAGGAGAACATGAGAGGAAGAAAAGTGGGATTTCAGATAAAATGGTGGAAGAAGAAGGCTTCTTTGAGAAGGTGACATCTAAGCAGAAGCCTGAAGTAAAGGGTGAGCTACTCAGATGCTCCTGGGAGATGTGCCTGGGCAGAGGGATCTGCATTTGGAAAGGTCTTGAGGCCAGGTGGGGCCTCTGAAGTTCAGAAGAGAAGTAGGCAGACAGAGCAAAGTGGCTGATGAGCGTGGAAGCAAGGCAGATCACTCAACCCTACAATTTGTGCTTTGTTTTGGACTTGCTAAGGGTTCTTCTGAGGAGCACATTAGTTAGTTGTTTCATTTGATCACTGTGACAAAGTATCTAACAAACGCAACTTAAGAAGGATGGAAGGGCTGACTTCCACTCACTGTTTGAGGTGGCAGGTCTGTCATGTCCCTCCTCAGTTAAACCTCTTTGGACACACCTTCTCAGACACCCCCAGAGGTGTGTCTCACAGGTGATTGCAAATCCAGTCATGTTGACACTGAAGATTTAGCTATCACGAGGGGAGGGGAAATATTTGCAGATCACATGTTAAACTTATAGCTAGAAAATAGAAGGAGTTCTTACAAGCTGAAAATACAATACAGGTAACTAAAGTAGAAAATAAAGAAACGTCACATAACTCCAGAGATAGGCATAGCCAAAGAGCACATAAAAAGATGTTCTGTGCCATTAGCCACCAGGAAGATGCAGATCAAACCACAATGAGATACCACTCACCCACCAGGATGTGACTCTCCAAAATGAGAGATAGTGGCAAGTGCAGCTGAGGATGTGGAAAAACCAAAACCCTCATATGTTACCGATGGGAAGGCAGAGGCGGGCACAGCCACTTTGGAGAACCACCTGGAAGCTCTTAAGACGTTTAAACATAGAATCACCAGATGACAACAGTTTTATTTCTTCCTGTCTACCAAGAGAGATGAAAATGTGTGTCCATACAGAAACTTAAATGTGACTATCCACGGTGTCAGTCAAGTGGAAGTAACCCAGTGTTGATCAATTAACTGACAAGCAAAATACTAAGTATACACAGCAATGAATAGGGTTTGGTTGCAAAAAAGATTGAAGCATTGATATATGCTATAGCATGGCTAAAGCTTAAGAAACATTCATTGAAAGAAGCCAGACACAAAAGCCCACGTGCTGTATGGCCTCCATTCATANGTAATGTCCAGAATGGGCAAATTTGTACAGACTTGGAGTACATTAATAGATGCCAGAGGCTGCAGATACTGGGAATACATAGGGATTGACAGCTGAGGGGTACAAAATTTCTTTTGGGGGAGACAAACATGTTCTCGAATGGACTGTGATGATCACACAATATATTAAAATCCATTAGCCTGTATACTTTGAAAGTATAGGTAGGTATGTTGCATGTCATGTGTATCATAGCTTTTCAAGCTGAGTGAATATGTATGTGTGTGCATATGTAATNNGTCATTGTCAGGATAACTAACTGGTAGTCCACATATGCCACCCCTTGTATTTTCATAGATAGATAAATATAGATCTATAAATACATGTAGATCTATACACACACAAACTTGTATAGAGAAGGGGAAGATAATCCATTGGGGAGTCTTGGGGGAACTCTGGAGATTAACTCCAGGGCCCCGTGCTTGCTATGTATGCACTCCAGCACTGAGCTACATCCCTGGGCTCCACAGGAGGATTTTGAGTGTTAGTAACCTGACCTGATTTATATGTGTGGAAGAACACTTGTGTTGGGAGTTGACCATAGAGAATGTCTCAGCTGTTAGCTGCTGTGTGAGACACCACTCCAGCAGCCCCTTCGAAAACCCNAGTGTTCTGAAGGTTGGTTGGGCTCAGCTGGGCAGTTTTCACTTGGACCCTCTGGTGGCTGCCATGGGCCGATAGCTGGGGCTGGCACCCTCTGAATAGTCCACTGCGGTGTGTGTCATGGTGACTTCTCCACTCACACGCCTGACTTAGAACTCCTCCAACNTGGCCTGTCAGCAGTAGAGCAGCCTCTGCCTATTTCTATGGAAGACAATACCTCAGGCTACAGGAGTCAGCAAGCACAGGAGGCCAGCCCTATTACAAGCTAGGAGAACAACTAGAAACATCCAGTCTCACCTCTGCTCTATTTTACTGTTTAAAATGGTCACAGGTCAGCCCCAGATTTAAAGGAGCAGAAACCTAGACTTCCCTTCTCAGTGGCGAAGTGGTGAGAACCTGTAGGGAAGGAGAGATTGGTGTCAGCCATCTTGAAGGAGAGCAACTACAGTAACTAGAGGAAGACTATTGGATTCTGGTGCTATTTATTATTGCTAGACCAACACAGACTCAGGAATCCCACTCTGGGAATTCTGACTTGGGGTGAATGAGGGGAATTTTGAGCCAGCTTTGTCAGGTAGCTTCATTCTGTCCATCCAGACTAAATTTGAAGTAGCTTCCTTCTAAGCCGGAGGCTGGGGAGGCAGAGTCCTGAGGNGAAGAAGCATCAGGCTNGTTGCTCTCAGACAGACCCAGGTGCTCACTGATTACCTGCTGTGTCTTTGGCACGTGTCTGGGAGGTGGTAACAGCGTGGCCATGTTCCAGGAACACTGTGGACCCAAGCATGGTCTGTGGACTTCACTTTCTCCCAGAGACCTTGTGGCTTTCTGCCAACAGAGAGAGACTCCATCTGAGAGAAGTCAGCTCTCTAGTGTCTGCTTATGTAGCGATAAAGTGATGGATGTTTAGTAAACCACATGTGACTTTCTCAGCAAAGATTGAGAAAACTAAGCTCTGGCAAGGGTGAAGAGTGGAAAATTGGGATGAAAGGCCAAGGTAGAAGCTGGGTGTAGGCTATGGGAAAACTACCCCAGAAGACCATCAGCTACCTACTAGTACAGAACAGACACTCAGGAGCCAGAGCTGGGGCTCAGTTGCCCGANTGTTTACTAGCAGCGTAAATCCCTGGTTTCCATCCCCACCTAACACTGCCTACATGGAACATGGTGGTACACACCTGTAATTCCAACATCTCCAGAGGTGGAAGCAGGTGGATCAGAAGTTCAAGATCATTTCCAGCTACATACTAAATTTGAAGCCAGCTTGGAGTACACGAGGCCCCATCTCTCTCTCTCTCTCTCTCTCTCTCTCTCTCT
>LZPO01017299.1:231863-253846 GCA_001675575.1 Neotoma lepida | reverse complement strand
GCAAACAAGATGGGAACCCAGAGCCTTCTGAGGCCGGTGCTCAGCTGTAGCTGTGTTTTTTCTCACTATCCTGACATCCGTTTGCTGGGAGACACTATACAGAGACACATATAAATCAGCCAGANACCAGCAAAAGGTCACTGTGAAATCACATACCAACCTGGGTGGTGTGTGGAGAGGAATTTGGGGGAAGACCAGGTATTCAGGCTTCTCTCTGTACTCCCATAGTAGGAGGCCAGTGTCTTCTTTTTATGTTATTTTTCCATTACATTCATTTATCCACCTCTCTCTCTCTCTCTCTCTCTCTCTCTCTCTCTCTCTCTCTCTCTCTCTCGTGTGTGTGTGTGTGTATGTGTCTTATTCTCTTTCTCTCTGTGTGTGTGTGTGTGTTCACATGCTTGTGTGCACATGAGGTCAGAGGACAATCCGCTTTCTTTCCCACCACGTAGGTTCCAGGGATTGAACACAGGACTCCCAGCTTAGTGACAGGCATCCTTACTCACTGAGCCATCTCATTGGTCCAGAGCAATGTCTTATCCATCCTCCATCTCTGGACCATCTCAGGACTGATAACATGAGATAAATGCTAATTAAATGGCTAAGAAAGATTTAATTAAGGGCCCAAACTAACTGTTTCATGACAATCCAATTGATAACTCTCTACCTCTCATTGTATGTTTACCAGATCCCAGGTAAACTGAGGCTTAAGAGAGTTGTCTATATCTTGCTAAAGAAGTCAAAACCTTTGGGCTTATCAAAAAATTATTTTTATATTAAAAAGAATAAAGTGGGCTAGGGGAATGGTTNAGCAGGTAAAGGCGTTTACCACTGAGCCTGATGACCTGGGTTTGATCCCTGGTACCTACATGGTAGGACAGAATTGACTTCTATACATTGTCCTTTGACCTCTACATGCATGCAGTGGAACCTGGACAGCTGTGTAGCTACACACACACACACACACACACACACATACAGAGAGAGAGAAAGAGAGAGAGAGAATAAATAATTAAAAATGCATGTTTTTAAATACATGTTTTTTTCTGATTACAAAATCCTTTCCTTTTCCTGGAATGACAAAACGCAGGAGTGGAGAGACAAGCGCAGAAGTAAGCAGGGTCCCTGGGCACGGGGTGTGCAAGTTGACTGTATGAGCTGATCTTTCATGCTCCTAGCTGGGAGTNGCCTCTTTAATATAAGGATTTCTGGATCTATGAAGTTAACTGTGTCCAGTTGATTGAATTGATAATTCAGCCCCCCAAATGGTAGAAAGAATGGTCTTTTATGTCCCTTAATGAGTGCTATAAAAATAAGTGGTGAATCTAATTTTATGAATGACCCTTTATGACTTGCCTGATAACTAGTACTTGTTCAGCACAAAGGACACATAACTCAGCCTGGCCCTGTGCTGGCTGTCTGAAGCCACCNGTGTTAGGAGTCGCTGTAGCACTGGACTTGAAAGACCTGGACTCAGATGTTCCACACTGCTCTCTCTGGTGGATCATAAAGCTGGGGTTCCTCATTTTGGGGAGGTGGTGGCATTACTCCCGTTGGTACAACAAAGTACTTAAGAAGAGTAACTTAAAGAAGGAAGGATTCATTTGGTTCAAGGTTTAGGAAGGGATATAGTCCATCATGGTGGGGAACACGTGCTGTCAGCAATCAGGAAGCCTAGAGAGATGAATGCTGGTGCTCACCTGGCTTCTTCCTGTTTTCTTCTTTATTCATTCCCATGGGATGGCACCACCCACTTGCAGGGTGAGTCTTCCCTCCTCAGTTAAGTCTCTCTAGAAACACTCTCATAGACATGATCAGATGGGTCGTCTAGGTGATTCCAAACCTAGTCAAGCTGACAATGAAGACTAATCATGGTGGGGGCAGTGAAGAAGGAGCCACTTGGCGTGACAACACATATGACCAAGAACTTGAGGCGCAGAATTGGGTCTTACTGAGAAGGGGTTGAAAGGGGAAATGCGGCAGAATGTCAGCTGTCTAGTGGAGGGTATTGGTTCTACGAATAGGTTGTCTGGTATGCTAAGCAGGAGACTACAAGTTGAGAGAATGACTCTTTTTATCTTTATCCAACAATGAGAAGAAAACCAGAGGGAGGGGAGAGGGGGAAGGGGCAGATGGGGGAAGAGGGTAGAGGGAGGGAGAGAGAGAACAAAGAGCAGGAGCAACAGCTTAGGTGAGACATTGGGGAGAACTTTCTGAGTTACAAAGGTGTCCCTGCTTGTGTTGTGTGGGCACACATATGTCCTTAACTTCTCAGAGTGTTTTATCAGCCTGTCTGTTTTGAAAGTTCACTTGGAATTGCTTTTTTAAAGATTCTATTTTTAAATTGTGTGTATAGGTGTGTGGATTTGTGCATGTGACTGCAGAGCCTGAGAGAGAGAGAGAGAGAGAGAGAGAGAGAGAGAGAGAGCATCCGATCCCCCTCTCCCCTCCAACTGGAGTTCCAGGTGGTTGTGAGCTCTTGATGTGGGTGGTGGGAGCTGAATCTGGGTCCTCTGAGCTTTTAACCACTGAGCCATCTCTCTAGACTCATGATCACAAATCTTTAAAAATAGCACATGTTGGCTCTAGAATTCCAGCCTTGTCTAGGAATGCCATTTAAGAAGGGGTAGCTACTTCCATATTACATAATCAGAGGCAGGGGCCTGGATCCAGTGGGTCCAAGGTGCTGACTTGAAAGCAGATAGGCAGGCTGTGGTCACTGTCCATCCCTTTCTCCACTTGTGAGAACAGGCCCTGTGGCCTGAGTGAACCTTTCCCCAGGCTGTACAGCTATGAAGACACCAATACAGCTTTAGGGTCTCTAGCCCCTCTCTTCCCGGCGCTCACTGTCCCTTATGTATAAGGTCCTCTGAAGGCTGCTGAGTGAGGCAAATTCTCCCCTCCCCATCCAGATGCATAGCTGTGGGGTGGGGATGGACCGCTACTCTTATGCCCAGCCTGCCTGCTGGTCTNCTTCCNGCTTTCTCCTCCCTCCCCAGGNTGTGAGCTGCTGTTGGGATCAGAACGAAACTGGGTGACAAGGAGAGGGAGGGCTGCTGCTNAATCTTGGCATGTGGAGACTGATAACCTTTGCCAGAAGAATGCTCAACCAACTAGTTAGGGGCCTGAAGAGACCATCTGTCAAGACTTCCGGTCATCAGCTCAAAATAGGGGAGGCAGCCTGAGCTTTGTACAGTTCATCTGGCTATTGCAAGGCTGGGGACCATGGGAAATAAGCTACCCCCGCCACCATCACCACACACACAAGATTTTCAGTGAGTCAGCATGTCACCGAATGGGCCCCGTTCCCTAGCATTTTTAGAAAACCATGCCTTCATTGCTTCTCCTGGGGTAGGGGGCAGAACTGCTGACTATACCTGGTCTCCTGATCCAGAGCTCTCAGCTGTGGGGGTGACAGAAGTGAGGACAGGTTGCATTNATGCCAAGTGCCAAGTTCTGAGGTAGAGCTGCACAGGAGACTGTGGAGGCCAGAGGAAGGGTGCAGACACCCAAGGGACAGATAAAGCTCACTGAAAAGGAGAGACCACAAGGTTATAAGGAAACAGCAGGGCCTAACCAGGATCAAGGAAGTGAGAGGGAGAACTACACGGAATCACATATATTTGAAAATCGTTGNCAGAAGGGGGCTTCAGTGTCATAGCAGAAACCACGTGTGGCTAGAGGCAACAGGACCAAACCACACTATATTCATAGAAGTCCCCGAAACCCTTTCTCAGGGTGTGCCCTTTACCCCGGCTCCCTCTGGTACTAATGTACAGACTGACAAGCAGACACTCAACACTAGACATCTCAGAATGACTGTTAGCGCTGGCCACCCAGGCGAAGATCCGAGAGACAAAGATAGAGATCTCAAGGTTGAATATGTTGACCATAGATGAGGGACCATCCAGGGAGCACTTGGATTTGCAGACTTCGCTCTTNAAAGAGAAGTCTGGACTGCAGTTATTAGCTTCCCAGTGTTCACTGAGACCGTGAGAGTTGAGTTCTCCTGAGACATATATGGGGATGAAACTTATGATCAAAGACCAAACACAGTATGGATGAGCCCAGGGATGAAGGACAATGCTGAGCAGAGATGGGACACCTTGGGCTTCAGGAAGGTGAAAAGGGGCTTCTGGTTGGAGGGACCTGGAGGAATGAGCCGGTGCTGGAATCCTCAGGGCCAGACCAGAAGGGCTCTAAGAGAGAGGAGGCCCCCTGCTGGTCCAGCTCCTGCCTAGGTGTCTATCTACCTGGCTCTAGTAGGGAGAAGAAACTGGAAAAGTGAGCTGTCAGAAGCACTGGGGCCTCTAGGGATTGCAGGTCCATCCTTCTGGCACCAAGNGATTGGATGCCCTGTCCTCCATGATGCGGTTGGCAAATTCTCANAGAAGGACCTGCCTACCTTGTTGCTTTTGCCTTCCTGGGCAGTCTAGTCCAGGTGAAGCCTCACACTGGTTCCTTTGTCTCATCCCTATACACATGTGTCTCTATTCTCAGATGTGCTAGCTTGGTTCCATCTCATTGTTGGGAGAGGTTATAAGCACTCAGGTTCCTTCCAAAGGAAGCAGAGAAACAGGGTCCCTGGGCCCCTCCTCATACAGTCCTTATGTACTTAGGTCCCTGCTTCCCACACCAGATCCTAAGATGAGNGCTTCATTTGGGATGTGTGTCCTGCTTCCTCTCCAGACCCTTCCCTCAGTGGTGTGGCACTTGGGGACCAGCTGCCAGAGTGATTGACATAAAGCCAATCTATAAATAAAGTCTTTTTCTTTTCTCATAAAGACTTTGTGGTTGAGTTTGCCTTCAAGGTCAAGATCAGACCTTTCTAAATAAACACATATCAAAGGATCATTAGCAAAGCAGCACAGTTAAATTGAGATATTAACTTCTGTCAACCGCTTGTTTCTTTTTTGTTCTGTAACTCATGACTGCAGTAGGTTTTTATTATTTTG
Source organism: Neotoma lepida (assembly GCA_001675575.1). Classification (NCBI taxonomy): domain Eukaryota; kingdom Metazoa; phylum Chordata; class Mammalia; order Rodentia; family Cricetidae; genus Neotoma; species Neotoma lepida. The sequence goes on along the minus strand of LZPO01017299.1, from coordinate 248,894 downwards.
TCCTTAGGCGGTAGCATCTGGCTTCTGTAGAGACTGTAAAAATTAAAAAGCAACACAAATCATTGCGAGAGAAAAAGCAGTAAATTCAATGATAAGAATTTAAAATTAAAATGTTGCAAAGCTTTTATATTCTGCAAAACACGAAATGAATGAGTCTGTTGCCTGTTGCCATAAACCTAGCCCTGCTAATCGTCTGCTCCAGTGTTTTCCTGTCTCCTTTGCTCATCACCATCAATTCTGTCTTGGCACGAGGCAAGACATAAAGTGAGAGCTCTGAGGGGTGTGTGTGTGTGTGTGTGTGTGTGTGTGTGTGTGTGTATGCATGTGTTTTTGTATGTGCATGTATACATGTGTATGTGCATGTGTGTGCATGCATGTATGTGTGTGTTTGTGTATGTGTGCATTCATGTGTGTATGTATGCAATTGAAAAGCTGCATCTTTTGGCTTCCCTAGCCAGAAGATTGAGTCTCTGTATCAGAGTCATTTATTCTTACTGCAAAATAGATTTGTGATTCTGGGCCTAGCTGTGTTCTAGGCAGTAAGGAAGATTAAAAGTAGATAGTTTTTCCCATCCCTGCTCTGGAGGAACTGTCTTTAGTGTGTGTGTGTGTGTGTGTGTGTGTGTGATAATGAGGGGCTGAAGAGATGGCTTGGTGATTAAGAGCACCTGCTGCATTTGCAGAAGACCTGGCTTCAGTTCCCAGCACCCATATTAGGTAGTTCACAATCACCTATATGCAGCTCTGAGGAGTCTGACCCCCTATTCTGGCCTCTGTGAGCAAACGCACATATATACAAACACACACACACACAAATAATAAAATACATATTTTAATTAAAAATAATGTTCTCCATTAACTAGACAGAAGACAGTTTAAGGTAACTGTTCATAGGGCTGGGTTGATGTTATCCAAGCTATATGTAGTATTGCCAGGAGCTGGTGGTGGCTTTCCTCAGAACCTGGGTTGCCTTGAGCTATTTGCACAATCCATCTGGTTTGGGACTTGGAAGCCCTGGTCCCTTTCAGATGAGCATTTACTGAAGTGAGTTTTCTCCCCAAGTCCAAACAGGACTGTGGGTGCTGGAAGAGTGAAGCGGGAACCATACAGGTCTGTTTCCTGGACCCACAGGCATGAGGCTAGAGCACTTTGTCCATGACAAGTTTCTCTAGCCCAGGGAGAGGGCAGGAAGGAGTGGGCCTGGGCCTCCATCAAAGGCAATGAAGGAAAGTGTGAAGATTAGGGGACAGAGAGGTCGAGTAAAGAGGGTATGACTAACTTGAGGTCATTGAGAGAGGAGAATACATCGTTCTCTGGGCCCAGATGGTTCTCGGAATAAATCAGCCCAGGCAGAAGCAGACTTCCAGTACAAGGAAGTTGGGGCAGAGGCTCGCCTGCCATTGCTCAGTGACACAACCCAGGCCCCTGGCCCTGAATGGCAGCCATTCATTTCTCTGCTGAGGGTGTCAGAAAGAGGGGATGTGTGTGTGCACGTGCATGCATATGGTGCGTATAAACATGTCCTTTTATAGCCTCTGATTCTCACAGGCAAGTGTGGGTGTTTATGGGGTGAGGAACATAGGGAGGTTTTTAACTTGGAACCCAATACTGAGAGGTTTATAAGCAGCTGTTTGTTTCCCTTTGTCTCAATCAGTGGAAGGAGAGCCCTCCGAGGGCAGGGCCNGCATGGGTCTCCCTTGTCAGTGTGTTCCTAGTCACCACCCAGTGCAGGGGCAGGTCCCAGGAGGTGCCAGAGAAATGGAAATGGTCAAAACACAGGTGTTTGTTTTCCCTCCTCCACCAATCCACTTGTACAAAAGTAAATGAGTGGATTAATAATTATGTGCTATTTCTCACATAGCTCCCATCTTAAGACAGGGTTGAGGACTGGGTGAGGCAGGGTAGGGACACTCACCATAGCCATCACATAGATAGGCATCACTGTTATCATATTTCCTAGTAGGTGTCTTCACTATGGTCCCGGTTTGGAGACTTGCAGACAAATGCAGGACACAAGCTGGGTGTGAACATAATGCCCTGTGTCAGTGTGGTTGGCACAGNAATCAAGAGGCAAAGCAAGAGTGTCTTGTCTCCCCTTGTTTGCCCGTGGTCTCCCTCCAAAGGCTGTGGCATTTCCTTTTCTGTTGCAAGAATCCTCACAGGCTTCTTAGGAGTGAGGCTAGGGCACAGCTAAGCAGTAAGAGCACTGAGTAAATACCAGTGATCAAACAGATTCTCCCTTGAGAGGGTTTTCTTCCCATGAAGATGTTAATTAATATAAATGTACTATCCTCACAATGGAAGGCATCCATTCTGTACAGACCGAGTACAGCTGACAAGTCAGCTCTGCTTCAGCTGCATTCTTGGAGTCTTCATCCATTGGAATGTAGCTCCTTAAGAGAGTCAAGCCAGATCTTGCCTGGTGAGAGGTCAAGTAAGTGGCTTTGTCTTAAAGTGTAAAACTAAGTGCACAGTAAAAGTAGATGAAGACATCTCAGGCTGACTTGCAATTGAGATAGATTTTTACCCATACCCCATGGGCACCCCCCATCCCACCCACCCACCCCTGCCTTCATCTCTCACCTTCTTCTGCTCCATTCTGGTTTCCACCAGCCTCATGGTATCCAGAAGACCCAACGCTTAGGTTGCCATCATGTCTAGTTAGGTGTTGTTTCTCTCCCATTCCTATCTAAGACCTTTCAGAGTCCTCATGGCTGTCTCATGAGTGCTTTCTCCACTAGTCCCCTTGGAGTAGGGGTGGAGACTTGAAGGATGAAGGTAGTAGTCCTTAGCATTCTCTGACCTCTGGATTGACCAGGGGACTCCTGGTCCTCTCTCATCAAGCCATTGTTCAGTGAGCAACTTCAACTGACTAGCACAAGGCTGTAGAAGGAAAGGGGATGGAGGTGGGTGTGTTATATATTCTAGGAGTGTTTGGAAGTGGAGATGCCAAGGAGTCATAAAGGACTGGTGGCCATGACTCATGGTTTGATTCTTGTACNAAATATTTTGTCTTTGTGACCAGGTACCTGAGAGAACAACTTAAGGGGGAGGAAATATTTATTCTGGCTCTGGCTCCTGGTGGTAAAGATTCAGCCTATGGTCTCTTTGTCCCATGTGTTGGGACAGAGCATCATNGAGGCAGGAACATATGGCGGAGGCCTGAGGCTGATCTTCCCTTCTAGATGGATGGAAAGCAGAGGAAAGTTCATGCTAGCACTCTCACTTCCACTCTGTCTGTCGGTGTCCTCAGTCCATGGAGTGTGACACCTATTATCTGGGTGAATTTTTCCCCTCTCAGTTAACCTTTGCTGAGAACTTCCGTAGAGTGTGCCTAACCAGTCTCCCAGGTGACTCTTCAGTCCTGTCAAGGTGACANTGAAGATTGCCAGCTACAAGTCTGTCATTTCCTTCATAAAATACACCTCATGAAACCAATCATTCTCGGGTGAGAGCTGTGTGAATGGGTTTTCCATAGAGGCATCTTTGGAATGAATGGTGGCTTCTTTCATTCTTGTTTTCCCGTGGATCTGGGAACTTGGAAAACTTTGGAGGAGGACCCCCATCTAAGCTCAAATGGGAAGATTTTGAAGCTTTATCAGATGCATGCCTTTCAGTGATCATTACCCAGGTCATCCGAATTCATAATTACTCTGACCTGATTGAACAGCCATTTATGTTTTCTGGTTCTTAGTGGGACTTCATTTTGGGGGGGGGGGCGCGAAGCTTTTTACCCCCACTCCTTCCCTGAAAAGGCTGGAAATGTTAGGAAAGATGAATAAAGATGATAGAATATATATACTTCCTTGCCTCACTTTTTTTTTTTTTANTTTTCCGAGGCAGGGTTTCTCTGTGTAGCTTTGGCGCCTTTCCTGGAACTCACTCCGTAGCCCAGGCTGGCCTCGAACTCACAGAGATCCGCCTGCCTCTGCCTCCTGAGTGCTGGGATTAAAGGCGTGCGCCACCACTGCCCAGCTCTTTGCCTCGCTTTTAAGAGTTTTTTGAACTTGGGAGTTGGGAAAATCATGAAGTAGCAGTGAACACAGTGTCTGGGCAGAGGAAGGAAGCCGAAAGGTATGACCACACCTTACCTGGGAGCTGAGACATCTCTGGAGGCTACTTGGCTTGTCACATTTGCTCTCAAGCATAGCTGGCACTGTGTTCACAGCTGACAGGTCTCTCAATCCACAGGACGCTTTGTGGAGTCTTCAGCCAAAGCAAGAACAACTCAAATCTGACAAAAGCTTGAGCAGCTCTTTAAAATACATATATCAATCTTTATTCCCCCAGCAGGATGGTATCGGAGGTTATAATTTATGTGCATGTTAATTACATGGTTTTTGGCGTTTCCATTAACCAGCCTTGTTTCTTGTTTCTGCAGTAGAAACTGAATTTTAGAAACTATATATTTTACATAATCACCATGTGAGGAGGGATGAAAAGCCACCAAAGCCAGGACTTGGAGGTTTAGTGCCCTAGTTCAGTGGATTCAGACATTTAGGCCAAGTGAGTGTGTGTCTAAGGGTAGCTCAAGACAGCTCGTTCAGGAAGAAAAAAGCAGTTAAGACCATGCAACAAGGACAGATACAGCTTCTGGTCCTTGTCCAACCAGGGACCAAGAGTAATTACCAGGTTTGATGTCTGGTCCCAAAGTATGGTGCTCATTCACTGCATCTTGTAGCTGTGACGGTGGGTAACACTCAGAGGCTGTCTGTCCTGTTCCTTCATTCTTGTTTCTTCACTCCCATGGATCTGGGGATTTGGAAAACTTTGGAGGACTCCTGTCTAGGCTTGTGCTGTAATGTTTGCTATAGGCAGATGAACACAGTCAAATGTGTTAAGGGATACTCAAAGAATATATGGGCCCAGAGGCTTGCAACTCACAGGAAATCAGGCTAAGGGTAGGAAGGCATGTTTACTTGAGGATAGTAAGAGTCAAACACTAGCTGGGTGGTGGTGGCTCATGCCTTTAATCCTAGCACTTGGGAGGCAGAGGCAGGTGGATCTCTATGAATTTGAGGTCAACCTGGTCTACAGAGTGAGTTCTAGGACAGCCAAGAGCTACACTCAGAGAAACTCTGCCCGAAAAAAAAGAGTCAAATACTAATGTCTTGGGCTCTGGAAATTATAGCTAGCAACTCTAGCTCACGCTTACAGAGAGGTAGTGCTAGGTTCATTTGTTTGTGCATCCATTTGTCTGTTAATCCCCTCAATATTTACCTAAGATGTAGCGAGTAGTTTACTAGGTTCTGGGAATTTGGTGACATGAAAACACGAGTCCCTGTCTTCATGAGTCTCATGCCTTCTATGAAAGCAGATAAGCGGTTAGTCAAACCATACTGTCACATTGTGATGCTGAATGTCAAAGATTATGTTTGAGGGGCCCCTTGCTTGTGGATAGGGCTTTGGGAGGTCTACTGGGGTGGTTTCATCAAAAGAATGAGAGGGTGTTTAGTTAAGACAGTTGGGTAGTGGGAGAAAGGGGAAAATGGTAGGCAGAGGGCCAACACGGGCAAATGTCCTAGGGTGGGAGAGTTAGGGCAAGTTCATGGAGCTGAAAATGGCTGTGGGGAGAGAGCTAAGATTCACCATTAGAGAGGAAAATAAGCACCCCATGGTGAAAGCCCCTCAANACCATTGCAAGTGATCTCTTCCTAGGGCCAGTAGAGAGCTATTAGGAACCATAATCAAGGATGTGACATTAAATGATAGCAAAGACAATTACTTTAAGGGCCAGGTGTGAGTAGGTTGNAGGGCTTTTGCCAGGGGCAGAGAGATTATGTAGGATGGGATTGCCATCATCTAGGGAAAAAATGGTAACAAGTTTGAGCTCAGATAGTTGCAGGAGGGNTGGAGAGGAGTGGCCAAGAAGATGATGGAAAGCTGAAGAACTGTGGCTGATATGCAGTGAGAGGTGAGAGAAAGCCTGAGACGGTGCCTGATCGTATTTTTCTTGCATCATTGGGTGATGATGGAGTTGGAAACAGAAATGGGGGCATAAGGGGGATTTGTTAAGATAATGAAGCATTGGTATTATAATAGCAAGATTGGAACCACTTGGAGGTGGAGAGGCTGGCAGAAGAATGGGTTGGCTATTCTGGACTCATCTGGTTGTTTTTACTCTTTACTCTTTTGGCTTTTTGGGGGGCCACCACCCAGCTCCCTAACAAATACACAGAGGCTTATTCTTACTTATGAATGCCTGGCCTTAGCTTGGTTTATTTCTATCCAGCTTTTCTTAACTTAAATTATCCCATCTACCTTTTGCCTCTGGGCTTTTGTCTTTCTCTATTTGATATACCTTTCTTTACTTCTTACTCCATANCTTNCTGTGTAGCTGGGTGGCTGGCTCCTGATGTCCTCCTNCTTCTTTTGCTCCTTGATCCCCTTTTTCTAGATTTCTCCTCCTATTTATTCTCTCTGCCTGGCAGCCCTGCCTATCCTTTCTCCTCCCAACCTATTGGCCATTCAGCTCTTCATTAGGCCAATCAGGTGTTTTAGACAGGTAAAGTAACACAACTTCACAGACTTAAACAAATGCAACATGAAAGAATGCAACACATCTTTGCATCATTAAATGAATGTTCTGCAACATAAACAAATGTAACACATCTTAAAATAATAACTCTACAACAAGCATATAAATGATTGTCCAGAGCCCTGGAAGTAGGAAATTTTACATAATGAGACTCTATAGAAAGAGACAAGAACTAGAATCCAGTAGGGCCCCATATGTCAGCCCCTCCAAGGCAAGCAAGACTAGACATGGAGTCTGGGCTTGAAAAGGGGTCTCAGGGGGAAAAGAACACAAAAGGGTAGAAATACTCACTCTAGGAGATGCTGTTGATGGGAATGGAAGAGGTTGCCAGTTTTAAATGCTTCTGAGAAGCTCCCTAAGAGGAAGATGAGATTATGTCTGTTGAATGTAGTGGCATGATGACTACTGGTTATCAGAGGTGGGCAGTTTTGGTGTTGGTGGCATGATGGAGGCAGGAATGTAATGATGCTGGACAGAGGAGTGCATGAGCACTTGGGAGGTAGAGGTTGCATATGTGGGTGGGTCTAGGGTAAAGGGGGTTAAACTGATAGAAGTCAAGGTGATGAGATGAGCATGAGAGAAGGCTAGTGGACAGGGAAGCCCAAGGATTGGCCAGTAGTCAGAGGATGACTGTTCCACAGGCTTGAAGTGTGGACCAAACAAGAAACAAGGAAACAAAGGGGAGATATTGGGAAGACAAAGAGCCATTCTGGTGGGCGGAAGTAGACTGGAGAACTTGCAAGGCATGTAACTGGATTTGAATTGAACAAATGAGAAGCTGCCCTTTCATGATGGGAAGCCTGGAATGTTCCTTTAAGTACCTCCTGGGCCACCCTGACTAATTCAGTGTGCTATACATAAGTCTGTTGGTGCATCTATAGCAATCTTCCTGAGACTGGGTCTTTGATTTAAAAAAAAAAAACCACAAATTTATTTCCTCACAGTTTGAGAGTCTGGGAAGGCCCACATTAAAGTGCCAACATCTATTGGAAGGCTTTCTCACTGGGTTATCCCATGGCATAAACAGTAAGGATAGTGAGTGGTGTGGAGGAAATAAGACCAAGAAGGACANCTCATCTTTTACAAAGGAACNCACCTCATTAGGCCCCACCTCCTAACACANCCAATTCAAGTGGGGAGGGCACATTCAGATTATCANAATACCTAAGTTAGAACATCACCATCTATGTTGTACCTAATTGCCCCCCTCTCCATAACACCTTCATGCAACCCACTGGATCGCTGATCTAAACAGCTACTGTTCAACCCTTACCATATATCATCGCAATAGGTGTTTCCAGATGTGATCTGACTCAGCAGCCTTNTCTGGTGGGTTTTGTGACCAGTTCTAACAAAGAAGAAGCTAAAGTTCAGAGGTACCAGGTCACTTACACACNAGTAAATGGCAGGTGTGGAAGTTGAGCCTAAGCTTGTTCTACCTGGAGAGCATAGCTACTATGCTCTGTTCTTCTCAGCCCACAAGCTTCTTGGGGACAAGGAGTGCTTTATTGGTGTTGTGATCTCAGAGCTTGATGCTCACACTGCCTTTTGATTCTTTGTTTTTGTTTTGTTTGAGGTAGGGTCTCACTGTGTAACCCAGGCTGGGCTAGAGCTCACTGTACAGTTCAGGTTAGTCTTTTACTTGTGAGGATCCTAGTGCTAAGATTCCAGGTGTGCAGCAGCCCATGCTGCTTGACGACTGTGTTTTCTTTTTCGGTGTTAGGATCTGAGGCTAGGTTCCCTGCAGGTCTTTCTCTACAGCATCCATAGGGTGTGCAGGTGATGGGTNTAGCATCAAGGAGCATATTACACTCCAGTTGTCTGCAGAATGTGCTAGCCATCCAACCACCTTTTCCTGGAATAGCTTTAGATAATCAGGAAAGTTGTAAGGGACAGTATAGTGCATGTGTGTGTGCGTGTGTGTGTGTGTGTGTGTGTGTGTGTGTGTATTTCTTGTCCATGTTCCTCTCCTACCCTTCTGAATAACAAGATAGTCTCTTCTTCCCAGGCTTTAAAGTCCGTGCCATGCTCCAGACACTGCATCCAAGCCTTTTGCTCAGGCTTCCAAAGCTGCCTCTCCATTGCATGGCACAGCACACCTTTAGGCTGACTACCCTCTGACCCACCACCGTACTTACACATGCCCATCANCCCTGCTCAGTTCCTCACTAGGACAGGAGGCCAAGTGAGAGCCCTTGGAATCCTCCAAACATATCAGCAGGGCATGTCCATAGCACAGTGCAGGACTGAAGTACACAGGAAAGTCCTGGGGCCTGAGAGGGCCATGGCCTGCCACCACTAGCATCCNACACTAGATGTGCCCTTCCTAACCCTTCACACTAACTGTGTGCTCACACTCCCTGTCTATTTCTGGGGCTTCACATACAGCAGAGGGATGGAGAGAGTGAGGTCGGCAGTAGGGAAGATGTCAAAGACATGAGGCCCCGTAGGAGAGAAGGAGCTTTCCAGGGTTGCAGCCTAGTTTCTTTATTTTGTAAAGTGGAAGTCCAGAGAGGGAAAATTCACTTGGTTAGTCTGTCATCCAACTGCTCAGCCTGCTTTCCCATCCAGTAAAATTTCATTGATCATTTATTGGGACCAAGTGATACATCAGTGTGTAAGAGAAACNGACCCACTCTCAAGTAGCAATCATTCTGATAGGGAGGTGGTGAAACGGCCTTAAACTTGAAGGACTCACTGGTGTCAGAGCTGAGAAGCAAACTNAGCCCTCACCCAGTGTTGTTGAGGGACCCTCAGGCTGCAGCTCTCCTGGTCGGTAGGCTGAGGATCTCTTCTGTTCTTGATGGCAGGTGGGAAAGTTTAAAGAAAGGAACCCAGATTTTGGTCTGAATACCTCTTGGCAGTAGAGGGGTTGGAGAGTACAAGCCTAGGCCATGAGTTTTAATAATTACTATTTTAATTTTGGTAAGTTGGTAATACTTGAACNATTTTTAAGACTACTCTCTAGTGGTACTAACACATCTTCATTGTTACATAATCGTCACTGGCACCCATCTCCAGGACTCTGGTCATCCTGTAGAACGGAAACTGTGTACAGTAAACACTACATCCACATCCCCTCCATTTCCAACCCTTTGAGCACTGATGGGTGATTTTTCTTATGCCCTAGACTTCTCAGAAAGGCAAAAGCCTCTGCACACATCCTCAGAATAATGTTTGTGTGAAGTGGGATGTAGCAGAATACTATAGTGCTTGCCTAACGTACATGAGGCCCTAAGCTCAATCCTGAATACTGTTTGAGAAAAGAAAAAAGAATGAAAGAACAATGTCTGTGAATGCATAAAGTAAAATATATAAGACTTTAATAGAGATCTGAATTATAGGTGTCAAATACTTTTCAAAAAATCACTTGTAGGCTGGGTGCAGTAGCAAACATTATTAATCCCTGCATGCAGGACTAGCTGATTGCTAGTCCAAGGCTACCCTGGGATATACATAATGAGTTTGGAGGCTAGCCTGGGCTACATAATGAGTTTGAGGCAAGGCTGGACTATATAGCAAGACCTTATCTGGAAAAAAAACAAACAAAACATGTTTAATACAATAACATTTGTTACTCATTGTTATCCTGTGAACTAACAAGACATGGTTAAATAACCTTCATATTTTTGTAGGTGTGGCTTTCATAAATGACATTGCCAATGTGTCGTGAAAATAGCTATCCATGACAAAGGCGCTCCAGGCACCATGATTCCAGCTGCTTTGATGTTAGCATCCCCAGTCCAAAGAACTGCAAAATTTCTAGTGAACATCAAGATGCTCTNTTTCCCCATCCAAGTTCACCAACATCTTGAATTCTAGCCCTGACAGTTGGGGAGTTTCACAGGCTTCTGCCTAGGAAGGCTTGCTGAGACTTGAATTTGCCCTGCCTGCAGGGGCAGAACAGGAGTGGGAGCGTGCTGATGAGCAGGCTGTGGCGAATGAAGCCCTCCTCATGCCCAGCATCACAGGAGCCTAGCCAACAGGAAAAGTTCCCCATTCTTCCCCGAGGCAGCCAGCCTGCTGTCTGAGAGGGGTGGGTGGGGCCAGTGCCCTCGAGAAGTGTGCCTTCTGGCAGCTTCTCCGCCCCCCTCCCACCCCCTTGTCCAAAGGCCTCATGCAGAAGGGAGCCATATGGCCCTTTGTGGACACATTTTCCCTGGGTACAGTACCTTCCTGGTGTGAATGTGGGACCTAGTGCCCCGGAGTCAGCTGCCCATCTCCTCCCTCGCTGCCCCCCTCCCCACACAGCCTAGGGGAGAGTCAAGCTATTGGGGGGGGGCAAGCTCACAGAATCGGGGAGCCCTTTGGAGTCAGGGTGAGTGAGAAGTGTCTTGGTAGCACCCACACCCACGCCCACACAGAAAACAGTTGAAGTGAAGTCAAATGTCTCAAAGTCAGATCCTTTTTAGTATGAATTTGCTGTGTCTCATTCCGAGCACTAATTCCAATTTAATTGCAAGTGGCCTGAAGCCTCTTCAATAGGAGTAACAAATGGTTTGATTTTGTAAACTTCATCAGACTGCATTTTAAATGCGACACAGTAGCCCAACTCGAATGCCAATGAAGCACTGGAGTAGCTCTCTGTTTACTAATTATCCGTTTTTACTCCAAGCCACGCTGGCTGGCTTGTCTGATTAAATCGGATTTGTGGGATAGAGAGCAGCTAGCTGAGTTTTCTCTATAGTAAACGAGATTGAAACTATGGGCCGCCTGGCTGCACACTGTAAATTATATTTCCTTTTAAAGGGGACGTGTCTCTTTTATTTCACCGTTATCCCTCCGCATATTAAACTTTTACAGCACAGAAATGGACCCGGCAGCTTCTAGATGTGGCCTCGCACTCTCTACCCCGTAGCCCCACTTGTGTCTGAGATGAGAGGAAAATACCGGGAGCCACAGTCTGGGGTCCCTCACCCTGTGCCTGCTTTCCCTTTTAATCGCTTTCTTTCACCCTTTTATACTAGAGTTGAATTTTCTTCTGTTATTTGTATCTTCCATTATTTTCAAAGGTCCTTGAGATGATATGGGTTCTTAGAAATGGTACTGATTAGCTGAGAGAGTTCTACAAGAAGACTGCNGGACAGTGGTGTCAGTATTGGTCGCAGTGAGCTGGAGTGGGCAGAGGTTGGCAATACGTTTGGTTACCATGGGTTAAGCGGCAATGGAAGAGATTTTCTAAAAATGTAAATGAATTATTTTGGTCCATGCTGCCATGACAGACATCCTTCACTCTGAACAAAGTGAAATAAGGAAAACCAGGCCTCTTAATACCTGTGGTCCAGCAAATCAGTGGAGTGGGTGTGGTAAAGGTTCTGCCCGCCTATTGGCTGGTTCTAGGGTCTGTCTGCCTAAGTGCTCTGAAGTCTATTTCTTTATTTCTTTCTTTGTTTTTAAGATAGCAAATCAGTGTCTGTCTCTGGTTCTTCCATGCACACATGCATGTACACACGCACACACTCACACACACACACACAGACACACACAAAAAAAGAAAAAAAACAGAGAGAGAGAGAGAGAGAGAGAGAGAGAGGCACGTGCTCGTGCGCCACAAGAAATAAATGCCGGGCATGTTGAGTGGGGTGTAATCAGACTGTACTTAAACTCTGCCATTTCTGAGATGTTTGTCCTGAGTTTCATCCATTCTGCCCTCGCTCTTGGTGTCTGTCTTTGTGCCTGGAGCTTTTTATGTGTTAATTTGCTTTTGAATGTCCTGCAACATTACCACATACACTTTTCCCTTTTGGCCCATTGTGTGCTGTACAGTACACGAAGCCTCTCGGTGTCTCTGATAGCCTGGTTACCGTGGGAATGAATGGCCTGCCATGCTCTCGGGCCTACAGTCCTCTTTTAATTGTTGACAGTAAAAAGCATTTAAATGCTGCTTAATTTGTAATCATCTTCTGGGGAGAAGGAGAGGAACCATTAAAATGTCAGGAAAATGAATACATCTTCTCTTCCTATTTTTGTTTTGTTTTGTTTTNTTTATTTACAGGGAANTTTTTTTCTTTTCCCTGCCAGTGTTTGTTGGATATTGTAAATGCTCTGNACCAATCAGTATTTCACTTATTTCTAGTTTCTGTCTCCCTGTTCCTTCCCCACTGTGTCTCTCTGGAGCTTTCTTTTGTCTTGTCTCTTTCCTGTACCCCTTTCTTCTACTTGGTTTTTGTGCCCAGGTAAGTTTTTTTCCCCAAAGATTCCACTTGTGGGCCCCATTCCTTTCTGGAGGCNTCAGGTTACTCTATGAGTGCTGGAGAAATGGCATCCATGGAAAATGTCCCATGTACTTGAAGAACTACCTGAGAATCATTTTCTATGCTAGGATGGAAGCTAGTCCTGTCGTTAGCTGGAAGTTCCACACTCTCTGCCAAGCTCTAGATGTTTTACTGAGAATGCAGGGGCCTACTATGCACTGGGACCTGGCTAAGAACACAAGCCACTGTATTTAGAGGGGCCCATTAACTCTATCCTTAGTGTGTTCTCTGGGCACTTTGCTGTCATCCTGATGCTGGGATGTGGGACTTTCTGTCCCTACTTTGTTGCATTCTCACCCAATCTGCCAAGGCTTTGCCTGACTCAGAAAGGGCTCAGGGATCCTGGGGCTTGTCACATGCGTGACCAGTCCTAGGAGTAGCTCACTAGGTCTCTGGGAGTGGTCCCCTAAGGCCTTGCTTCCTTCCCTTGCTAGGAACTCTCATCTTACAGGGTCCTTGGGGATGCTTAAGACCTGAATTGTCACCTAGCACTACCTAGTCAGTGTCAGGTCCTTTCTCTGCCTTGCCTGTGACTGTGTCAGCCTGTGACAATGATTCCCNTGGAAGCCTACCCAATATCCCTAAGTAAAAGGCTGCAGTGTCAGTTGGGGAAGGAAAAAAAAAATTACTGAAAAGCACTCAGCACTGTCCTCCATGAGCCTGGAACATTGGATAGTAGAGATGGACATGTCCTTCAAAGATCTTTCATTTTTACCCTCATTTTCCTAAGAGCCTTCGGCATCTAGCCAGGAGCACACCGTGTGTCCTTGAGTCAGGCAGGCCTTCTAGCTGAAGCTGCCACTGCTCTCTGTTCTGTCTAGCCTCTTCAATGGGGAGTCCACGATGAAGGTCACAGGAGGGGTAGGGCAAGAGGACAAATGCCCTCATGCCATCCTGACTCCTCATTGCACATGTCTGGAGCTCCTTCCCAGAAACCCCCAAGACCAAATGAACTGGCTTCCAAGAGGCCCCATTTTCTTACAGTCCCCATGCAGCCTTGCAGAGAGTATCAGGTCACCCACTGTCCATAGAGTCACAGACCTGAAGACCAGCGGGGGAGATGGACTTAGGGAGGAACTGAGTTGCCCTAGATGAGGGCTAGAAGAGCTCTCAGGTTCTGAAAACCCAGAGAGATGACACCGCCTCTCACCTTGAAGCTTTACTCCAGTAGGACGAGCCCAGTAGGGAAACAAAAAGGTAGCTTTTCCTCTAGGCCCGGGGAGAAGTTAGCATGTCATGCACCAGCACCAGGCTCCACACCATCCTTTNCCCAGACTGACTAGGTCATCAAGGCACCTCCCTGACAGAATCAAGTCCCCTAGAGGCCCTTGCTTCACACCCACAGGGCTGGGCCGGAGTCAGGTTAGGTGAGGCTCTTGTGGGCGCCTGCTTTCCCTTCCAGGACTGTTGAAGTTGGTCCAATTTTTCAATCGTGGGCCAATTAGTTTCACAAATGGGGGCCCCTGTGGTGCCAGGGCACATTTGTTCCGGGCCTGCGCACTGGCCAGGCCCCATTGTCCTGTTTCCCACCCCCGTGTGGGCCCATTGTCCCCATCTCCAGCAGGCCCTGCTTACTGTTGATTTATACGCGCAGGCGTCCTGCGGGCTCCAGGCTTCCCTGCCACAGCTGGCTGAGGTGCTTAAGGCCTTGGACTCCCTGACCTTTGCCCCAGTCCTGCTGTCATTTTGAAAGTTACAGACCAGAGGACTGCATACTTCTCCGGATTTACTTCCCATCTTCCCATTTCCCTTCTAGCTCCCCCTGCTCTGACTGTAGAGATTTTAAGTTCATTTTGGAATGTCCATCAAGGGTCCATCAAGTAGCCTGGGAAGCCAAGAGGACAGGGGCTGCTGGAGCAGGTGGAGAGACCCCAAGAGGCAACTCCTCCTTGCTGAGGCTGCCTGCAGCTTCTCTGGAGGTACATTCTGATCCTCAGGTTCATGAGTTCCGAGTTTTATGTGCAGTTGGGAGATACGGGGTAACTCACAGGGAATCAGAATGTGTGATGTCATTCTCCCTTGGCACCTTGTCAGGGTCCCTGTACCCTAGGAAAGGGGACTTGGAGTCTGTGAAGTGGGCTGTCCATGGTGGCTGACAGCAAGGAGCAGTTCTGGTCCCACTGTCACCCCTTTATTCTCTCCTGTGAACCAACACCTCCTGGTGCCTTCCCTACCCCCCCCCTTTTCACTCTCTTTCTGTAATTCCCTCCCACATATTCTCCCCGTCTTGGGCCGGTTTGTTGGAGTGATTGACAAAATTAGTAAATCCATTCATGTTACTTTTATTGTGCAGGTCTCAATAAATCCCGAGTGTCCGGGGCACACCTTAATGAGCTAGTGAGCTGACAAATTTGTTTACTGTAGCTGGAGGTGCCGGGTAATGAAATGCGCTTGTGTCTGGGCTCACTGCTAAACAAATACACAGTTTCCGGGAGGCAGCAAGTTCTGCTAGCTGCCACAGCCTGGGGAAACAGCCACATTCCCCAAGAGGCTGAAACTGGGGTGTGTGCTTGTGTTTTGAAAAATGCAGCCACTCACCCATCCGTTGCTTAGTTTTAAAACAAATTTCAATCGGCTCTCGGAACCTTCCTCCCTTTTATGTTATTCATTGAGGAATTTCTATTTCTTTGACAATACCAAACCCTAACATCCCTCCTTCCTGTCATAGAAACAATGGGAGGTTAAAGAAATGTGTAGGTACCTCCCAGGGTCCTAAGACGATAAAAAGAGGAAGAAGAGGGAGGAGGAATGGAGGAGACTGAAGGCTGACAGGGTTGAAAGGGACCAGAAGGCTAGAGGCTAAGGTTTGGGCTTCCTGAGGAGGTTGGAGACCATGTGACCAGCAGTAAGTGACTGTGTAGGAGACAGACGCCTATGCTAATTCAGCTTGATGGTCATTTGGCTGGAGGTAAACGCTTTCAAGGTGTTACTGGGTGAGCAGTCATAGGCAGAAAGTGGTTGAGTGGGACTTAGCTATGCTTTGGTGGCCNATGACATTANTGAAGGGTCAAGCGGACTGAGATGGGCTGCAGCTGNGTGGACTGGATTCTTGTGACAAAGGATCCTGCCACTCAACACCCAAAGAGAAATCAGAGGAGATGTGAATGGGCAGCTTGTCTTCCTCCAGGTCCTTAGTGTTGGCTCAGGGGAAGTCAAAGGGAAGTTCTGCAGATGTGAGGGTCTGGGCATTTGTCTCCATTCTGTCTGCCCCCTGCATCCATAAGGCCTTTTCAGTCTCTTAAGATGCAGACAGAGCCTCCTGCCTTTAGTGTGAGTCAGTGGCGCTGCCTGTATCTGTCTCTGGCACAGTGGGTGATGCATCTCTGTGCCTTCTTCAACAACAACCTGGAGGCGCNTACATGGAGGAGAAAAGCTGGGAGAAGGAAGGGTGGAGGTAATGGCTTANCCGATGGCTCTGGCATCTCAGGAAAGCTAATCCCCAGGGGTCAGCAGTGGCGGTAAAACCTCCTTGCAGGGTTAGAAGAAAGGAATGGAGGTAGAAGTGTTTCCAGTTTAAATCGAGGTTTTTACTTAGCCCCAATTTGATATTCGTTCCCATCCGGGGAAGCAGCTGCTCAGAGTAGCAGGAGAGATGGCTCTGCTTTGCTGAGTGGGATTGGACACCAGAAACCCATCTGTGACACACACACACACACACACACACACACACACACACACCATGTACACCCCACATGGAGCGGTCTTAGCTTGCTTACCCAAAGAAATGGAAGTATATTTAGCTTCCTGTGCTCCTTTGATTAAGGAACGGCTTGTCGAGGGAGATAATAAGAGCCTTGCTCCAAGAACGTCTAGCACCTGAGCGCCTTCCCCAGCTGCGTGCCCTTCCGATCATGTTCCTTCNTTTGCATTCAAAGGCTAATTGGCATGGAGATGGCACAGGTGTAAACACGAGGCTTTTGTGTCTCACCTGGACAAGATAAAGGCCCAAGACCTACGCCNTCCCTCCTGCCTCCTGTTCCACCCCAGCCTGGCTTTCTCCCAATTTTTGNTAAAATTAAACTTGTTTTTAAATCAGGAACCTGTAAGTTGTATCCCAGACTGGCTGTGCTGCTCTTGGGGGACATGGTGTGGCTTACTGTCTCCCATGATAGTGGCTTGACATAGCTCCATGCTGCTGCCGGAAGCATCCTGGGTTCCTCTCAGAGACCTCTACTCAGATAAAGCCAAGAGTTTCAACTGTACTTCAGAAAAGAATTTCAGGCTAAGTCAGAAGTTGGA
>LZPO01017299.1:213736-231823 GCA_001675575.1 Neotoma lepida | reverse complement strand
AAGAAAAGGTTTTAACATAGATTTAAGTATGAGGGTTAATGGAAAGAGAAATGCTTCAAGAAAGGGACCTACCACCCAAGGATGGGTGTGAGCATCTCAAGAGGGAATTGAACGGAGATAGTTTAATGGCAGATCGTATGTGATTTTGGTATCTTCTGAGGTTATGGCTCAGAGGGCTGATATGGCTATGCCCCACAAATGAGATNGTAGGGTGATTTCTGAGGTGCGCTTGACAGGATTACAATCTGGTAAGATGAAACCACGGGTCATAAAGGCTTAACAAGGGAAGTTGACATGTCTTTCACTGTAAATGGAGTTTCTGATTTGCTTGAGAGACTCCTAGAAAANCGCTGGTTTGTAGTTGGGAAAGGAGAAATGCCGTGGCTGGTCATACACACTTAAACATGGTTCTTATTTGAAACATGTCATGTAAAAGGAATATTGACACCATTCACAGCAAATTGTGCTGGAATTCTTTCTTTAAATAGAATTTTACATGTTTGTCTGCATGTGTGCCTAGTGCCTATGGAGGCTAGAAAATGTTATCAAATCTCCTAGAACTGGTGTTATCGATGGTTGTGAACCACCATGGGGGTGCTGAGAACCAAATCTGGGTCCCCTACAAGATCAATGAGTGCTCCTAACCATGGAGCTGTCTTTCTGATCCCTGTGCTGGAACTATTGACCTTCAGCCAGCAAGATACATGAGTTGAGGGACTCCTGTCTCTTCCCATGGCCCCTTAACCTCCCCCTTCTTTCTGGCCTCAGTAGGATTTATGCACAAAGGTCCCAGGCATTCACTTAGAGCTTACCCATGTTGCCTCAATCCACATTCCAAATTTATCCTTGCCATCCCTCTTCCTAGTTCAGATCCCCTTTGGGCAAGTACTTAGGGAGTCTAGACTAAGCCACATCTCCTCACTCTCCAGAAACATGGGGGGTGAGGGTGGGGTTGTTGGGTCCTTTTTCTGGTGAAGTAATTCTCTTTAGGCCAAGGCTGAGTTTTGTATCTGANTCATCCTGGAATTTCCAAGTTGGTNGCAAACAGTGCATTTGTGGCATCTACTCAGTAGTGTTCGTCAGTTGCCTCATGGCAATACTAGGAAGCGAATGTTGGAAGCAGCAGGTTGGCGATGACTTTTGTGTCTTTAGTGCAGAGGCTCAGGACCAGGACTGTGTTGCTCTGCTTTCTGTGACCGCAGCAAACAACAGGGATTGAACTTGTGGATAGGAAAGGTTTATTTTGCTTTACAATTTCAAAAGCTCCAGCTCACAATCCCTTATGATCCGAGGGCCTGTGATGAGGCAGCACAACCTGGCATGAAGTATGAGAAGGACCAAAGCCTTCTCACCCCCCCGGGCCAGGAAGTGAGAGAGACAAGGGGAGGGGTGGAAGCTCCACCCCCTCACTTTCAAGGGCATTCTACAGTGACCTGAAGACCTCCTTCCAAGAGTTTCTACCACTTCCCAGTAGCACCAGGTTGGGCAGTAAGCCTTTGGCCCATGTCACAGGGGGACATTTCTGATCCAGTCTATGGCTACTACCATAAGGACAGCAGTTACCTGCCCCAGGAGTGCAAAGCTGAGAACAGCCACGCTTCCTGGTCAGAAGTGGGGTCTTTGTATGGANTGACTGGTCCTTCAATGGTCGGTTTTTGCTTTCTGAGCAGCAAAGCTCAGTGGTGTAGTCTGACAGACATGGTAGGAGGTGTCTTAGTCAGGATTACTATTGCTGTGATCAAACAACATGACCAAAAGCAACTTGAGGAGGAAAGGGTTTATTTCACTCACAATTCCNTATAATGGCTCATTATCAAAAGCAGGGAGGGCAGGAACTCAAACCAGGCAGGAACCTGGAGTCAGGAGCTAATGCAGAGGCCATGGAGGAGTGCTGCTTACTGGCTTGCCCCCATGGCTTGTTCAACCTGCTTTCTTATAGCACCCAGGACCACCAGCCTGGGGTGGCCCCACACACAATGGGGCTGCCTTTGCCCCCCACATCAATCACTAATTAAGAAAATGCTCTAAAGTCTTGCCTACAGTCAAAGGCATTTTCTCCATTGAGGTCCCCTCTTCTCTGATGACTCTAGCTTGTATCAAGTTGACATAAAACTATCCAGCCCAGGGAGCCAGTGACTTTGGCACCTGTGTATCACCTGGCATTAGTGATTGCCATGGAGATAGGATAGGATTATGTAGGAGGCTCTTAGTAGTGGCCTTGCATATAGACTTAGTTCTGAGATCTCACCAGCTCAAGCTGTCTATCTCTGTACCATGACCTACTAACCACCGCCCCCCCTTGCATGCATGCACTTTTGACATCATCCCAAAGGCCCTCTGTATTGTCATCGCAACATACAGTTATCTAGGGCCTATTTGCATTAGCTCTGGGCTATGTGTTGAGAGAGATAAAGATTCTGGTTCCTGCTTTGGCAGCTTAGTCTCGTAGGCAGAACTGAAAGTCAAAAGTAAATGCAATAAAGGGTTTTATGTGTTGTAACAATGAGTGCTCAGAGGAAGANGGTGTCCTTGGCACCAAGTCTTAAATAGTACAAGTCATCCAAGATGCCATTTCTAGGGTCAGCTTCCTAGAGGAGGCAACCCAGAGTCAATAAAGCAACATATGCTTGTCATTGTGCAGGGCTCCTATGAGTCACCATGCAGGGTGTTCACTGCACAAGGTGTCCAGCTGAGGAAGAGGCAGAGATTAAAATCTAGCTCTCTCTTCCTAGCCAACAATGAAATCTGTTGTCTACCCAGAGGAAGGAGACAGGCTTTTCTAGTTTAGAGAAAGGCATCATTTGGGTTGGCATTAGCTCTACAACTAACCTCCTTGTGAAGATTTTTTGAGTAAGTATCTCACTTGTTGTTCTTAGCAATCACAGCAATGTGGAAAGGACGGACACACACCAGTCCAGGGAAGTGAAATGGCTTGCATGGCCTCTCAAGGCAAGGGAAATGGCAGAACCAGAGTGCCTGCTCCTTTTCCCTCTCTCCATCTCACTGCCCAGGATTTCTGAAGACTATCTTCAGACAGTCAGAGTCCACCTCCTTCCTGACGGGACTAGCTCTGGTTCTGACCATTGCCTCAATGGAGGCTAGAACTCAGGCNTTGCAGAGAGCAGAGTATGCTAACGCAGCGGGTCCCTTGCCCTGCCACACATCTCACGGCAGCTAATGAATTGCTAATACAATTTTCTAGATAATTTTATTTCCATAGCCCCACATTTTAATGTGTTTCCAAAAGCTAGCATTTATTTGCTTAATCTCCCAGTGTAATAGAANCGGCCCTGACTCATCATACATGCAAACAATCAGCTAGGCAGAAACGACAGCAAATTGTTTAATAACTCACATCTAGTCTTTAGATTTTTAACTTGCACGCACCAATAGTTTTTCTTGTGTCTCATGCACTCCTCAACCCTTCCCTGATTTTCTTTTTCTTTCTTTTTTTTTTAAAGTCCTTTCCTTTGACTGTGAATGTTTGTTTTTAAGCAGAAGAGTGGGGAAGCAGACACAGAACCTCTAAACCCTCTTCTCACCCCACACCCTGAGTCTTGGTTGGTGGATAAGTGGCCAAGGAGGGATCGTGTGCTTGTGTGAGGTCCCAGCAAGGATAGAGAGAGACAGCTGGGGTCATAATAATATTTCTTTTTAACTGATCNTCATGGAACCTTAAACCTGTCAACAATGTGCAGAGCTGGCCATTCGGGATTTCATGGGTACCACTTTTCCTGACTAGATCACAGTTCCTGTCAGTTTGCTGTCTTCCTGTCCACAAAACCTCTGGCCTCATCTGGTCCCCACCTTCTTCCTGTAGTAGCACAAAGCCATTAATTTTCTCCCTGCTTCCAAACATGTGGGACCATCCACACCTTGGCTACCAACANAGACACTGTCCACCAGGCTGTTGGATACTTATACCTGTCTTCAGTCAGTTTGAGTTTCTGTAACATGTGACCATAGACCAGATGATTCATATCTAGAAATTAATGTCTCACAGTCCTGAAGGCTGGAATCTGAGATAGGGATTCCAACATGGCTGGGTTTCCAGGAGGCCCCTCTTCCTAGTTGTAGACTACAGACTTCTGACTATGTCCTATGTTCTGGCTATGAAAAGGTATCCTTTTTATAAGGGCACTAATCTTGTTGAGGAGGGCTCCAATCCTGTAATCAAAGACTGTGTAAAGCCCCCACCTGCTAACACCATCACTTGGAGGATAATGATTTTAACATACTCATTTTTGGACTGGATGAGGGGGCACAAACATCTAGACCTTTGCTATCCTCCAGTCCTTCTATGGCCCTGTTTTGCCTGTAGAATGGCATCCGGGCTGTCTCTCCTGGCACATGTGGTCCTCTGTGATCTGACCTCCCTGGTTTCCATGGCTTCTCTCCTCCTCTGTGCCACCTGCTTGGAAATCCATCTGCAGTGCCCCATTTCCTACCTTGGCTTCTCAGATACATTCCGTTTCTCAGAGCGGAACTCAAAATCTCCTCTGAGGCTCTTACAGAGTCACCCTTGTCTTATCCATGCTCTGGGTGGTATTTATTGACCAGTGCCCTCCACCCCCAGGCTTGGTGTCCAAAATTCTCTGCTCCATCTCAGCTGCTTCGTGGTCCCTTCGTGGAGTGANACAGGTAAATGGACACAAAGCGANGTCAGGCCACTCTGTGAGATGGGGGTGACCCACTAGAGCAGCTGCCAAGCATCTTAGGAATAGCAAGGGTTCAGAATGCCACAGGAGACTCAGTCTACTCTGCTAGGTGGCACCTTTTGGGGTGACCTCTGGGGTGCCATTCATTCACCCTCTTATTCCATACTGGGGATCTCAGAAGAATAAGATGTCTTGGCTGGTAAAAGGCCTGGGTGTTCAGGAAGCCTGCTCCCTCAGGCTGATTTAAAGCAGCTGTTTGAACACCTGGCCTAATTGGGGNTTTCTGTGGGGTAGAGTTCAGGGTAGAGAGAGTGCAGGTGCTGGGAACCCTGGGTTTGAAGCTGGGACCTCTGTGCTGTGTATTAGAATGTGGCATGGATGGACTCTGCTTTTGCTTACCAGGCTTGACAGGGTACTGAAGGACTCAGTNTCAGTGCTCNCAGCAGCTTCNGCCCAGACAGACTATTTCTTTCAGCATGTCTTCCTCCATCAGATGGGGCTGAGGACTTGAGATCTGTCCCAGAGATCTTACTGGCTCCTTCCTGTTGGGCTTGGGTTTGGGAGGCTTCAGACAGCTCTGCCTATGACCAGCCTCTGTCTGTGCTTCTGGACCATTGCTGGAGTGACCCCTGCATGGTTTGGTGCTTGCTCCTTATTGCCTTGACTGTGTCTCTTCTAGGGGAAGTCCAGACAGATGGGTGTTTCCAGCCCAGAGGTAAAATAAGGTTCAGAGGCTAGGGAGGTGGATCAGTGGGTAAAGTGATCGCTGTGCAAGCATGAGGACCTGCATCTGGATGCCCAGCCCCCACATAACAGCTGTGTGTGCCTGTAATCTCAACACAGGTAGTGGGGACAGGCCAATCCCATGGCTCACTGGCCAGCTAGTTCAATGAAAGATCCCGNCTTAATGAAATAAGATAGAGAGCCATAGAGGCTGTTCAGTGAAAGATCCTGTCTTGATAAAATAGATGGAGAACCATCCTGATGTCAATCTCTGGCCTCCAGACACCCCCCACCCCACCCCACCCCACACTCACGAGGTCTCCTTTCCTCTACAAAGGTACACCAAACACACACATACTAAAATATAAAAATTAAGCGGGTTCAATCAGTGATTTCCAGAATCAAACAGACCAAGACATTTCTAGATTCCTGGTTCTGCCTCTTTCTCTCTGTGTGACCCTAGGCAAGTTATTTGATGTCTGTTTTTCTCTTTGTAGGAAGGTGGCTATGAATGCCAGCCCTGTAGGGATGCAAGCACAGATAAAACACCCAACTAAAACGGCCGTTATTAGCTCTCCTTCCATCCTGCTCCCAGAGCTTTGGAGGACATGTTCTTCCCCCATGCAGCCCTCCTAGTTATTGGTAGATGAAGCATGGCTGCAGGTACCTAGACTTCAGTGTCTGCAGAGAAGGGACAACAGGTAATTGTAGGAGAGAGTGGATGGTGGATGAATGGTGTGGTTCCTGCCTTTTATTCCAAACCGAGCCATGTACGGTCCTGAGGAGGCAAGAACCAGCCCTCTCATTTGCAGTCACCATGTCCAGTCAGGGAGGCAACAAGGCTCTTAATTGTCCCTTCCCTTCCTCTCTCACTCCTGCCCCTGGAAGCTTCCTCATGTCACACTGAGCAGCCCACGACTTTCAGTAGCCCAAATGCTCTGTCACTCCCTCCACTTTGGACTAGACTAACAGACCTGATCGATCACCTTTTCTCTTTGTGTCCCTCACACAAGGGACAGCATTGTGGGANTGAGCACAGGCAGTGTTGCCCAGACACTGGCAGAGAGACAAGCAGATGGGCTTGTGTCAGAAGCTAATGTTCTTGGGGAGATGAAATTCAAAATGGCAGGTGAGGAGCTATGCACTGAGACTCAGCTGGAAGGCCATGGTTCCGGTGTGTGGCCTCAGGAAGGGGTCAATGAACAGAAAATAGCAATCCGCCTTTGTGGGGTTCAATGGGGCATCTGGGATGCTGGACCAAGTAGCAAGACAGAACTGAATGATATCTCATATGACTCACTAGTTTGAAATCCTTTGACGACTTCCCATTGGTCTTCTGTTGAAACCCAGAGCTTGTAGCATGGCTGATCAGGACCTCACATGATCTNCTAGCTCCAGGCCCTCCTTAGCTCCCCTCTCACCTTCTCCCTGCTACCACAGTTAGGACCGGTCATCCGACTCAACTTGATTTTTGCCATCCCTGAGTGTTCACAGACTGCATTCCATCCTCTTGAATGTTCTCTTGATGCACTGTGTGCTGAGTGGTGGTACTAGGATTCCATCATTCCATCCCCAGAACCTCAAAGAGAGTCTTCCTTGTAGAAAGGATCACAATACTATTTGTGGAATGAAATGACTCTCAAGATTCCCGATTTCCTAAATGGGATAGTGGTTATAAGAATGTGTTCACTGGGTGGTGGTGGCGCACACCTTTAATCACTGCACTCAGGAGGCAGAGGCAGGAGAATCTGAGTTCGAGGCCAGCCTGTCTACAGAGTGAGTTGCAGGATAGCCAGGGCTACACAGAGAAACCTTGTCTTTTGGGGGGTGGGGGGAGAATGTGATCTACAGCTAACCTCAGAAAATGAATGACTGAATCCCTCTGCTGCTCCCAACTATGAACTCTATGGAGATTGGAATGAGTTTGTCTCCTGTGTCTCCCTCTCTTTGTATGAAGTTTGTGGTTCTATGAGAGTTATGAACAACAATGGCCAGCCCTTATGACCCAGGTTATTGTTGGTTCTCACAGGCTCTACCCCATCTTCCCGTCTCTGCCTCAGATCCTGTAAAGCCTCTGTGATTACAGGCCCCCAGTCACCCATTTTCTTCTGCGTTGGACTCAAGACACTTGCAGAAATGCATTGGACCCTCCATGTGGTTTTGTGTCTTTCTCCCTAATCTTTAGGTCTCTTGGAGGCTGGACACCTGTTGACATTTTTCCTCCAGGGTGCTCAGTCAACATCACATGGCCTGGGCTGTCCCTGGGGGGTTGGACCTTGAATTTGGGGGTTTGGATTTTCGGCCCAATGCTGCCTCCTACCCCAGCCTTCAGGGGTGAAGATCTGGCCTTGGGTCTCTGCCTTGCTAAGGCTCTCCCACTGCTGTCTCCCACAGGCACGGACATGGCTGTTTTCTGTCTGCTGTGTGGGAAGCGTTTCCAGGCACAGAGCGCACTCCAGCAGCACATGGAGGTCCATGCAGGCGTGCGCAGCTATATCTGCAGCGAGTGCAACCGCACCTTTCCCAGCCACACGGCTCTCAAACGCCACCTTCGCTCACATACAGGTAGGCTGGTCCCAGGGGGCGGGTGGGGACATTTCTGGACCTTATAGCTGGGCCTAACGTCCAAAAATATATGGTGCGTATGTGTGTTGGGGGGTGTTCCAGGTTGAGGCATTTTCAGCCTTTCTGTGCTTGAAGTTGGCCACAGAAGCATTTAAATGTTGACAGTTCTCCCAATCCGCCACCCACCCCTGCACCTGTAGACAGTCTGTTCCCAGTCTTTCCACATACAGCACAGAAAATAGTCATAAAAAAACAAAAACACCACACTCTTGAGTTCTACTCTCAGAAACTTTGATTCAGTGGTCCAGGGTGGGCTCTAGATCTCAACACCACTAGTAAGTATTCCCAAGAGATTCTGGTGCAGGAGATACCAGAGTGCATTTTGAGACTAACTGGCCTAACTCTATTACAATCCCACTGCTTCCCCAATTCACCCAAGAATAGCACTGAAGTCAGCTCAGGGCTCCAGAGGGCACCTTGAAGAACTCATCTTGCCTTCACAGCAGAGGCAGGAGGCCTCCACTTTGGTCTTAATGTTGTCTAGGGAAGACAATGAGAGTATTTGAACAACAAGCCATGAGATAGCCCTGCTCCGCCAGTTCACACGATGGGGTGAAAGACAGGATATGTGTGAGTCAAGTAGGCAGGGCCAGTTGCCCAGTCCTAGCCTATCCCTGCCACTACCCTCTAGCTTTAGGGGATAGGACACCAAGTGTCAGAGGGCCTTGAAGGAGCCCTTGGTCTTTTCCTAGCAGAGGAATAGATGACTTAATTCCTTTCTTTGCCCTAAAGCAAAATGAGATCATCTCTTACTGTCCCTGGGTGAAAGAATGCCAATTTCTGAATTGTATGTCTTTGTGTGTGTGTGTGTGTGTGTGTGTGTGTGTGTGTGTGTGTGTNTGTTCCTGATCTTTTGGGGGGGGAGGGGAGGCTTAAGTTTCTATGTAAGAATGTAGCAGAGTACATACACAGGCCTGCTAGAGAGGCCATAAATGCTCTGCGTGCTCCACAGAGGGTTGGAAGAATTTTTCATTCTTAGAGCCTTTTCCTAGCTCAGGGATGGAGGATGTGACTGGTCCTTGCATGGGTGACAGGCTCTGATGCATAAGGAAGTTTTACTCTCAGGGACTGAGCTGGACTGTCCTACCAGTTGTAGGCGTTCTCACCAAGGCGCCTGCCCTGCTCTAGGTTCTGGATAGCATCCTAGTCAGAGGAGCACAGTGCCCTATCATTAGCAAGTGTGAATGGCTCACCAGATGCTTAGGACTGCCTCAGGCTGCTCAGTAGAAAGGAGAAGGTCTTAGCAGCTAAGGTCCAGCAAAAGGAACCAAAGAGAATGGGATGTACGCTCAATGACTTCCTCTACAATACCCACACAAGGATGTCCCTGTAAGATAGCTACACCATCCCATCAATGTCTCCCTCNACGGGTCCCTATGTTCAGTCTTAGGGAAGATAGCTAGCCTCCTTTAGCTACTTCTAGGCATGCCACTGGGTCAAGTCACTTGACTTCACATGACATGATGATTCAGACCCTACCTCATCCACCCAGGATGCAGCTTACTTTGCCCATGCCACCTTCTCAGAGTTCAGTTCTTCCATGTCAGCCCTGCTGTACCCTGTGGCAGCTGTGCTTCAGATCCCCAGCAAGCACAGAGTTTGGGAGAAACCCTTGCTTATTCTGGAAACACAGACATGTGTGCCCCTTGTGCACACACATTCAAGCACCCATTGATTTTCACACCAGCCCGGCACAGGCTCTGCACACCCCCGACACAATGCCTCATTAATATTCTGTTGTTCTTGGCCCATTTGCTGCTGGGGCCGGTGTTTAGCATCAGCAGCTGTGTTTGGTACGTTAGTCCAGCCGTGCTCTTGGCATTGATGGATCCTTGATTCACATGGCTCGTCATATAATAAACTCTCAGCTGCACGGAAGGGAGGGGCCCAGAGGAAGGGATCTGAGGAGTCCAGGGGCTGGAGCTGGGTTGGGAAGGATGACACTGGGCTTGGCCAGAGCTAAGAAAGCCACTAGGTAATGACAAACTANGGAAGGAGGAGGGTCACAGGTGCCTTGGGCAGGCCAGAGGGGCTCTAATTAGTCTCGTTTGTCCTGCACTTAATGTCAAGCTCATTAACGCGTCTACAGAGTTAATCAACATACCACAAATTGGATTTTGACTTCTGTCTCCAGTTTTATGTACATTATGACCAGCCCAACACGGTTAGCTCTCAGGGTGAGGGTTATAGTTCCGGTGACCACTGAGCTATAAAACCTGGGTGGGGTGAGGGTGGGTATGTGTCTTGGTGACTTGTCTTTTTCATTCTCTGAATGTTTTTTGTTCTTTCCCTGGGCAGACTCAAGAGAGTTCCTATTTAAACTCATTTAACATGTGATCCACTTCGTAATTAAATTCATAAAAATCTGATCAAACAAACCCCTCTGCTGTTTGTTAAACTCTTAGGGCCCCCCTCTGGAAGCAAGAGGCACACACAGGCAGCCAGCCCTCCCTCACAGCTGCCCCCTCTTCCTGTGGGGGGAGAGGGGGCTGGGTGACTGTCGATGTACGTTTTAATTACCGGCTTTGGCTGAAGTCTCATGTGGCCCTTGCTTTATTTATTTATTTATATCTTAATGAGGATACTGAATCTTTGATTAAAGTCGTAATCGTTGCCGATTCAGGAAGGAGGGAGAGCTGGGTGTCAGACCAGACAGGGCCACGTGTGCAGACACAGAGAGAGAGAGAGTCTCATACACAGACCCCCACACACACTCTGGTAGACCCACAGCCAATTAGTACCTGTGTCAGTAAGGGCCAGCCTCTTGGCTTTGATGGGGCTGGGAACAGGTCCTTGGTATAGGTCTAGTAGTGAGAGACAACGATTGGTTTTCCCAGTCCAGAACTCCAAGACTCAGTCCATCTCCAGATCACTGGCCAGCCAGGCCCCTGGGCCAGGCCAGTGCCCCTTAGATGGTGAGGACTGGATAGAAGGATGGTTCTTTGTGCTTCTTTGGTGGAGCCCCACCCACTTCCTGTGCCCTCAATGGTTTTTGTACATCTTTCACCCTATGAGAGAGTTGGCCAGTGAACGGACTCACTCCCCACAGCGCTTCAGAAACTGTTCTGAGATATCAGAGGAGGTGAGAATTTATGTGGGTGCAGGGGCCTGCCTTCAGGAAGAAGGATGCTTGGCTATCGGCCCGCAGAGGAGAGAAGGCAGAGAGAGTAAAATATCATTTTAAAGAGGAAGTGAAGGCACAGGCATGCGAGTCTATAAGGAGAAGGACAATTTATGCCCAGGCACGAGCACAGTTTGACATGGGGATAATGAAAAAACGTAGGTCATTGTGGATGACTTAAGCCTTCAGCAGCTGAAGAGAATGTATGAAATGCAGAGGACATTACACGGTTGGCAGCCTCACACATCTGCACGGGAACAAGTGAAATACAGTGGGCCATTCTTTACCATAAACTGTGGTTGTTGGAGATGCAGCCCAGAGAAATTGTAATTACAGTGACATGACGAATCAGCGATATTTAAATATTCATGAACAAAGTCTGGGGTGATCAATCTATCTTTATTGTCTGTGCCTTCACTCCTGTAATAAATAAGTAGCTCAAGTCCTCACCTTTCATCCCCCAAGCTTGACACCTCAGTTACGAAAATGCAAGGTGGTTAACCCCACTCCTTACCCCCCCTCAGTCCTCAGGGATTGAAGAGTGGAGTGCCCCGGGGAGAGAATGGTAAGCTAATGGACATGATTCTAGACTGAGGAAGGGCTGTTCTTCCCAGCCCAATACCCAGAATTCTCCAAGAGTTGGTTCTGAGTCATTCCTGGCCAAGCACTGAGGGCATAAGGACGAGAAAG
Organism: Neotoma lepida; assembly: GCA_001675575.1. Lineage (NCBI taxonomy): Eukaryota > Metazoa > Chordata > Mammalia > Rodentia > Cricetidae > Neotoma > Neotoma lepida. The sequence continues at coordinate 220,006 of LZPO01017299.1, read as the reverse complement.
GCTTCTTGGTGGCCCTGTTAGTCAGTACAATACAGTGTGTCATTTAGCCATGTGGTAAGTGACCAGTGTCCAGACCCTGGGAGCAGACCAGAGCCAAAGTCCCAACCTAGCTACTTCGAGCTAGGTGACCTTGGGACAGTGGTTAAGTATCTCCAAGCAACTCTCCGCCCCCTGCCCCCATTTGTGAGATAAGCCTATATTTCATCAGATAGTTTCCGTGGCCATGTGACGTGATCTCAGTGAAGTCCTCAGCAGAGCAGTGAGAATACAGCGAATATGGGCCATTTAAATGGGAAAGAGTTCTTTTAAAAATCATATTTCTATGAACGTAAGACCAAAAGTGTTCAATAGTCTTCTCCTTGGGGACAGAGAAGGAAATGTAGCTTAATCTGCCTGGGAACTAAAGTAAAGCATCCAAATGGANGTGATGGATGAACTGGGCTTTGAAGGATGGCTAGGGGTTCACCAGGGAAAGGAGTGGAAATGAAGCAGAGGACTGGTGGAGTTAACTGGTTAACTGTTAACTGGTTAAACAGTTAACTGGTGGAGTAGGAGAAAGAGCAGATGACATTTGGGGAGCAAAGAGAAGTTCTCCAAGTTGGCGGGATATTTCTGAGGGTTAGGAAGCTAGGCTGGAGTGGCCCTTGGCCCTGAACCAGAGGCAAGGGAGACGAGGTAGTGTAAGACAAGGTCTCAAAGCCAGGCTCTGCTCCACCCTCACAGGACCTTGCTTTCTGAGGGTTGCTGCTCTCCTGCTGAGCCAAGCAGGCTTTCTTTTCCAGGGACTGGCTGTCATCCCATGAATGGCTGTGGGGCCACAGTAAAATCTGAATGTGAACACAGGATCCGCTGTTCACGCTGTGGGGACCAGTCAAGTCACGTTTGAAGGTGGTGAACATTGGCAATCTCAGGACACCAAATACCCTGCTGTCCCTGAAACAGAGGCAGGAGGAAGCAAGGGTCTGATTCAGCCCATTGTCCTTACAGGTGACCACCCATATGAGTGTGAGTTCTGTGGCAGCTGCTTCCGGGATGAGAGCACACTCAAGAGTCACAAGCGTATCCACACAGGGGAGAAGCCCTATGAGTGCAATGGCTGTGGCAAGAAGTTCAGCCTCAAGCACCAGCTGGAAACGCACTACAGGGTTCACACAGGTACCGAGGGCCAGGGATGGGCCCCAGGCTGGCTCTGGGACCTGGGTGGTGACTGGGAGCTAGTGGTTCTCCAGAGAAGAAGCCCAAGTAAACATGGGTCAAGGCTNAACCAGAGAAAAAAGGGATAATGTGGAGACTGGAGAGAGGACTTGATGTTTAAGAATGCTTCCCGTTCTTCCAGAGGACCAGAGTTTGGTTCCCAGCACCCTCTTCTGGCCTTAGAGGGCACCACATTCATGTGCGCACACACACACACACACACACATACATCACACACACACACACACATACACACATACACATACACACCACACACACACACACCTGTCTCTTATACACATCTAGATGTGTATAAGAGACAGATCGTGGTCTGAGTACCATGACCCTCCTCTCAAGGCCAAGGCAGGCATTACTAATCAGGTGTGACAGATGATAGTAATCAATTGTAGCCCATGTCTCATGGGCCCAGTCAGTCCCCTGAAACAATCGCACTGAAAAATCGTCCAGGAGTGCCAAGCAGTATGATGCTTATTCCAAATCCTGAATTAAGGATAAGTTGGCCAAATTAGTGAAAAGTGACATTCAAATGGTTTCATTTTGCTCCATTCATGATTGGAGGCAGAGTCAGAGGGCGTGAAGTTATGATAAGGGTCAGGAAACTGTGACATTGGTTCTGGTCTGTTCTGAAAAGAGAGGAGCCTGTGTATTTAATAGGAGAATGTCCCATCATGTCAGCCTGCTTCCCCATTCCTTTTTACATAGAAGAAATGTGAGTCTCTGTTTTCACTGGGGTCTCAGGACAGACAGACAGGGTTTAGAGTTGGAGGCAGTAGAGCCCTAGAGCTGGCCTCTACTTAACTGGAAAACCTATTTCTTCCCCCATTTCAAGTTCAATGACATCACCTTGGTTGCTTAAAATGGGCCCCAGTGGGAGTATTGACCGCATAGCAATAGAGCTATGTGTCTTTGGAGAGCTGGTTGTTAAATACCCACCCCCTGCAGTCTGCCAGCTGGGAGGAGGGAGCATTTCCTGTGAGGCTGAGGGTGAAGCAGAGCCCTTTCTGATCAGTGGGGACAGCACCCAGTCCAGAGGGGAGAATGCTGACTTGAGCTGCCTTAAGAGACGGAATGGTCTGGGGCGGGGTGGACAACCAGCAGGAGTAGAAGGCAGAGCTGTTCTCAGAACTCTGTNTTCTCGCCTGAACTCTGTTTTTCTTGCCTCTGGCTTAAAGCCACAGGAGGGGATGGGGTGTTCATTGCTGACAACTTGAGTAACCCAGGGGATATCCCAGAGTCCNGGGGTTTCCTCAGTCCCTTGTTGTGGGATGTGACCTAGTGGGCAGATCATTAAATGCATTGGCAGTGACTATTGTAAATAGCTGGTCGATAGTTAGATCACTTTGGCTGTTCATTACTTCATTATTTGCCGGGGCCTCAGCACGGAGGAGTATTGATAGCGGGATGGCTGACCGGTTAATTACTGTATTGAAACAAGGTTCCCTTGCATCTCTGCTCAGCTCCAGGGGACTCTAGCCGAAGGGAGAGCTGGATAACAGACTAGGGTGTTACTGTACGTGCTTAGGCTCTCTGTACTGCCCCTCCCCACCAGCCCGAGAATGGGAGGTTAAGCCCAGGAGAAGTCCTTCGAGTGTTNGTCGGTAGATGACCCCAGATGGGATGTGTTTGAAGGACTGGTTCCTTGGATTTTCCATACCCCTCCTTACCCCATCTGTAGCTCTAAAAGGACTCCACCCATTCTCCTGTTTCCTGTGAGTGAGCTTCGATATGAAGAAGCATCCTGAAGGACTTCAGAGACTTAACTACCTCCTTTCACAGTACANGTTTCCTTAATTAGAAGGAAATACTATCTTCCTGCCTTAAGATAGTATGACAAGGGCCAGAGCTCCACGGACAGTTACTAGCTACTAGTTTACTAGCCACATTAGCTTACTTACAATAGCCACGAAATGAAATAGAAATGCAGTAACCCCAATAACCATACCAATAGCCCTGTGTGATCAGTGGCTGCCGTATTGGATGGTCCAGCCATTGTATTGGGAAGTTCTGTTGGAGACTGCAAGGCTAGAAGGATAGACATTCTCCAACAAGCCTAAGGATGACACATGGCCCTCCTGGTCCTCACATTCCCCTGTCCTATCTTATCTCCTCCACAGGTGAGAAGCCCTTCGAGTGCAAACTCTGCCACCAGCGCTCCCGAGACTATTCGGCCATGATCAAGCACCTGCGAACACACAATGGCGCCTCACCCTACCAGTGCACCATCTGCACGGAGTACTGCCCCAGCCTCTCCTCCATGCAGAAGCACATGAAGAGCCACAAGCCNGAGGAGATCCCACCCGACTGGAGGATAGAGAAGACGTACCTCTACCTGTGTTATGTTTGAAGTGGGCCCCACACACACACATACACACACACATGGTAGAACAGCGGTGGGAGCCCGCAAAGACGAGCTAGAGCGAGATAAAATGGAAAGACTGTGCAGAGAAAAGAAACAGGAAATAGAAAAGAAAAAGAGAGAGAGAGAAAGAGAAGGGAACTTGGTAGTTACTTGGCCTTGGGTTCCTTCTGGGGTTCCAGGTGATCGGGCTGTCACACCGATGCCCCTTCCCTGGGGTCTCTGCCCTCCTTGGTTCTCTTGGGTGGGTGGGGTGGTTTTGCTTATTCACACAGTGGCATATTTTTCTCCTCCCCTCAACCTAGACCTTCCTTTTGTGTCCAGAAATGGAAACCAGGAAGCAAGTGTGAGGTCCTCTGGTCAGAGCCACTGCCTTTGCCCTCACTCCTTCCTTCTCCTCCTCTGAAGAGGGTAGGAGGGGAGCAGAGAGGGCAGCTGGAGGCAGTGAGGGGTGGTGTCTCTGGCTGACACTCAGAGTGGCAGCTCTGGCATACCGGGGGCAGCCTGGGAAGGGAAAGGCTTTCTGCTCTGCCCAGCCATACCTGGTGCCCCTCATGGTCTCCAAGAGCCTTATGGCTCTTCTCACCCCTCAGCTCCTTGCACCTGCTTGATGGTTGTTCTCTGGTCACAAGGGGCTCACACCCTGTGTGGATCTGGACTAAAGCTTCCTTAGGTCCCTCCTGGGGAGAGCTGTGTCAGATTCCAAAGCCCCTTCCTTCCCTCNCAGCTTTCAGAGAACATGGAACAAAATAAATCCACACTGTACCCTAGCCAAACCCCCTCATGAGCAAGATTCCTGCTGGTCTGCTTTCTGCTTGCAAAAAGGAAACAAAACAAAAACAAAAACCAACTAAATATATTCCATCCCGCCATCCAAACAAGCACACATCGCTGCAACCCCACTTCAGCCCCTAGGGGCAGAAATGCCATCCTCCTATTGAAAGATCCCCTTGTCCAGGAGGAGCGGATGCCCTCCTGCAGGTGAACTTGACCTGCAGGAGGAAATGGAAGTCCTGCCTGAGCATGGCGTGAGGACTAGCCACGGGGGAAGTTGCTGTCACACTGAGGATCCTTTACCCCAGATCCGGAGATGAGCACCGAAGTCCTGGCTCAGGTCCCCTCGGCCCCCAGGGAGCAGGGAGGAGGAGCTGATGGCGCTTTGGCCTCTTGTTACGTTTTGCTTTTAGCACATTGTACTTGAATTACCTCAGTTTTTATTTTTTGTGACCTCATGAGCTTTTCAATCCCCTATCTCTTTTTTATCCCTTTGGTTGGGCGGGGGCGTTGTTATTGGAGGAACAGGGAGGGTGTACTTTTCTGTTCTAACATAAGTTACTAGTTGGCTTTGAGTCTGACCTGGTAGAGGCCCTCTCCGTCTCTGGCTGGAAGCTGTCAGAAAAAGTGGACCACTCAGGATCTGAACAGAAGGCCAGGAGGGCTGAGGAGGTGGTGGGAATGGAGAGAATGACATTGGGTGGGTTCTCACTGCTCCTGTAGTGTCACTTACAAGTCACCCTCGGCACCATCCAGGGCTCAGGCCATCAGCGCCCAGCCTCAGTCCAGCCTGAAACACTTTAAAGAAAAGTCTAACTGGTCCTAGAATTATCTGGGCTGTTCAGGCTTGAGGGAGGCCTGTTATTAAGATCTATACAACCACGTGGTCCCCTCCTTGTGCTGTTACCACTGCCAAAATTGGTATATTTTCATGGCTGGTATGTATGTGAGGAGTAGACCGGCCTGCTTTTGTAGTGCTGGCTGGGGCATTGCTTTTCTAAAAGCTACCTCTTCTGTTTGTCCAGTCTTTCCTTCCTTCTGCAGTTCTGCCTCCTCCCACCCTCCAGTCTCCCCAGCCTGAATTTTGGAAAGCACATTTGCAATAATCCCTTTTGCTTTGGGATGACCCCTCCCTTTCATTTCCTGCTTTATGTATAAGCTAATTGTTGTTTTCCTTCTCCTCTTCTTTTGCTAAGAGAGTCTTAGCTGTGTTTTGATCTTAGGTTTTAAAAAGTGGTTTAGGGAAGCCGTTGGCAGGGGAGAAGGACTGTGAAGAATAGCAGAAAATCCGAGGGATGGGTGCTGCTGTAACCACTCCCCCTGTCCCTCGGCCAGGCCCCCCATCCCTCCCATCTTCCCCTTCAATCTCATCCACCATATCTGAAGGCCTTAAACATTGTGTGTTGGGAGGATGTGGGTTGGGGGTGCTTGCCTCTCCAGTGTGAACTCGGGATGGTTAGAAGGCGCTATTTTGGAACTATAGTTAGTGGTGACTTAGTGCATTGGGAAGGCAAAAAGTTTAAACTTGAAATATATGACCAGAACAGTTGTCATGTTTATAATGTGAAAAGAGAATCTTTGTAGGGAAAAGCCGTCTTTAAAATCATTATGCACTATGCCTTCCTCCCCCAGTCCAGGGAGGTCAAGTGGGAACTCTCCTTCAGGGGCTCTGTAAATCCCAGAAAACAGTATTTTTAGCAGTAAGATGTCATTCGAAATTGATAGTGAAGGGGAAAATATCCAACTATTCCATAAAACTAGCTGGTCCCTTGCTTCCTAGCCCTTCCCACTCAGCCTCCCCGCCCCGCCCAATCATAAAAGTTTGAGAGGGCTGAGCAGATCTTTGCAAATTGTAATATTTTTGTAGTATTTGTTAGTTCCTTCTTCAGTTCTGCAGGACCTTGCTCTGTCCTTTTGTAATGTGA
>LZPO01017299.1:183854-201777 GCA_001675575.1 Neotoma lepida | reverse complement strand
AAGATTAGGAAAGACTCCTCAATAGCATTACCCAGACTCTGTCCAGATTTTCATGGCTATCTTAAAAATAACTTTTTGAAGTTTATTTGTTTTATTAAAGAACCAAACTAGGCCTACACATTGCATTGGTTTGTGTTTTTCTCGAAGTCTTATTTCCTGAGCTGTTGACTTGCTGAGGAAGTGAGTGTGAGACTATGAAAGCCTGCACCAGGGCTGGGTTATGGGAACGTAATCTGGGGAGATCCTGTGGAATGCAGTCATCTGGTTGGCCCAGCTTTAGGTCAGCAGAGTGGGGACAACTGGCCTCTGTGGGACACTAGAAGCTTTGAAATAACCAGTGGCCTATGGCGTCATGGAGGCAGTAGCTGAGAGCAACCTCACAGAACAGCTAATTGCACCTCTTGTCTCAGCCCTTTTGCTATCTTCTCCCAGATGGCCAGAACATCCGTACAATCCTCCCACTTGTTTACAACGTGCCTCTGTAGTTTGCGTCCTTTGGAGCTTGCTGGNAGAGGGTCAGTCTCCGTGCACCACTTACTATGGTTCCCAGAACAGCTGTGCTACAGAGCTCATGGAGTTTTGTCCTATAGGTTCAAAACACACCAGAGCACATTTTTATGTTCTTATATAGTACTCTTCTCACAAAATACCCACAAAAGCAACTCAAGGAAGGAAGTGCGATTTTGGCTTATAGTTTTGAGGGATATGANTCATTANGGAGGGGAAGTCATTGAGGCAGAAACATGGACACATTGTATCAGCAGTCAGGAAGCAGAGGGAGATGAACGACGACTCAGCTCACTTCCCTGTCAGTCTGGGGCTCCAGTCCATGGCATAGTGCTGCTTACATTCAGGATGGGTCTTCCTTTCCCAGCTAAACATTTCTGGAAACATCCTCACAGAGGCACCCAGAGATATGTTTACCCAGCCATTCTAAATTCATCTGAGTTGACAATGAAGAGCAAACTCTCACAGATGGCTTGAATTCTTATTCCGTGGCCTGCCCTGAATCTTTCCTAAATTAACTATTGAGAAGGCAAGCAAGTGACTTTGGCAGGCAGAGTGGCGTGAGGACCATGTGTTCTGCTCCTCCTGTGGCTATCTTAGATCTCTTGGGCTCAGGACACAGGAATTTCCTAATAGGTGTATTAAGTTGACAAGGGGAGAAGAGGAGATCAAGGGTCTGGAGGAAGCATCCGTGAACTCAGGTAAGGAAGGCTGGACTCCACAGTGTAGAGTCTCCCTGGGGGGTCTTCATTCCTTCCCGGAGACTTGTGCCCCCACCTGGTCTTCTTTCCCCATCTGGAAACAGATCCTTTAGTATCCCTCATCATGAAGGTTTATCCAGAACACAGCTTTTATTTACCTGAAAGTTTATTTTTCTCTCGACTTTGAAGGGAGTTCTTGTNGGATATGGAATTCTGAGCTGACACATTTTTGTTGTTGTTTTATTTTGTCTAGACTGTCCATTTTTGTCTCCCAGATTCCACTGTGTCTGATGGGAACTCAGCCACAATTCCCGTCAATTTTCTCCTCCACAAGACCATGTCCTTTCTCTCTGGTTGAATGCTGTGGAACAATCTTTTTATACACTGTGAATATATATTACTTTCAATGNTTAATAAAGAGCTGACTGGCCAATAGCTGGGCAGGTAGAGGTTAGCGGGGACTTGCGGACAAAAAGAGAGCTCAGGGAAGAAGGAGGGCAGAGTCACCAGGAGACACAGAAAGAAGCATGAAGAACATGCTGAGCTGAAAAAAATGTNCCACCATGTGGTAGAGTGTAGATAAGAAATATGGGTTAATTTAAAATGTGAGAACTAGTTAATAACAAGCCTAAGCTATTGGCCGAGCATTTATAATTAATAATAAGTCTCTGTGTGGTTATTTGAGAGATGGCTGCTGGGACAGAAACCCCTGCCTACAGGTTGAGTTCACATTTTTCTAAGTTTAAGTCTGATGTGNTCAGGTGTGAGCTTCCTTGGCTGGAGTCTGGCTGAGCTTCCTGGGTCTGTGNGTTATTTGGGTGTCCCACCAAATCTTAGGAACTTCTGATGATTCTGTCTTGTATTTTTCTGTCCCCATCAACTTCTTCAGGGAGTCTATTTCTAAGTATGCTACCCACTTTCATATTTTCCCACAGGTTACTGACACTCTGTTCCTTATATTTTGATGTGATTTTTCTCTCTTCACTGATTGGATAATTTCTTTTGCTATTAATCCTTTTAGCACATGGATTTCACACATTTCATACATGATCATCATACTTGGATCACAGCATTCACCCCCCATTTTCCTTCTCTTGTCTCCCCTCTCTCTGTCTACTGGTTCTCTTTCTGCTTTTATGTCACATATGTCCATGCATATTTAATATATCTGAACATATATATTTAAATCTAGGTTTCATAGGAGTGAAATGATGTAATACTTATCTCTTCCCCCATCATACTCTCTTGCTCTGTCTTCATCTCCCTGAAGTTTACTTCCACTTTCCACACNCCCTTTCTATTCTGATATCATGTGTATTTTAAAGTCTAGGTCCCACGTATGAGAGAAAACAGGATATTTATCTTTTTGAGTCTGGATTATTGGCTAAATATGATGATCTCTACTCTCCTTCTTTCTCAGCACATGGCACCATTTCTATCTTCAATATAACTGATTAAAAAGTCCATAGCTGTATATTTCACATTTTTTATCCTTCTGATTGGATAATTTCTATATCTCTGTTTCCAAGTTTATGGATTCTTATTTTTGAAGCCTCAGCCTGCTGTTAATGCCATATTGCAAACTCTTCATTTCAGACATTGCGTTTTCATTCCATAACTCTTTTAAAATAAAATTAAAAAAAACTTTTTCTGTCAAGATTTTCTTTTTGTGGCTCATTAAAGTCACCTTTGCTTTNACTCCTTGAACACATTCGCAATGGTTTTAGAGTCCTGGTCCATTAATTTTAGCATCTAAAAGTCTGTTTCCATTGACACCTTGTCATTTTACAGACAACATTTTCCTATTTCTTGACATATTTAGCATTTTTTTCCTGGAAGCTGGGAATATGCCAGTGATATGGGTTGTTCTCTTGACCCATTAGGTGTAATAACTAACCTCTTTCATTTCCCAAGTCATTTTGGGTCCGTGTTTTCGTCACAGCAACAGAAAGCCAACTAGAACACAGGAGCTGGAGCGANGGCTGAGCAGGTAAAAGTAGTCAATGTGTGTTTCAGTTTGGTTTCTGTTGTTGGGCTAAAGCACCTTGACCAAAGGCAACTTGGGGGGGGGATAAAGAATATATTTGGTTTACAAGTTATAGTCCATCATTGAGGGAGGCCAAGGCAGGAACTCGATGCAGGATCTGAAGTGGAGACCATGGAGGAATGCTGCTCACTGGCTTGCTTTCCATGGTTTGGTCAGCTTGCTTTCTTATACAACCCAGGACCACCTACTCAGGGGTGGCGCTGCTTGCAATATGATGGGTCCTCCACCATTACATCCACCATTAATCAAGCACAGGCCAATTTGATGGAGTTAATTCCCTAAATGAGGTCCCTTCTTCCCAAGTGACTCTAATTTGTGTCAAGTTGACAAAGGCTAACCAGCACAATGTGCAAACATAAAGACCTGAATTCAGATTTCCAGAATCACATAAAAAAGCTAGCAATGACTGCTTGTTCCTGTAACCCCAGTGCTGGCTGGGAGCAGCAGAGACAGGAGGGCTAGTGGGGTGTGCTGACTGCCAGCTTAAGTGAAAAACATCAAGCTTCACGTTCAAGAGAATAAGGCTGAGAGTGACAGAGAGACACAATTATCTTCTGACCTCCATATGAACTCCTGGGTGTACACACACACACACACACACACACACACACAGAGGCCAGAAGGGGATGTCAGATTCACTGGAACCGGAGTTACAGTTGGTTATGAGCTGCCTGACTTGGGTTCTGGGAACTGAACTCAGATCCTCTGCTCTTAAAAGTTGAGCATCTCTCCTGCCCCAAGAGTTTATTCCATGATGAGTTGGCTCCATAGCTTTGGGGTCCAAGGCAAGGCTGCATGTCAGGGGCAGGGAGTGTGGTAGCAAAAAGCTATTACCTCGTGGGTCTCAGAAGCAAAGAGACAAAGGAAGAGACTGGCAACCTTCAAGGGCACATCCTTTGTGAGCTGACTTCCTTCCCACAAGGCCCTACCTCCTATAGGCTTTGCCACATCTCCATAGCACCACAGGCTGGAAACAAAGCTTTCAACACATGATCTTTGAGGCATATCCAGGATCCAAACTACAGCTTTGCAACACTAAAAGATAGGTTATGATCCTCATGTTTTACAAATAAGGNAAAAAAAATGGAGACAAAAAGAGACCAAATAATTTGTGCGAACACCCCTGTCTGGCAGACAATCAAACCAGATTTTGAATCTAGGCAGTTCAGCCGCAGACTCTGCCTTCTCGTGTATCTTACAGCAGTGGGGTTCATTTCAGGTGGATGCAGACATTGCTCTCTCATCTCTTCTGCCTTTGTCCCCCATTGTATTAGCTACTCTTTTTGTTGTTACCATGACAAAATACCAGACGGAAGCAACTTGGGAAAGGAAGTGGTTATTTCAGCTCACAGTTCAAAGGTACAGTGCGTTATGGTGGAAAAGGCAGGACAGCAAGTGTGTGGGACAGCCAGCCACATTGTACAGAGACAGGAAGCTGACAAGGATGGATGCTGGCTTCCCTTTCTCTCTCCTTTTTATTTGGTTCAGGACCCTAGCTCACAGAATGGCACAGGACACATCTCGGGTGAATCTTCCCTCCTCAGTCTTCCTGGGAAACACCCCGCAGATTCAGTCCGGGGTTTCTCTCCTGGGTGAGTTGACAATGAAGAGTAAATTCTCTTCCCCTTAACCTGCTGCACCTGCTTGAGAAAACACCAAGTTTACATTAATCCAGAATGTTCTCCTCTTCCTCACCTGGACTGTAGAACACGCTGGAGATAATGGCCCTTGGCCGACTGGGTTCCTGCNGAATCACCCAGACCATCAACAATATCTGGCGCATTTGTTTCTTTACTGTGGGCCATGGATTCCAGGAGAGCCTCCCAGGATCCCACACTCCATGGATGCTCAAGTCCCTTATATAAAATGGCTGTTTGCACAGAACCCAGACATCCTCCAGAATAATTTTTGAAANATTCTTCTTAAAATATTTTTAAAATTTTTAATTATGTGTATGTGCATGTGTGTCTGTGTGTGGGTATGTGCACATGGGTGCAGATGCCCATGGAGGCCAGNAGAGGGCATTTGAATTCCTAGAACTGGAGGTACAGGTGGTTGTGAGCCACCCAATGTGGATTCTGGGAACCAAACTNGGGACCTGTGGAAGAGCAATACTTGCTCTTAACTATTGAGCCATCCCTTCAGCCCTCTCAGATGTACTCTAAATACTCTCTAGAGTGCATACAGTGACATGAGGTAAATGCTATACAAATAGTGGACATAGTGACAAGCAGAAAGGTCTATACATGTTCAGTCCAACACCTTCCCTTCAGTTTCTAACACCTATGGGTCTAGATACAGAGAGCTGCAATGTGTCTCCTTGCCCATCACTTGACACAGGGTTCTCACCTCACATCTTGAGCACCTGCCCCTTCCCGTCCCGACTTTGAGGAAAAATATCATTTCCAACTGTGAATGCCGTTTCCTGCATCGCCTCATAAATTTGACTTGTTTTGGCACCCGTCCTTGCTTTTCCCTTTCCTGTCAAAATATTTAGTGTTTCTCTGTCAAAGCCTCATCCGCTTTTAGCTACTACCCGGTGTCTTTCACAGCCAGGCTTTTTTGCAAGCTTGTTTTCGCTCCCTGTCTGCATTCCCTCTCACCTCAGCTCACTCCAGCACCATAATCTGGCTTCTGTTTGCTGGCTTTGCTGATGTATGACTGTCGCCTTTGATCTTGATTAATTCTGTCCTTGTGCTCTCCTGAAGTCCTATTTACTCTTTTAGTAACATCTTCATTTGGATGCTTAATTCATCTGTTAGTGTCTTTTCCTGTTTACTGAATATTTAAGACTGTGAATTTTCCTCTCTCTAATTGATGCCAGACCCCTTCCTTGACCCCCATAGATATTTCCCATTTTTTTGGTTTTGTTTCCTCTTTGACCTGAGTGTTCAGGTGAACATTATAACATTTCTGGGTAGCAGAATCTCTTGTTTCATGGTTTTGCCATCAATATTTATTCTGTGGCGCTTTGGTCTGAGGAGATACTGGATTATTTTTAATTTAGGGGATTTTTAGAATTTCTCTGTGGCTTTCTGTACAGTCAAGTGTCATGTCTGTTCCATTGGTAGTTTAAAGAGAAAGGCTATTTTCTATTTCCAGGTTACAAAGCTCCCTGCGTTAATTAGCTAAATTTGTATTATTAACTACATGTTTTGTTGTTGTTGTTTTGTGTGTGTGTATGCATGTGTACACACATGAATGCATGTGTTCCAGTCACATGAGTGTGCAGGTGCAGGAATACCTGTACACCATGCAGAGGCCAGTGCAGGGCATCTGAGAGCCTTCCTCTACTTCTGTCCTTCTTCCTCTACTTCCTTTTCTGCCTTGAGACAGGCTCCCTATCTTAACTGTAGCTTGCCATTTTGGTCAGTCTGGCTAGCCTGTGAGCTCTCAAAATCTGCCTGTCTTAGTCTGCTAGTGCTAGAGTTACAGGCCTGTGTAGCTGCGCCTGCATTTTTTTTTATTTATTTAATGTGGGTATTGGGGATTTGAACTCAAGTCCTCATGCTTGCAGAACATGAGCTCTTACCCACTGAGCCATCTCCTTGCATGGTTTTGTTTCCTACATCCCCAATGACTAAGGGAAGCAGGAGTAGAGGAAACTTCTTTTTTTTCTCTGGATTGACCCCTTACCCCAGTTTGTTGCCCCTCTCTACATAGTGTCAGGGCAAAAGAGATGTCTTTATGATTATTTCATAGCCCAGGACACCAGGAGGAGAGGATGGAAGAACCATTCCCCTTGTTCCTAAGTGGATCAGTCTGCTGGTGCCAACAAAACAAAAAGCCCCACCTGGGTACCCATAGCAATAAGATTTTGTTTTCTCACAGTCTGGAGGTTGCAAGTCCAGGATCAAGCAAGATTTTGGTTGCCTGGCTTTCTTCCATGGTATCTCTCCTTGTCACTGTGTCCTCTCATGGCCTTCTCCCCCTCCCCCACCTCTGCATGTGTAAATGTCTCTCCTCCTTACAATGGAGCTGGTCCTATTAGATCAGGGTCCCATCCCTAGGATGAAAGACTCTGTCTCTAAATATTCATATTTGTGGTTTTAGCTCCAATGGATAAATCTGGGGGCAATACAATTCAATCCATAATATCAGGGGTGGAAATAGGAAGCAGAGAAAGAGAGGGGAGACNCTTTCTCTCTTATCCAGCACCAGGTAAGCTTCTCACCAAGGGGAGACTCTAAATTAGATTTCACATCTCCACCTGTTTAAATGGGCACCTGAAGNAAAAATTCATTTTAGTCACATGACAAATATTCCTTACGCAGCATCTGTTTTCAACCCAGAGTTCTCTGTCTGTGAGTCCTTAGACATCAGATTTCTATTTGGGTTCTTCAGCCTCAAGCTGAGCATGCTCAGAACCAAACTCATCACTTCTCATCCTCTCACACCCTCACACCCTTTAAGTAAGTCTATTTTGCCTGTGTCTGCAGTCCTATCAGCATCTGTCAGTGGTCCAGGGCAGAAACTAAAGTGTTGTTACGGANNTCTGGTTCAGTAAACACTAAATATTAGAGTCTACCTAGAGGCTCAGTTAGTAGAGTGCTTAGCAGGTGCAAGGCCTGGGTTTGGTCTCTAGCATCACAGAAATCTCTAGTGTGGNGGTGCACATCTGTATTGTCAGGTGGGTCAGGGGGACATCCTAAGCCACACAGCAAGTTTGAAGTNAGTCTAAGAAGATACAGGAAACCTCATCTCAAAAGTAAACAAAATCCAATCAAGGCTCACTTGTACCTGAGGGTGTTCATGGGGGTTTTATTTAACATCAGGCAAGCTACTTAAACAGTTTGAAGGCTTCCTACAAAAGAGCATTAAGGAGAGGAAAAGAAACTAGGGCTCTGACTTATAAGCCAAAGCCACTGAAAAGCCTGGAGGCTGAGGAGGGAAGCATTGGGATCTATTGGAGATGACTAGACAGGAGAGGTAACAGAGGCAAGCAGCCACAGGGAGGAGGGCTCAGGAAAATCCCTTCATTGACTACTCTGTCCTTCACTCAAGTGTTTGGGGGTGGGGCTGTGTTTGGGGGTGGGTTCCTGAGAGTGGTTTGATCAGGAAGGGTCCNGGAGATCTGGCTGTCCTTCTGNGAAGGCTCACTGCTTTCCCTGGCTCTTTGGGAAGCCATGGTGTCTAGTGTCTCGTGTGGTANCTGTTGTCTTGCATCTTTGAAGTCTCAGTAGGTATCTACCTGGATTCTGTGCTTGGACAGAACCCTTGCAAGGCAGATTCCTTCATGTCTTCCTGAAATACTGCTTGTAAATNAGGGGTGGGTCCTTTTCAGCCCCTGGAGAGGTTTGGGAGCTAGCAGAGGATCATACCGCCTTCAAAGAAGCTGTTCATTNCCTTTAACAANCACAGACTGGGGTGTGGGGCTGGGAAAGGGTGATGGTTCGTTTTAATTGTCAACTTGACACATTCCAGAGTCATCTGAGAAAGGCCTTTGAGAATGTATTGGAGCCCACAGAGTGAGATCTGAGCTTGCTTTACCAGCAGGGCTGCATAAGAGGATAACTGGACCACAGGCCTGGGTACCAGGTATTTGGAAGGGTCTACACTTGGCTTTATCTAGCAAGGGGGAGGTCTTTTGCCTCGCCCCTTGGCATTGTTATAAAAAGCCCTTTTGAATAAAGTTCTGGGCCGGTGGATAAGGATCCAGGTCCTCCCNAGGCTATCCTGTGTTTCTATCTTTTCTCTCGTTGTCTAGGTATCTCTTTCTATCTAAATATTTCTCACTTCTCCCTCCTCAAGAGTTTTCTGGACATAAAAGTAGGAGNGGGTCTCCCACAAGAATGTCCATGAGGGATAATCTTAATTATGTCATTGGTATGGAAGACCAGCTCACTGTGTGTGGCACCATGCCNTGGGCTGGGAATTTTGGATTTTCTGTGAGTGGAGAAATCAGGCTGAGAAGTAGCNTGNGTGCCTTCATTCATNGCTTTCGGNTCTTGACTGTGCATGTGATGTGATCAGCTGCTTCAAGTCCCTGCTGCCTTGACTTCCTGCAGTGATGGACTGGAACCTGGAACTGTGAGCTAAAATGAGTTCTTTGCCCTCCTTGAGTTGCTTTTGTCTGGTATTTTATTACAGTTACAGGAAACGAAGTTAAGTTACAGGCAGGAATTGGTCACCTTCAGAGTATAGATCTTCCCCAAAGGAAGAGAATTGCTGCCCCTGACATGTGGTATGTGGTGGGAGACCCTGAACATCTCTAAGTTTCTAAAGTCAAGATCTTCCCTCATCAAATCTAAGCTGCAGTCTTTGATGGTCCNGGGTGGACTTATCTTCTCTCCATCTCTAGCAAAGGAAGCTACGAGGGCTTCAGGAAGTGTTGGGAGCTTCCTTCCAAACACAGTGTGTCCTTTATTGTTTTTCCTGGCTGTGAGACTTGTGAGAGAGTCACAGTGAGTGGCTTTCACATTTGTCCCTAGAGGAGGAATGGACTAAGCAAGCTAGAGCATTAAAATCAAATATGGATANTGGCCTAGGCNGCTTAAATTGTCAACTTGACACAGTCTAGAGTCATCGGAGAGAGAAGACTAGATTGGNGAGTTGCTGATCAGATTGACCTGTGGGCATATCTGTGCGAGACTGTTTTGATTATTAATTGATGTAGGAGGGCCTAGTTCACTGTGAGCAGCATCGTCCCTAGGCATGTGGTCCAGGGCTACATAAGGAAGGTAGCTAAGCACAAGCCAGAGAGTTGAGCCAGCAAGCAGTGGTCCTCTATGTTCCTGTCTTTCCTCCCTCAGTGATGGACTGTGGCCTNGGAGGGTAAGCTGAAGTAAATTCTTTCCTCCCCTAAGTTGCTTTTGGCTGAAATGTTTCATCACAGCAACAGTGAGGAAATGACAGGTGTCATCCACGGTTCTCAGAAGAAGAAAAAAATTTAACATAATTCTCCAATTAAAAATTTCCTGCAATTAAATTTTCTTAAATCTTTGATGCCTGCAGCAATTTATTTGTCACTGTACCCCCGTCCCCCACCCCAGATGAAACAAATGAACAGGAAGAAAATAGCAACTAATGGCATGCTAAGTTCAATAGCCCATTNTNCTCCTTGCATCTGTGGGCGTGTGGCTCTGATGTCAACCGCAAGTACATCTCAGCAGAGCAGGAGCATGCTTCCAGCTTGCAAAACTATTCATAATTTGTTTATTAGAACTACAGAGACAAGTAGTTCCTGGTGTGCTCCAAAAAGGACCAAGACTTCCAGGCGNTCTGCCATCTGAAGACGTTTAAGAAGCAGTTAATTGCTCAGGCATCAGATGGCAGAAGCCCGCAGGTAGGCAGATGGGTTCAGGCAAGAGAATCGCTGCCCACTGAACAATAGGTTAGAGGCTGGGCCAGAGGCAGGATTATAACAGGACCCCTGGGGCCAGGCAGTCTTCTCTCCTCACTGCNCTTTTTAATCTTACAAGTCTCTTACGGGGGTCCAAATGCTGCAGCAGTTTTGTGTCCATGCTGGTTGCTGGAAAGTGCTGTTTAATCAGCACATTTTCCTTCTGGGTCCCACTCTGCCAAGGAAAGTTCTGGAAATACAGTGCTTAATACATGTTTGTTGATTGGTTTTTGGAGCATTAGATGATTTCCAAGGGGCCACCTGGCAGTGAAGAGTGACTATAATAGGGAATCCAGTGCCCCACGAGAGAGAGAGCAAGCCTATTCCTGCCTCTGGAGTATTCCTGTGTTCCCATACCTTCTGCCCTCAGTGTCCATGCTGAGTCCTGAGTGCTGCTGGCTGAGTGGTGCCTACGGCTGTGCGCAGATGGAATCCCTCATCCAGAGTTGACATTTCCAAGTGGTTCACTCTCTGCTGCCAACTCCAGCAAGTCTCTAGCTGGGTTAGAAGGGGTAGGGCCATTTGGGATGTGTGTTCCCCATAACCTGGCTTTGATTCGGAGAGTTTGGATCTGTTGTGGTTTGAATATGAAGTGTTCCCCANAGGTTCTTGTGTTTGAATCCTCGGTGCCAGTGACACTGTTTGAGGAAGTTGTGGACCTTTTGGGAGGTAGGACCTATGCAGAGAGAATGGGTTATTGGAGGTTATCTTCTGACCTTGATTCCATGTATCCTACGCTTCCTGGTCTTCTGAGGTGTAATGTGAACAAGCGCCTCATATTCTTGCTGCCACAGTCACAGGCTGCTCCCATTGTGGTGCCCTTCCTACCACGATGGACTGTGTGCACTCAAGCCATGAGGTAAAAGAAATTCCCCTTTAGGTTGCATCTTGTCAGGGATTTGGTGAGGAGAAAAGTAATTAACACAGAATGTTCTAGAGCAAGTGGATATAAAGGAATGCTCTAGTCAACACCAGCGATTATTAATTTATCCGTTCAGCTCCTCTCTGCCTGTGGGCTTTCTGGGAGGTTTTGGTCACTGTCTACANTGGGTGTTTGGTCTCCAGGGATGAGNTGTNCATATTCCAGGGAACAGGGAAAGGATGTGGGTTGCATCTCCAGGGTAACTCACATCCAAGTATTTACGGGGAGGCTTATGTAGAGCTGTCCAGGAAGATGGAGCCCAAGAAAGAAGGGGAACAGTGGGGCAGAGAGGAGAAGGGCAGAGGGATGAGCCTGGCTCCTGAGCAAAAGAAGGGACAGAAATAGGTGGCTAGAAACAAGCCTGGAGCCACAGAGAAACTGTCCCAGGTCCATGGTCANGCCNGAGCAGATGTGGCAGGTGGCAGCCAGCTCATCATTAGTGAGCTTTTAGCTCTGATAGGTCAACATCACTGATATTCCAACAGCAAACTCCAGAACCTTCACAAGAAACCTGAGGAATCTCTGTGGGCCTCACAAGGTGACCTTTCACTGTTGAGAGTTGCAAAACACAGAGAAGCCCGTCTCTGANGGGATAGGATCCTGACTATTCACACATGTGGGCAGAATAGAACTTACTGACTGCCTTAGTTAGGGTTTGTGTNGCTGTGAAGAGACACCATGACCATGGCAACTCTTATAAAGGAAAACATTTCATTGGGGCCTGGCTTACAGTTCAGATGTTTAGTCCATTGTCATCATGGCAGGAACCATGGCAGCATGCAGGTAAAGATCGTGCTGGAGAAGTAGCTGAGAGTTCTATATCTGGATCCAAAGGCAGCAGGAAGAGAGAGTGAGCCACCAGGCCAGGCTTGAGCTCCTGAAACCTCAAAGCCCACCCCCTAGTGACATACTTCCTCCAAGGCCACACCTACTCCAACAAAGCCACANCTACTCCAAGGCCACACCTCCGATAATGCCATTCCCTATGAGTCTATGGGGGCATTTTCATTCAGACGACCACACTGACCTCATATAATTTCAGAGAAGGAGGAAGAGCTCATATGGTGCCTCCACTCCCCGGATACGGATCTCAGATCCTGATGCCTTTAGCTTACGGCTACAGCTTCAAAAGTAAATACAGAACTGAGAAGATTCCTTAAGCACCTGTTTTCTTTATACACCACAAATGACATCCTGAGAAGGGTGTTGGTAAGAGGTTAATGTCCATGACCACACGGTGGCTGAGTAGGGTGTGTGGCAGGGGACACTGACAGTAAAGGGAATGGAGTCACTGCAGGGCCTCAGCAAGGACCATGGGGCTCACTGGGTAGCTCTGCTGACTTCAGGCAGAGTCTCTGTTTCTCCTCGTGCTTGTTTGAGTTCTTTGAAGCCATGGGTCAGGCAGAGGACAATGGGCTGTCAGGCATCCACTGCAGAGAGAATACATACACAGAATGAATATGGGGCGGTGCCAGTGGGCCCTGGGCTTGGCCAATAGCTGGCTTTGTGACCAGGTCTCCCTGTGGGTTTTGCTTTCTCTATCTGTAAGATGATGTGTATAAGAGACAGGGCCAATAGCTGGCTTTGTGACCAGGTCTCCCTGTGGGTTTTGCTTTCTCTATCTGTAAGATGTGTGGTGGAGACCCTGGGAGTTTATGGGAGTGAGCAAACAGCAATGAACATAAGTGTGTCCCGTGAGCTGAGCATGACCCAGTGGGACACTCTTTCCTTTCCAGAGAGAGCACCACACTTGCGCCCCTCTCTTCGGCTATCAGACTATTGGAACAACGGACCCTAAGAAATTGACTTCCCACAGTCACTTGACCACNTCGCTCGCTTTCCTGTCCATTAACCTGTTTTATTCAGAGCCCTCACAGCGAAGACTTTCCATGTTATTACATGCGATTGCCAAGTAAATAGGGATATTTACTTCAAACAGAGAAATTTATAATATACTCCACTAATGGTCTGGGATGGAGAAAAGAGTTGGACCAGAGACCATAAAACTACACTTCCCTATTTGGAGGGCTCTACAGGATTGCACGGAGTGAAAAGGGGAGAAACTCCCACCATCTCCTTTTAAAGGTAATTTGGGATCTGCACACTGTTTTTAATGGTCCTGGGGATTGAATCNAAGACCTGACAAAGCTAGGGATGCTGTACCACTGAACTGTGTCCCCAGTCTTTCCTCATTTATTCCCTGCTTTGAGACAGGGTCTCACTAGCTTGCCCAGGCTGACCTTGAACCCACTTTCTTGAGAAGCCCAGAAAGGCCTTGGGCTTGTGATTCTCTTGCCTCAGCCTCCTGAGTAGCTGGAATTGCAGGTCCGTGCCACCAGGCTCGGCTGGCATCTGCAGTTTCTGGGCTCACGGCGTCGAATGTCACCTCTTCTAAGGCTGAAGGCTTGCCCAAAGAAGTGGCAGACTTCAGCACAGAGAGATGTGATCTTCACCTTTAGTTTTTTCTCCTCTGCTCTGTGATCTCTGGTGTGACACTAATATCTCAGAACCTCAGTTTCCTCATCTCTAAAATGGAAACACTGCTGTGCTGGCTAGTTTGATGTCAGCTTGACACATGCTAGAGTTATCTGAGGGGAGGGAACCTCAACTGAGAAGTTGCCTCCCTATGATCAAGCTGCAGACAAGCCCATAGGCATTTTTCTTAATTGGTGATAAGAGAGGGTCAGCCCATTGTGGGTGGAGCTACCCCTGGCCTGGTGGTCCTGGGTGCTATAAGAAAGTAGGCTGAGCAAGGCATGGGTAGAAAGCCAGGAAGCAGCGCCCCTCCGTGGATCAGGTTCCTGCCCTGACTTCCTTCAATGATGGACTNTGATGTGGAAGTGTAAGCAAAATAAATCCTTTCCTCCCCAAGTTGTTTTTGGTCCTGGCATTTTATCACAGCAGTGACAACNGCCCTCCAGGATATTACAATACCCTTATTGAAAATGAACGAACTCGGTGTCAGACAAAGAAACGCACAAAGTGAACATAGCCCAGGAAGGCAACTTCTTTTTACAGAAAGGTTGAGCCATGACCCAAACCAGGCTAGCAAGCATGCGTGGACAAGATGNCCTCTGTCTTACATAGCTGTTGCTCACTGGGTGAGGTTCAACCTCATAGTCTGCTCTGAATTGGCTAATTTGGAAAGTGAGGCTACAAGGAGAACAAAGGGTGTCAGTGGAGGAGGGGAAGTGAGGAAGCAGGCACACAGCCTTTAAACCTGTCTGTAAGGAAGGATTGACCTTCTCACACCCCAATGACATATACGCGGTAGATACACATGCAACGTTAGATGTGACGGTCAAGGCCTGCCTTATGGATAGGTAGGAATAGAGAACTAAGGAGACCTAGTGTCTTAGTGGTTTTCTCATTGCTGTGATAAGACATTTTAAAGAAAGAAGGGTTTGCTCTGGCTCACAGTTTGAGGGGATCGTTCTGTGTCATGGCCAGGGAAGGCAGCAAGAAGGGAAGCCATGGCGGCAGAGCAAGAGGTCAGCAGGACACACTGTGTCACAGTCCAGAAGCAGAATGACAAGGAAGTGGGGCCAGATAAGAACTGATACTTTTATGTGAGAATCCATGACAAAGAATAAGCAGAGTGGCACCACGGGGAATAACTGAGGCCGAGAGGCCGGGGAAAGCTGTGAACTGGGATTTGGTACAAACACATCTGAGCTTGAACGTGTATAGACAGACAACATGAGAGCAGAGAGTGCCTGGTGCTGAGCCCAAGCCCTCCTCACTCTGTAACAGAGCTCCTCAAGAGGAGGACAGAAATTGCTTCTGGAAGCCAGATGTGTTGGCTCATGCCTGCAATTCCAACATTGAGGAAGCTAAGGCGGGAGGATTTCCATGATTTTGAAGCCTGCTTCTTGGCTGCATAGCAACTACCAGACCAACCTGGGTTACAGTGTGAGACTCTGTCAAAAGAGGGTTGGGAGGGGCCCTAGAGAGATGGGTTGGTGGTTTAGAGTGTTTTCTGTTCTTGCGGATAACCTAGCTTCAGTTCCCATCACTTCAAACAACTCACAACTGCCTGTAACTCCAGAGGATCTGACACCATCTCTGGCCTCCACAGGCACCTGTACACATGGGGTGTAAATAAACTTATGAAATCGCACACACACATANAGATAAATTTTAAAAAGAAAGGGAAAAAAATGCTTCTAGAAGTAGGATCTACAGGCAGAATGGAGCTGCTCCCAGAATGGACCACTCTGAGGGCCTCCCACAGAGGAGCTGCCTTTTAACTCTTCAAACTCTTCCTTCTTCCCTTCAGGTCACCTCTTAAATTTCTGTCTCTAATTGTGGATACTGGGCTATAAGGTGCTTTCTATTCTGGTCATAACAAGATGCCGCTTGGACTTTGCCCCGTAGCCATGGCAACCAGAGCAGCACAATACAGTGGTAACCAGGTCTCTGGTGATGATAATGATACCACTGATATTCCCTGGAGAGGGTCAGGGGACCCTCCCCTGGTAGTCCAGCTATTACTCTCTCCCCTAGCTGCAAGTAATCTTGGGAGATACTAGAGAATATAGCAGTGAAATGGATGCAGCTTCTGCGAGGTCACTATCCATGATGGGTTGGGACTTGGTGGTGATGCAGCTGTTTGGGGTCACCCATGCTCCTGTAAGTGACCCCTCACCTGTGCTCTGTGAGAGAGGCCAAAAACAAAACAACAGCCGCAACAAAAACTGCACTGATCTCACCAAGTTGGATTTTGGTGAAATCATATTTTGATCTGTCATTGGTGCCTTCTAGGGTGCCTGGACATGTGTTTACATCNTTCCANGAAAAGCTATCAAGACAGAATGCCCTTGGGAGGCAGAGTTGTGTCCCTGCAGGATGGTTCTCAGACTGTCGGGACCTCATCTGGAGTTTTCTTTGTTCTTTCTGTGGACACAAGGGGGCAGCAGAGCTCTGAGCTTAGCAGGCTGCAGGGTCAATGCCAGCTGGAGGATTCCTCCTCTCTCTTCTGCTAGTTCACTGCCTGCTTATTTGCCTGCAGCCACCTTCTTGTCCNCCTAGATCCCAACCTCTGAACAGGGTAATCAGGAAGAGGAAGGTTGCAGACCGCACAGTACATCTATGACCTTCACTTGAGCATATGCATTCCTCTTCCTCCACAGCAGAAGCTAAGGCCCAGGAAATCTCATCTCCTCTGGGAATGTGTCCCAGACGACATACCAGAGCAGAGTAACACCAGCTGACCTTTGCAGGAGAAATCTTTCCCAGCCCTCAAACCTCCCCGAAGACCGAGAAGTTGGGGCGAGATAGCCATGCACACAGCAAGGCGTAACCAGNTCATTAGATCTATTCTGCAGTTTTTAAGGTTGTGTGTGCTGTCCTTTGTGAGGTATCGAAAGACAGGCCCTTCCAAAAGTTTATTTGATGGGCAATTGACCATTGCAATATGATATGGTAAGTTCAGTGAGAAAGATGTTCAGGACAGTGGGAATGCCAGAGGNATACCAGAGGCTTCCTGGAATTAATGCCCAGGCTAAGTTTAAAGAACAAGCCAAGCAAAGGTGGGGGGAGGGGGGCTTTTCAGGGAAGGGGCCAGGCAATGCAAGTAAGAGATCAACGTCAAGAAACCATGTGGGTGTTGAGAGAGTTCCAGTTCAAGAGTCAAGCCCTTAGTGTTGCAACCAAGAATAGACTAGCGCTCCGTGAGTTGGCTATGTGCCTCTTCAGTTGAAAGGGCNTTCCAAACAGCTTGGTACATTTCCATGCATGCTTTGGGGAGCTGACTGTGCAGGCAAGGGGCAGCAGGGCTGAGGAAATTTGGGAAGGAGAGTAGAAGGCCAGGAAATTGATTTCAGAGTGGTCCTCTTCCTTGTGTGTGGGTGTGACGCCTTCTTTTTCCTGTGCCCAAATAAGTGACTCTTTTGCAACCTGGGAACTGACAGTGAAATTGACAGAAGAGGCTTTACTAACTAAAGACGACTGTACCTNGTTCAAAAGAAACANGGTTTCAGAAGCAAAAACCGCAAGACAAAAACGTGCTTAATTAGGTTACATCAAAATTAGGTTCCTGATTAGGGAAAGTTATCATTTTGATGAAGGCAAACTGAGCAGGCTGGCAGGTCAAAAGAAAGAGCTGCAATAGATAAGACCCAGTGACTTGATACCTGCCAGAAGACACAGAGAGGGGCGAGTCCCAGCAACATTGAGTTCTCAAAGACCAAAAGGAGTGAGTGTGACTGCTGAATTTACAGAGGAAGTTTTGACAGCTAGAGAGAGTGGGTGGTTCTGTTTTGGTTTTGGTTTGTTTTTTGGCAGAGAGTGTTTAACTTTCACCAGTTTCCTTCCTTTTTGGGAAGGGACTGGAGGGAGGGCCAGACTATTTCCCAGCCTCCTTGTCTCAAGGGCTCAGTGGATGACATCACTTGGGCCAGATT
>LZPO01017299.1:164202-176732 GCA_001675575.1 Neotoma lepida | reverse complement strand
GTGTGTGTGTGTGTGTGTGAATGCTCATGCCACAGCACATGTGTAGCAGTCAGAGGACAAATTGAGGGAGTCGGTTCTCACCTTCCTTCATGGACTCCAGAGGTCTATCTCAGATTGTTAATGTTGGAGGCAAGCTGACCTAGTGAGGCATCTCACCAGGACTGAATGTAATTTTCAGTTTGGATTATTTAAGAGTTATAGCATTATTTAAGATTTGTAGGTATTATACCTTCAGTTGGGAATTTATAAATCTAATTTCTGTAATGTATTGGCCTAAAATTAGTTGTAGAATCTNCTTATTATCATTTAAATATCTGTGCATCTGATGAATCGGGAGGCATTTCTCCTGTAATGAGTAAATGTGATGGCAGAATCTTATTCTCCTTCTTGACAATGGATTCTCCTTCTNGGCTCTTTCTATCTCCTTGACCATTTGGAAAGGCAAGAATGAAGCTGCATTCAGTAGACAAGCAAAAGAAGTTGATGTGCAGAGAACAGAGGCCTCCAGTCCCCCAAAGATGGGCAAAAGGACATAGGCACAAGGGAAGATAGCTAAGCTGCCTGAGGAGTTTTGGTTCACATTGACCAGTTAGATTTCCTGAAATTTGTTTTCATTCATCCAATTTTTTTTCTCTTGAGTTGGGGTCTAACTATGCAACCTGTGGGCCACCCTCCATGCCCAGCCTTAGTGGAAATTCTTTGAGTGAGTTTCTGTGCCTTGTGCCCAAAGAGCCCTGGCTTAATCATGACCCATGAGATACCAGGCACTTACTGCTATTGCATTTGGTGCAACAACTTGGGCTGGTTAATCAGACGCTATTTTGAGCAACTACTCCATGAAGCAACTCATGATGTAGAGCAGGAAATATAAAGACTGGAAGCATAGTCCTTAGTCTACTGGTCACTTCGTTTGTCACTTCTATAATAGTTTTGGGAGAAATAATTGACAGACAAAACCAGGAGCAAATATATGCTAAAATCAAGTGCTCGGCTAGGCAGGATGAATTCTAATTGGTAATGTGAGCCGAGGAATAGAAACTGAAGTAATTCTTTAAGGAAATTGAGGTTTCAGGCTTACTTTGAAATAACTGTCAGGATTTGAATTCTTGGAAGCAGCAGGGAGGCTTGGAGAGTCTGAGCAGGGGCAGAGGTGGAGGGGGAAGCCACAGATGCTTTGGGCTGGCCTTGAACTTGCTATGCAGCCAAGGATGAACGTGAACTCCTGACTCTGCCTTCCAAGTGCTGGAATTGNATGAATACACATCATGCCAGATTTATGCGGTGCTGGGGATCAAGCCACAGGACTAATGCATGACAGGCAAGCACTTTACCAACTGAGTTATATTTTCAGCCCTTAACCATTTTTGATGGATTTGATGTTCAAACATTTTAAGAATATCTTTTATTTATTCTTTGACAACTTCATACATCCTTATAACGTATCTTGATTATACCCATCCTCAACTGCTTCTTACCACCTCTTACACATCCGCCTCCCATGCTCATGACCCCATTGAGTCCAATTAGTGCTGCCTGCTGGAGTGCTGCCTGATCTTGTTGGCTTGGCCTTGTGCAGGTCTTGTGCAGGGAACCATAACTACAGTGAGCTCATGAGTGCAGTGGCCATGCTGTATCCAACAAGACACTTGTCCATGTTTTAAAAATTAATCTTTTCAGGCTTCATCTGTGATTTTTTTTCTTCAGCCAACATTCCTTAGCCATGAGCACATTTCCTTATCCCACATTCTCTTTTCTTTTTTTCATATTTTTTTGTGGGGGCAGGGGCTGGGAAGAATCCTTGCAAGAATAAGACTGACTGGATTGTTTGGAGATGATCCAGCCCTCTGAACTTAGAGCTTTTTCCAGGAGTTAAGCAATCTCCATGGTGAGTCAGGTCATTTTTCCCATCTGCAGCCTTTGCAGCTGACCTTGGCCACTGGGCAGAGGGTGGCATGCAGTGCGTGACCCTTCATCTGCCACTCTTCTTCTCCTAAACTCCCTTCTCCAGTAATTTCGTCACTTCTTGGAACAGCCAGAACATCTGAGGTCTATTTTACCCTTAGTGTTTAACAAACGTCAGCCTCGAAGGGATGGGCTGAGCTGAAGGAAGACTGATAGCTCAAGATTCCAAAAGCCAGCGTCCCCAGGTGATCCCTGGCTTCTGGAGGAGAGGGCAGGAGAGCAGTGGGCTGGTGACACAGAGCTGAGACACAATGGAATCCTGCTTTACCTCCAAGGACACTTATCTAAGTCATTTTAATCCCCGGGATTACTTGGAAAAATATTACAGCTTTGGGTCCAGACACTGTGCAGAAAGCGTGATCCTCAGACATCTGCTGGAAGATCTTTTTAAGATATTCTGCCTGGGTAAGATTGTCCTTCTCAATATGAGTCACACTGCGTCCCAGGGGATGACTGGACTGTCTAGTCACTACTCCTAGACAGTCTCTTGGCATCGCTCATTTGTTTAATGAGAATAAAAATGAATGTTGGCTTANCTATTTTACAGTTTACAAAGTTCTTTTATATCCATTGTCTTTTATATGGTCTTGAAAAATGAAGCCAGAGGGCCTGAGTGCTGGCCTTGCATCTACAGTGACTTTATAGGTGGCTTGAAGGAGACACTCATGGGACACTTTAGAGAGTCCAAGAGAGCAGAGAACTAGGTGTTGGGGCCTGGGACTCAAGAGACTGAGGCAGGAGGATCTCCATGAATCTGAGGTCAGCCTGGACTACATATTGCTTTTTCTGGATATCTTGGGCTACAGAGTGAGACTCTGTCTCAAAAAAATAAATGAATTGAAAGTTTGATTCTACTCTTAATTGAAAGGAATATTTTCCCATGAGGTAAAAACCTCCTCAAATATTAAGAAATGGGTGCTTTGATTATAACTTAATCTCAATGTTTTAATTTTTTATTTGTGTGTGTCTGTGTAAGTGTATGTGCCTATGTTGCATACCTGTGCATGCATGGGAACAGAAGAGGGCATCAAGTGTCCTCTTCCATTAGTCTCTCCACCTATACCTTTGGAGCAGGGTCTCTTCCTAAACCTGGGGCTGTGTCTTGGCTAGGCTGGAAGCCAGTAAGCCCCAGAGAGCCTCTCCTCTTTGCTCAGAGATGGGATTACAGGCATCTGTGGAATGTCTGGCTTGTTACATGGGTGCTGGCCCTCATCACTGTGGAGTAAGTATTCATAACTGCTGGGACATTTCTCTAGTCCCTAAATTCAATTGTTAAACAACAACAAATTAACTTTTACCAAAGTACTCCTTAAAAGTTTTTACATTGTTGAAAGAGATACCATGATAGAGGGAGACTTCATGGGGTTAGGAAGAAACCAGGTGCTAGGAAAGTTCCCAGGAATCCACAAGGATGACCCTACCTTAGACTACTAGCAATAGCGGAGAGGGTGCCTGAACTGGCTTACCCCAGTAACCAGATCGGTGAATACCCTAACTGTCATTGTAGAGCATTTCTCCAGTAACTGATGGAAGCAGATGCAGAGATCCACAGCCAAACACCAGGCTGAGCTCCAAGAATCCAGTCAAAGAGAGAGAAGAGGGATTCTATGAGCAAGGGACATCAAGATCATGATGGGGAAACCTACAGAGACAACCAAATCAGACTAATGGGAACTCATGAAATTTAGACCAACACCTGTGGCGCCTACAAGGGACTAGACTAGGCCCTCTGCATAAGCAAGACAGTTGTGTAGCTTGGTCTGCTTAAGAGGCCCCCTGGCAGTAGGGTCAGGATACATCCCTGATGCATGAGCTGGAGCCCACTACCTATGGTGGGACACCTAGCACAGCCTTGAGGCAGGGGGAGGGGTTTGGACCTGCCTCTACTAATGTACCATGCTCTGCTGACTCCCCATGAGAGGCCTTACCTTCTTGTAGGAGGGAATAGGGGGTGGGGTGGGGAAGGCTGGAGGGGCAGGAGGAGGGAAGAGGGGAATCTGTGAATGGTATGTAAAATGAATAAAAAATTTCTTAATGAAAAGAGAAGTTTTTACATTGTCTATGTCACCATCTTTTGGCATCAGTGGTCTGTATACCAGATGTAGAGCTTGCCCATCCCCAGATATCAAAACAGCTAATCAAAACATGCTGCCATTTGGGACTGGGCATGAGATATGGATAGAAAGTAGAAAGATATCTTATCAAATGATGTTAATGGAGAGTGGTGAGTGCTGTCACTATCTGGGGGATTTATGGTACAATCCCAGTAAAGATAGTGCAATGTCACCTCAGCCTGTCCTTTTATGATGCCTGATCCCTGCCTCCTCTGTACCAGGTGGTGTGAAAGGAGACCTCCTGATTGACATTGGCTCTGGCCCTACCATCTACCAGCTTCTCTCTGCCTGTGAGTCCTTCAAGGAGATCATTGTCAGTGACTACACAGACCAGAACCTTCAGGAGCTGCAGAAGTGGCTAAAGAAGGAGCCAGGGGCCTTTGACTGGTCTCCAGTGGTCACCTATGTGTGTGATCTCGAAGGGAACAGGTAGGATGATGAGTATCTGCTCTTCAACTTTCTGAGGGGACCTGATGTTTCTATTAGCCAGGAAATACCATTAAAATTCAGTTGAAAAACACAAAGGAAACTCAAAGACAGAGACAAAAAGGAACTCCAAATGAAGAATAAGCACTCAGGAGACTAGATTGGGAGCCAGCCACACCACCTGAATACTACTTCATTGTCAGTCCTCCAACCAAAGCGGGTGGCTCTGCGTGTACCAAATGCTGACACCACCAGAATCAGCAAAACATCGACCAGGCTTTTTAACCAACAGAAGCAACATGCAG
The DNA here is from genome assembly GCA_001675575.1 of Neotoma lepida. NCBI lineage: Eukaryota > Metazoa > Chordata > Mammalia > Rodentia > Cricetidae > Neotoma > Neotoma lepida. Next base: position 171,925 of record LZPO01017299.1, on the reverse strand, counting down.
CAATTATGTGAAAAGAATCCATTACTCACCATCTATAATAGAGTCTAAAGAGGGCTGGGAGATGGTCAGTGGGTAAAGTACTTGTCAAGGAAAACGAGGACCTCAGTTCATATCCCTCCTGTTTCTTTAAAAAGCTGTCCCCTCTCCAGCATGTCTTCTTATCATCTTTTTGAAACCCAGCTGGTTGCAGATGCATGGGCTTAGTCCTGGGCTGTCTATTTTGTTCCATTATCCTTCATTCTCTGTTCTTGTTTGTTTGTTTGTTTGTTTGTTTGGTTGGTTGGTTGGTTGGTTGGTTGGTTTGAAATACTGTACTGTTTTGGTGACTATAGCTTTGTTGTTGTTGTTGAAGTGAGGTAGTGTATGATTCCCGATTTTTTTTCTTTGTGCTATTTGGGCTTTGTGTGTCTATGGTTGCAACCTTGACATTAAAACCTTGTTTTAATAGGGATAACACTGGCTCTACAAATTGCTTTGGGTTGTATGGACATGATCATGATCTTGGTTCTTCCAATCTNCAAACAGATCATTCCATTTTCTTGGTGTCTGCACTATTCTTCCACATTGATATTTTCATTATAGANACTGTTGGCTTGTTTTAGTTAATTTTATTTCGATGTTATTTACTTATTTATTTACTGTAGATATTGTAATAGAATTGACTTCTTGATTTCTGTTTCAAATAATCTGCTATTGGGGCATAGATATTCAGATGAGGGTTCTGAAAGGTTTGTACTTCTTGGTGCAAGGAGCTTGGTTAAAGGAGCTAGCACCTATCCATCCATCCATCCATCCATCCATCCATCCATCCACCCACCCACCTATCCATCCATCCATCCATCCATCCATCCATCCATCCACCCATCCATCCATCCATCCAACAAACCTAGTTGAACAACTGTGATGCACCCCATAATAATAGCTCTTAGGCCAGAGGAATGAATGAGACAGAGAAACCCCTATGTCTTATAGCTCCTATCAAGGAAGGCTGATAAATGTCAGGTCATTTACGGCCTTCAAGACCAAGTTAAAGATTATAGCATTTAGTAACAAATTGACAGGCTGTTTTCATATGCCCAGTTAACTCAGAAACCTCTTACACATTTAGCATAAGTGAAGATACATTCTTAAAAATGAAGGTGAATTACTACTCTTTTCTATGTGAAAGACTTGATTCCCCAGGATGGAATTGGAAAAACTTGCTGTGAGGGTTTGGACACTATCAACACTTATTAAGCAAATAAGAAATTTTCCAGGATTGATAGAATTTCAAAGAAAGTTTATTAAGCAGAAGTTTTCCGCCACTGTGAGACAACACATCTTTCTGAAATCCAAAGCATGTTTCCAGAAAGCTCTGGGAGCTACTTTCCCTAGACATTGCAGCCCACATCTCATTCAAAAATGAGCCCTTCAGTCGAGCAGGAGACTAAAAGAATTACTTATCTCCCTGAAGAATTGTCAGTTCAGAACAATTGCCTCTTAAGATATCCTCCCCNTCCCCATCACTTGGCCTGGATGAGGAACTGTACTTTTGGCAGAAAGTGCCTGCACACCTTCCTTATCCTCACACCAGATCCAGTGGCTTCGACTATTTTGAGAATGATAGTGATCCCATTCNCCTTGTGTCTCTCACATCTTCNAGTACCTCTATCAACCTGCAGTCCATTTTCCCCAAGATTATTTCTTCTTTATCTGAAGATATTTCTTGTGCTGATGGCTTCCGAGGACAATATAAGCTAGCTACTTTCTTCTGCTGCTTTGGGAGTACAACTCAGACATTTAAAAATCACTCATTTTACTATTGCTTGAAAGTTCTAAGACATCAGCACCAAACCCTTGTCTCAAACCATGAGATATTAATGTAGCTACCTTAGATTTATATAAGCAAGAAAAATAAACACTTTCCTTAAGAAATTCTGGAAATAGGAGATGACCCGGTCATTGGGAGCTTTAAGAGGCCTTGCTGCTGTTGCAGGGGACTGGAGTTCAGTTCCAAGTGCCCACATTTGGGTAGCTCACAGCTGCCTGTAACTCTAGTTTTAGGGGATTCCTTTTCTGGATTCTAAGAGTACCCTCCCCCACACAATAACACATAAAGAAAACTTAGAAAATAAATACTAGAAATAATATGAATTAGTCTTTGGCCCCTTGAACAACACATTACTTAGCCTTGTGATCCGCNGATTAGCAGCTCCAATATATCNTGAAGTAGCATGTTAGAAATNCAGACTCTGGGGCTAGAGAGGTGGCTCAGTGGTTAAGAGCACTGGCTTCTCTTCCAGAGAACCTGGGTTCAAATTCCCAGCACCCACAAGGGAGCTGATAACCGTCTGTAACTCCAGTTCTAGGGGATCTGACTCNCTCTTCTGGCCTCTGAAGGCACTAGGCACACTCGTTGGTGCACAGACACATATAAAGCAAAACACCCGTCCATGTTTTGTTTTAAGAAGAAGAGATGTAGGCTTTCCAGCCTCACAGACTGTGCACAAGGGCTTGAGTTCCTGNTTCCCTGAGATCTGCTGAGGTGACCATGACAGTGGGAGGAGAGCTGGGTCTAGAGCCAAGATTCCCACAGACCCACCAGGATACACAGGAGAAGAGAGATGAGTTCNAGTGTGCTGTCCAAGCTCTTTTTCTCCATTATACAGGCAGNGGGAGTTTGGTGAGGACAGAGACTTGTGGGTGGCCCTCTAGAGAGCAGTGNCCCCCCTGAGCCTGCCAGGAAAGAGCTGGATCACTGGGNAAGTGNNTGTTCTCTGAAGCCANAGCTCTCCACACAGAGGTTGGTAAGGATTGGACGTGGTGGTGCGTTTTGGTTATCTCAGCACTCAGGAGGCAGAGGCAGCAGCAGGATCTTAAGTTCAAGGTCAGCCTGAACTAGAGTGAATTCTAGNCTAGCCAGGGCTATAAGGCANTTGTTTGTTTTCATTATTGTNTTAATTAATCTNGCTGTCTGATGGNTTTATTTGTNAGTTCACTAAAATTAAGTATTTTATATTAAAAAAGCAAAAACAANGCAAGGTTGTCACAAAACAAAATGAAACAAACACCAAACCCACAGCAGAAGTTGGTACATTGTTCAAAAACATTCACAATTGTGCCAAATTTGTTCTTCAATCCTATGTTCTGTCTTTGTTGCAAGTANCTCTGGATTTCCAAACTCACAAAAGCTTACTGATACTACTCCTTGGGATCCNGGGATCTTGATGGTCATGGTGACTCTTTGGTGACTGATACTTTTTATGGAGATGTCTCTCTCTTTCAGATAGGAACTTCCCCATCTCTCAAGGTCATTATCTCTCTGGAAGATTAANGGGANTGGTTGAGAAACCTTCAGTTAGCCATTTCCGTNCTATTATAAACATCTCTGTTGATAAGTCTCAAAGGACCTGACACCCAGTGTACCCAAAGTAAAGNGATGACCCCTGGTCTANTTCATGGCTAGTATTCCTGGCTCCTTGAATGACATTATCAGACAATTACTTGAATGACCCCAAAGCCTGGAANTNAACCTTGTCATGTCCCTCTTTATCATGGGCCACATCTAACCCAGTTCCAGCTTCTGTCCATTTTCCTTCCTGCATTTCCCTTTACTCAGTTTTCTTCTTGAAATATTTANNTACATCTTTATCCAAGCTACCATCNTCTTTGTCCAAGCTACNATTCTGGTTGAAGTAGCCTNCCTTCTCCACTATTGTCCTTTCACTCAATTCTCTGCAACCCCAGTGATCATTCTAAGACATACTTCTGATAGGACCCTCCTCCCTTTTTTCTTTTTTCTTTCTTTCTTTTCTTTTTTTCTTTTGGTTTTTTGAGACAAAGTTTCTCTGTGTAACCCTGGCTGTCCTGGAACTCACTCTGTAGACCAGAACTCACAGAGATCCACCTGCCTCTGCCTCCTGAGTGCTGGAATCAAAGGTGTGCACCCCCACTCCTGGCCCAGAAGTATAGGCAGAAGTTTCTGTCCCACCAGCAACTCCCAAATACCCAGTAGCAGCTTCCCAAATAATTGACTCAGAGGCTTTGTATTAATTATAAATGCTCAGCCGGTAGCTCAGGCTTATTACTAACTATCTCTTACACTTAAATTAGCCCATAATTCCTATCTCTATTAGCCACATGGCTTGGTACCTTTTCTCAGTACGGCATTCTCATCTTGCTCCCCCTGCATTGGGCAGAGTTAGGAGTTGTCAGCCAGATTCCAGACTGGCCTGACAGTCCAGCCCCACGGACACANTCTTTTCTTATGTTCTCTATCAAGTGGCCTTTACATATTCTGTCTTCTCATGCTGGACCNTCTTCCTCCCCTTGCTCCTCTCTTCGGCCTGGTCAGTGATGACGACATATGCCTCCTCCACATCTCTGCTTACATGGCTTCTTTTGCAGGTACTTTTCTTTCCACTGTAGGCTAGATCAAGCCAGGATCCCAACATCCCATGTTCCTTTCCTCCTTGAATTTATCCATTTTCACTTCCATTTTGGCGAGTAATCCTTAAATTAACTATTTTTCTCTCTTCCCTTCTGTAATCTCCAGGAAGACAGAAGCGGTTTCTCCTTTGTTCATCCCTGAGTCCCCAGTACCTTTGAGGCCCCCAGTACCTAGCACATAACAGAGGTTCCAATGTAAGTGTAAAATAGATGAATGGATGTATCCTGCCTTCCAGGCAGTCAGACTCCACTCCCTACCTACACTTACTACAGGATTCAGATGTGGATTATGCCAAAGGGTTGTAGACAATTNTTCCTGCCTCTCACAATTCTTACATTGATACTCAAGTTTATTTGACTTTTGTTTTTGGTCTTGATCAGAGAGAGGGTCTCGTGCATCACAAGTGGCCTCAAATTCCTTATGTACTTGAGAATGACCTTGAACTCCTGATCTTCCTGCCTCTACCTCCTGAATGCTGGGATTAAGGGCAAGTGCCACCATACCAGGCTTCTTCAGCCTTTATGCCCTTGAGCTGTTTTGATGGCTTTGTCACAGGAGGGTCTGCTGGAGGCTCTGTGGATGGNGCTTGGGGCAGTGGAGTGTAATGGAAGGGGCTCCTGTGGAGATTCTGACTTGCCAGCTGCCTTGCCCCTCTGAGTAGGCAGAATCTGAAGATAATTACTGGGTATGGGAAGACATTCTCACAAAGCGTTCTTGCCAGAATCCTTACCTTTTCTTTCCTTCTCTGCCACGTCTCTTAGGCTTGTGTAGCTAGCATATACACAGGAAATGGCAGCCTCTATTTGAAAGAGTCAATCTTTACAAGGAGAGCAATGGCCACGCTGCACTTAGTTTTCTGTAAACCGAGCTCCATGCTGCTCTGCTATGTGTTTATCACCTTCTCCTTGAGCTAAACGTGAGGCTGAGTGGTAATTGCCTAGGTCTCCAGGTGAGTCCATTTCCCTGTGGGTGTTACCTGCAGTCCTCTAGGAGCCCTGAGGGGTAATCTTTACACAGCTGCCTTGGCAACTGAGTTCACCGATGTTTGCTATGCAGCCAAGGACAAGCAGGTACCGCGGCGATGGGAGAGCCTAACAAATTCCCCTTCTCAAATTGGCACATTTCCTGTGAGCTTTCGAGATTTCACAGTGGGCTTCACAGTTTGGGAACAATTTCCATCATCGTCTGACTGGCTAGTTCTGTGGTAATTTGTGTCTTTAAAATAGCTTAATACACAATAGGGCACAAAGGTCCACTATGCTTCTGATGTAATCGCTTAAATACACATTCTCACGACGTCCCNNACCTAGAGTAGCATTTTAAGTCCCCTCCCCCACCAAATCTCCATATTCTATTTCCTTAGCCTCTTCTATACACTTGTTATGTACATGTGTAGACAGGTAATTCCAACTTTTCTGATCTACTATCTTTACCTATTCATATCTGTTTTTCATAGACAGATTTAATGATCAAGTTTTCTTGTTAACATTCTCTGTCAAATTATCTGTATTCTAGCAGGGCTGGGTGGCATCCCTACTTTTAGAACGACAGTTGTTCTACTTTGCCCAGGATTGCAAAAAGAACCTAGCACAGATTTCAGCATAGGAAAATTTTAAACTGGAAAAATCCAAGGCAAATCAAGACAAAGTGAGTGCCATAGGGCCATCTTCACCACTGATAGAGCAGGTAGACTCAATCAAGGGTAATTTAAAACAAAAACAAAAACTTATTTTTATTATTTTAAATTATGTATATATGTTTCTGTGTGGGTATGTGATATGACCACTCCATGGTATGGTTGAGGGGGTTTAATGTAGATATGAGAGAGAGAACAGCCAGAGGCATCTGGAAGAGTCCAGAGAGAGAGAGAAAGAAGTACACTGGACATGGCCAGCAGACTGGATGTGGCCAGGACTATCTTCAAAAGAGAGGAGAACAACAGAGGATAGGGAAAAGTGAGAGCAGCAGGAACAGAGGAGAGAGAGAGAGAGAAAGAGAGAGAGAGAGAGAGGGAGAGAGAGAGGGAGAGAGAGAGGAAGACAGCAAACATGGCGAGAATAGCAGGGTTATAAGGAGAATGAGTATCTGGGGGGAGGGTAGTCCATGAGCTGGAGGAAGTTTAGGGTAGGGAGGAGGTGAGAAGGGCTAGGATGCTAGCATGGACTTTGAAATGTGTAACAGGTACTTGTGATACTGATGGAGCCTGGAGGCCAGCATGAGCTTTGATATGCTAATAGGCACCACAGGTAGCCATATGTTCCTTCTGCCAGAGATAAGGGAAATGACTTCTTTAGGTAGATGGAATCAGTTTCACAAGTTCCTGAGGAATGCTGGGTTTTATCTAACTGCCAGAAATCCTCCTACAGTCCAGCTTGAGCTCATAGGACTGTCTTTTGAAGTCTGGGGAATTGGAGTTTCCTGTGGACCTGACCCCCAGGTCCTCTGCAAGAGCTGTGTGTACTCTTAGCCACTGAATCTTTTCTCNGGTCTCCATTTTTTATACCCTATGTAGACACCAGTGTAGTGGTTCTGGAAATTTCCTGATAGCATTTGNGAAGNCTCCACCTCTTCCTGTGTGTTTCTCACTGTCTTCTCCCCTCTACTCCCCCCTCTTCTCCCCTTTCTTCTCCACAGTCTTGCTACATAACCCAGANTGGCCTGGATTCACATATCATCCACTCTGGTCTTGAACTCATAATTCTCCTGCTTCACTTCAGCCTTGTGAGAGCTAGGATTAAAGGTGTATGTCACAATGCCTGGCTGACCCTTGTTTTAGATAGGGTGGCTTACTGAGCTAGAACCATACNATCAATAGTATGTTAAAATTTATGTTAAATAATATATTTAATAATAATATATTTAATAATAAATGTTAAAATAAATTTACATTTAAAGTGGAACCTAGTGATTTTCAGTGTATCCACAGAGTTGTGTGATCTCACCTCAAATAATTTTAGAATATTTTTGTAATTCCCTAAAGAAATTCTCACCCCTAATCCCCTGACAAATCCCTCAGCTTCTGGCAACCTCTGCCCTGCTTTTAGTCTCTNCAGCCTTCCTGGACATTGCATATAAGTGGGACTGTGTAACCGAGTGACCTTTGCGTTCTGGCTTCCATTACTTAGATAATGTCTCCTGGGTCTACATGTTGTAGCCCACAACAGAATCCATTGTTGGCAATTAGTTTTCCAGGTATGTATCTTCCACATTAGAGTTGCTGATTTATAGGCTTTTGGGTATTTAGATTGTCTTGGGCCATTTTAGGACACATACATATATGTTTTGTTTCTCTTA
>LZPO01017299.1:133006-147978 GCA_001675575.1 Neotoma lepida | reverse complement strand
AGCCTCTATGTGTCTGTGTGGGAGTGAGTGTATGTTCATGTGTGCGTATACATGTGTGTATACATATATGCATGTGCATGTCAAAGTCAGAAGACAAATCCAGGTGTCATTCTTCAGGTGCTGTCTACCTCTCGTTTGNAACAGGGCCTGTCATTGGCCTGGAACTTTGCCAAACTAGTCTCAGCCCTGAGCTCCAGGGGTNGACCTGTCTCGTTACCTTCTATCTTGCCATTGCTGGGATTACAAGTGTGCACNATCACCACCATGCTTGACTTTTTATGTGGGTTCTGGAGNTCTGACTCAGATCCTCATATTTGCAAGGCAAATGCTTTACCAACTACATAGCCTCCCNAGCCTTCCACATCCCTTCTCCTGTCCACCTTGCCCCAATGTTCAGCCCTCACTCAGNGTGCCTGACAATTAAAATGTNTTCAGTAAGTATTTGCTAAGCAAAACAGTGGAGGGATGTCTTTCTCAGTGGCTCACGGAGCTTTATTCTTGACCTGTCCCTGGATCCACTGGGAATCTCTAGTCACCATGAGGTTGAATCAGCAAATACAGTATTACTGCTCTTCATAACTAATGTTGATTTGTTAACATTGAACGCATCCCAGCAGCANTGTAACATACACCTGAAGGAAGCTTATCTAACAAACCTATTTCCCTGTTAGGTACCTCACAGCCTTCTTGTGCTTAAGAACAGAAGGGNGCAGATGGTGATAGAAAGATGGCTCAGTGGTGAANAGAGTAGCTCTCTTGCAGAGTACTTGAGTTCTGTTCCCAGTATCCACATTGGGTAGCTCTCAACCACCTGTAATTCCAGTTTCAGGGGATCTGATGCCCCCTTCTGGTCTCCATGGGCAGTGCACTCACATGCACAAACCCACCCACAGACACATAATTTTTAAAAAGACAAGAAGAAAAGACAGCATTGCAGAGCTATGTTTTGGGGTTTATTTTAAAATGAAATGGCTAACCACAAGCACACAAATGTGGAAATCATGTCAGTAGCTAGACCACAACAGGGCATTTGTTTACAGTTTGAGAGCTAAGATAGGAAGATGAAGGATTGCCTTCTTTGATCTCAGCTAAGAATTTGTGTTGAGCAGCTCAAAGTTTTCAGTGCTCTGCAAATGTCAGTGAGCATGCAGTGGCAGTGGTGGTGGCACATTAATTTAGGGCTTACAAATTTTCATCAATAGGTAAATCTATCCATACAGAATCTATGAATAACGACTATCAAATATATTTCTGTTGTAGTATTTATNACTGTGAATTGAAATGAGTGACTCCTGTATCTTTCCTTCCACAAGAATCTAGTGACTACTCAGTGAACAGCTTAAAGAGTTAGTATAGACCGAGGAACAATGTCAGGGACACACTAATGTGGAGGTTCTGCTGTGTGGTTTTTTCCATATGCATTTCCCCATGAAATGGCTGCAAGAATCCTGTAGCATCATTTCTCCTAATGTGTGAACAAGTGGGAGAATCAAGGNTTAGCAGTGATGGCAATACTTGCCTATAGGAACATAGTTAGTGTTGAAGCAAAAGATAACCCCAAAACCCATATAGTTAAAGACTNTGGTATCCTGTCTGTGAATTTTAAATCNTTTAGAGAAATTGCTAGGAAAAAAAAATACACGGGCTTCCCATGACCAAGTGACCAGCCTCAGAGAAAGGCAGCCAAGCAACCCAGAGAGAGAAGAGGAGGAAAAGGGCTTCTTGAGAACCATTTTGGAAGTTCTAGCCAGGAGGACAGCTACTCATACACTGTTGGTGAAGAAATGTCTGTCTCTCAGGGAAGGCCATCTACTTCCACCAAACATGCAGCTTTGGGAAGAACATATATGTGTAATGAGAGAGGAAGCTGACACCAGCCTAATCTGCAAGATCAACCAAATCAATCCTGGCAATCAATGGAGTGACAGATGTACCAGAGAGATTCCCTTCATCCCCACAGGTAAAGGAGCTTCTAGGAGGATGTGACTCCTGTGCATGGCCCCTGATGACTGATGTCACCCACTGGTGTAAGAAGGTGACTGATCAAAAATATGCAGAAAAAGGTACTTTCTGCTCATGGGAAAGCAAGACTTATACTTAGCTATGGAGAGTAAGTCTCCCAAACTGGACATTTTTATGATGTGGATATGAAGTGCCAACCCCCTTGTGTGTTTGAACAGCAGCAACACCACTTATGGAGACAGGTGAATCTTTAGGAGATGGAGCCTAGCTGAAGGAAATGAGTCACTGGAGACAGGCATTGAGGATGACAGTCCAGCTTGACTTCCTGTCACCATTCTGCTTCCTGGTGCACAGAAATATGAGCAGGCAGCCTCAGGCTCCTGCTGCCACAGCTCCAGTCCACTCCTGCCACCATGTCTTCCCAAGGTGATGTATCATCAAACTGTGAGCCAAAATATATCCTTTCTCCCTTAAGTTGCATTTTTGACAGATACTTGGTTGCAGCAACAAGAAAAATAAGTANACAGTGGGACAGGCAGAGTTGGGGTATAGTGGATACCCAACAGCAATAGCATGACAAAGTAGTGAATTTGGGACCCAGAGGAGATATGACATAAGATGTCAATATCACTAGAGTAGCAGCCTGGTGTCTGGTTGTCAAAATAATGAGACTGTGTCTCAACCACACAGGAGCTAGAAGGTCATGGGCCACATGAAAGGATCTCCATGGGAGAGACACCTCAGTAATTGTCTCCATGTCCCAAGAGTGTGTCACTTCAACCAGACCAAGTCTCTAGCCATTGAGTTATCAACCATAATTTGGTAGATGTTGTGTCCAGTACTGAACCATGAGGAGATGGCTGTGTGCTCAGGCATGAAGAAGCATGAAGAGGAAAATCCCTGGCTTNGGAGATAGCCATTACTCTTGCAGCCAGAGAACTCTTACCCTCTCAACGCTCTATTTGTGGTCTGGATTATCTAACTGCCAACAAAACTGCAGCCAGTTCTCAAGCTCAGCTGCTTACCATTCCCATTAGAGTCCCCTTGCGTGGCCATAAGAGACTAGGAGGCCAGCTTAAAATGTCTGTGCCTGGAAGGAGCCCAGGATGTCTCCAGTGAGAGCTGTTTCCATAATTCAGAGTGGATTGTCAGACCCTTCCCAAAGCAGAAAGGACAGACTCTCCAGAGAGGGGCCTCCACTGCCTATGCATACATTTTTATGCCCCAGGGAGTGCTGGGCATTTGACTTGATTGCCTCACATAAGATGACTAAAGAGTGGGCTCTGGTTTCCCCTAATGGCCCACCTGCCTGGCCTTGCTATGATGATTTCATCTTGGGGGAGAGCAAAATTCCCCCCTTACCCACAGAATTTCTAAGGTCACTTGATCTCTTAAGTCCACATCTCTATTTTCTCCCATTCTAGGGATGTTGCAGCTTNAGCACAGCCCCAGCACTGTGGCTACCGTGTTCCAGTTGAACAAATTCTTTCTTGATCCTGGTTTGTATTAGGTAGAGCTTGTCTGATTTCCCCAAGATCCTTTGTGCAGTCAATGTGGTTGGTCAAAATGATAAAGTGGCTGAAATCTGTCTCCATTAACTCCACAGCAGCCGAGTTCTATAGTCTCTTCTAGACCATTACTACTCTGCATTATGTAGCTCTCTCTCTCTCTCTCTCTCTCTCTCTCTCTCTCTCTCTCTCTCTCTCTCTCTCTCTCTCTCTCTCTCTCCCCTCCCTCCTCTCTCCTTACTCAATTGCAATAGGTTCCTTTTACAATTTGGAGTACTGTATCCTGGGACTTCCAATAACAGAAAACAGTGTGTGAATATGCAACCCGAATAAAACTGGGCCCTCTGTGGCTAGTTGCACCGTTGTTGCTTGAAATTGAAACAACAACAACAAAACTTACTCCAGAAGCACGGACAAGTACTGCAGATCTGGAGGCATCTGCATGGCTTGCTGTGCAGCATAAAGATGTCTCCAGACTTCTCTCTGTGAGTCTCTCCTCTTTCTCANAACAGCAGGCATTTCCCTCTTGGTTTTTTCTTTCCTTACAACTTTGCTTCCTTAGACACCTGATGCCCTTTACCCCTTAGAGCCTGGCCACCCAGCTGCTCCTCCCCATTTCTGTCTTTGTGGTTTTTCTTTCTGTCACCCCATGCTCTGTAATCCCTTTAAGTCCCTCCCTCTCCCTCCTTCTCTAAGTCCNTTCTTTCAAGCAATATATCAAAGCAGTTCAAAAAGCAGCTGATACAGAGGAAATATGTCACAGCCAAGAGAAGTGAGTAGTGTCGAGCTAGTTGGCTATCACGCTGCTCTTCTCATTTGTGGTGGTTTGAATAGGTATGGCTCCCATAGATTCATGTGTTTGAATGCTTGACCCATAGGAAGTGGCACTATTAGGAGGTGTGGCCTTGTTGGAAGAAGTGTGTCACTGTGAAGGTGGGCTTTGTGGTTTCAAATATGCCCAAGCCACACCCAGTATGGCAGTCTCTCCTTCTGGTGCCTGTGGATCAGGATGTAGAACTCTCAGCTCCTTCTCCAGCACCATGTCTGCCCTGCATGTCCCAACATGATGACAATGGACTAAACCTCCGAACTGTAAGCCAGGCCCAATTAAATGTTTTCCTTTATAAGAGTTGTCATGGTCATGGTGTCTCTTCACAGCAACAGAACTCTAATGAAGACAGAAGTTGGTATCAGGGACTGGGGTATTACTGTAATAGGCCTGACCATGCTTTTGTTTAAAAGAATGTGGACTTAGGGAGTTTGGATTAGAAAAGCAGTTGAATGCTCTAAGTGGGACTTAATGGGCCATACTAATAAGAGTATGGAAACAGAAAGCTGGTGAAGATGCAATTGAACAAGGGGGCCATGTTCCAGCCCCAGCAAGCAGCAGAACTTGGCAGCTTTGGACACATGGTTCTGGCTTAAGAGTCAAGGATAGAAGAAAGGGGTTATGGAATNTTCCTCCATGACTAAAGAAACTGGTGAGGCCAGGCATGTGTCAGGGGTGTCCCTGCATGGAGGCTTAGAGAGGTCATTGTATGAAGCTATGAAGGTGAAACCTGAAGTGTCTTAGAGACACTAAAATTTTGGAAATGCTGGAGTTGTGGGATACCTGTGGAAGGAAGCTGCCAACAGGGAGTGGAACCAGCCCAAGAGAAAGAAGTGTGTTGAAGTCAACCAAGCTGAAAGGAGTTGGAGAGCTGAAGAGCACTTTGACATCAGACAGGGAGATGCAGAGTTTGGAGTATGTCCAGATGGTTTTTTGGTCTTGCTTTGGTCCAATATTTCCTCATTATGTTCCCTTTCCTATGTTTTGGAATGGTAATGTCCAACCTGTGCCATATGTTGGAAGTATGTGATCTGTTTTTTGATGTTGATTTTGTAGGGGATTACAGTTAAAAGATTGCATGAATCTCAGAACAGACTTTGAATACTGGACTTTTAAACATTGTTGAGACTGTGATAGACTATGGAGACTTTTGAAGTTGGACTAAATGCATTTTNCATTATGTTATGATTACAAGCTCATGGGGACCAGAGGAGTGGAATGTGGTAGTTTGAATAGGTATGTATGGCCCCTATAGACTCATGTGTTTGAATACTTGGCCCATAGGGAGTGGCTCTATTAGGAGGTGTGGCCTTGTTGGAGGAAGTGTGTGAATACGAAAGCAGGCTTTATGGTCTCATGTATACTCAAGCAACACCCAGTGTGGCAGTCTCCTTCTGCTGCCTGAGGAGCAAGATATAGAACTCTCAGCTCCTTCTCNAGCACCATGTCTGTCTGTACACCACCATGTCCCAACATGATGATAATGGACTGAGCCTCTGAAACTGTAAGCCAGCCCCAATTAAATGTTTTCCTTTATAAGAGTTGTCATGGCCGGGCGGTGGTGGCGCACGCCTTTAATCCCAGCACTTGGGAGGCAGAGGCAGGGGGATCTCTGTGCAGAGGCAGGGGGAGCTTGAGGCCAGCCTGGGCTACCAAGTGAGTTCCAGGANAGGCGCCAAGGCTACACAGAGAAACTCTGTCTCGAAAACCAAAAAAAGAGTTGTCATGGTCATGGTGTCTTTTCACAGCAATAGAAACCCTAACGAAGACATTGTGCACCTGTCAGGAAGAGGAACACAGATATGTTTTGCCCAAGTCAAAATCTTCAGCTTTTTAGAGCCTTGCTGCTTGAACTAGTTGAGTAGGGGCAAGAGTTAGCTTTTAAGAAAATATTCCCCTAAACAGCAAGCACACTGCTGGGGTACCAAGCTGTTCTCCAAATCTGTTCAGATCATGGCTCCTGTGCTACTTCTAGCTNTCTGCCCACATGTGTCCTTCNTTCTAACCTGACTTCATGGTCAGGTCAAAAGATGGTATTAGCATCTTTTTATATGTGACAACCATTTCACTTCAGAGAGCTGCTCATCCAACTTCTCCCTTCTCTGTACTCCAACAAGCCAGTACCTTCTCTGAATTCTTATTAGATTATAAACAAACTCAGTTATTTACAAACAATACAATATACTAAATTCTTAGAACATTCCTTGTGTGGATGAATGACATAATGAATGAATGAAGTTTTTTTTAAAGGGTTATGGTGTGTTTCTAAGCTTTGGTTAATAAAAAAAAACAATTTTGGTGAAATTTTCCATTGCCAATGAGTCAGTACATTGAAAAATTTTATTTATTTACTTATTTTTTGCAGTCTAAGGACATATATATATATATATATATATATATATATATATGTCTTCCTTGGGTTCTGGAATATTGTCTTAGTATTTCTTTTNTACATTCCCCTCCCCCATTTGGAGCACCAATTATACATCTGTTAGAACAGAGCTTCTTTTTTGAGCCTCTCCAACTTCATTTTCGTCTTCCACACATTCGTCTCATTGCACTCAGGGTGATTTCTGTATATGTCCAAGATCAGCTGTGCTGTAAAACAAATAAGCCCGGAGAGAAAAAGCAAAGTTTGTTTTTTGTCTACATCACAGTTTGCTGCAGGTTCTGGAGCTCTGGGCAGAGGACTCCAGACCCCTTCCTCTCTCGTTGGTGCTGCTATCAATATGTGGGGATCACAGTCTTCAAGGAGGAAGATGGAAACCCAGGATGTGTAGTGGCCAGGACTAAAATTCACTTCTACTCATAGCCCAGACCTATTTCCCTCAATCTTAGTGCAAAGATATCTAGGAAACAGAATTTTCTGTTATGCTCTGGAGAGGAAAGGNGAGTGATAAGTGTGTAACCAGATTTTATCATATTTGCTTAATTCTCTTTTCCAATAAACTTATTCTCTTTTACCTAATGCAACCAAGTCTTAACTCAATTTTCTATCTTTTCAAATATATAAAATTTAGTAGCCTGCTATCTATCCAAGAATGATGTTTTCTCATTTGTTGCCGATGATTCTAAACATATTTGTTTAAAGCCTCTTAACAAGTCACCTCATTATTTCTATTTCCTTAGATGTAACGAGTCCTGTTTGTTGGGTATGCCAACCAGCTCTTAATAGTGTAGATAGCATCATGTGCTTTGTAATTTTTATTTGAAAACTGATCATGCATGGGAGTGTTTTTCTCATGCTGTTCCTCTCTGTTGGATGCTTTAAGAATTGCCTCGGAGAGATCCTCTGAGATGCCAACTCTGTGTCTTTGTATCAGGGATTAGACACTTTGCTCCATTGTAGAACGCTATGTGTGAATAGTATACTTATACATTGCAAAGCCCTAGTTCCCATTTTTATATCATAGTCATTGTTTCCCATTGTCCCAGAAAAATGATCATGAAATTTTGAGACAGCCCCAGCTCACTTGTGGAGAGCTTGGGCTTAGCCCATCTTTTTACACAGGGCTCTGGCTTCTGCTTCTCATTTGTTCTTAGGAAGCTTGGCCACTTTTCTTACAGAATGACTGATGACTTGGCCTGTACATCTAGCTGGCCCCAATTTTTTTTTCTTGTACTGCATCTCTTCAGTTTCTGCTGCCTCTTTAGAAGGCCTGACCTATCCTTTCTCCTTGAATTAAGTGTGCTACCATCTTTGTTGTCTGGCCCACACCCCATCACAGTTATTTGTGTCTTCTCAACTAGACTGTAAGAACGTTGAAGGTAGATTTTATTCCCTATTTATCTTGCTGCCCCAGTACACAGCACAATGGCTGCAGACTAAAGATACTTAATACTGAAGAAATTAAATTTGAGATTTTTAGGGCCTCTCGAGAAATCCAATTTTAACTATAGCCCAGAAATGAGTCTCCAGAGGTACAACACGATGTTTGTGGAAGATAATTTACAGACGTAACCAAAAGGCATGTGTGTGGACTCTGTAAATGGTATTCTGATCTGCCTGTTTGTGTGCTAACTTGTGCAAAGCCTTTCATTTGCTCTCACTTGGCTCTTTTGAAGATATAATTGCTTCTTGGTTCCATATTTCTATTGCTCATTACACTGTTCCATACCATTTCATTCTGAAAATAAAACAAAATAGGATATTTAAAATTAATGATGTGAGGCACAGCTCTCTTTCTCTCTCTCTCTACCTCTAGGCAGAATTAGCAAATGGCTTGAACACAAGCCATTCTTTTTATTGGAAGCATCTGGGTTTCATTACGGTAAGAAAAGTCACTGATTAGAAGGAGAGAGGCCTCAGACCATCTTCGAAAAGAGTCGTTAAGGTGTTTGTGCTTGCTCCCGACCCTGACAAACTCATGATGGTTGCCTGTTTTAATGGAAGTTGAAACGTCAATCTGATTTCTCTGAAACCAGGTCAGCAAGAAAGTGAAGTTATTAAAGCATTGTCAGAGTAGACCCCACAGACCTACAGAAATCCTCGGGAGCATTTTTCTTCAAAATAAAAAAAAATTGTCAGGAAAGCAAAACTGAGGGAGATGGCTATGGGTAGATCTGCCTTCAAGAAATGCTCAAAAAAACAGGTGTGGTGGAGCACGCCTTTAATTCCAGCACTCTAGAGGCAGAGGCAGGCAGATCTCAAGGCCAGCCTGGTCTACAGAGTGAGTTCCAGAACAGCAGGGCTACATAGTGAGACACTGTCTCAAAGCAAANAAATAAATAAATAAATAAATTGCTCAAAACAGTTCTTGAAGATAAAATGAAATGTTTTCTTCCATACTTCATCCCTTCTCTTCCTCCCTCTTATACTCTGTTCTTTCTTTCCTCCTCTTCCCCCTCTCTTCTTCTTCCCCCCTTACTTCCTCTCCCTCCTTCAGCAAGGAGGACCAAGAAGAAAAAACAAACTATATGCTCTCTATAACAAATCCACTTTAATTATGAAGTCACATAGAGATGAAAAAGAAGTGCCTGGGGAATGACATCTCATGTCAAAACACATCACAGCAAAGTGGAAGAACAGAATTCATTTCAGAAGGAGGAAAGTAACCCGTGACAAAGAGGAACATTACAAAGACAGTTGGAGTAGTCAGTTCTTTAAGATGTAGCAGTTCTTAATGCTTGTGCATCTGAAAATGGAGCATCAAAATACATGTACACAGTGAAAGGAGGGGCTGGAGAGAGGCTAAGCTGTTAAGAGGGCTCACTGCTCTTGCGGAGGACCCTCGTTCAGTTCCCAGCACCCACATCCAGTTCCCAGCACCCACATCAGAAGGCTCACAGAAATCTGCAACTCTGCTCTCGGGGGATGTGGTGCCCTCTGCTGGCCTATGTGGACACCTGCACACTTGTTTATATGTAGACACATACACACACATTTTAAAAGTGAAAAGACTTTCAAAGAAAAAAAAAAGATGAATCCATAATTTCAACACCCTTCTATCAAACATAGACATAGCAGGCAGAAAAATCACTAAGAATTTAGTTGAACTCAAAACACTGTCAATCAGCTGGATACAATGGGCAGCTATAGGTTACCTGGTGCAACATGGTAGAGTCCACATTCTTCTCAAATTCACATGAAGTACTCATCCAGACAGACCATNCTCTTGTCCAAAAAATGTACCTTAGCAAATGTAGAAGAGTATGAATCCCACAATCTCAGCTTTCAGACCACAATGAACTTAATCTAACAATTAAAAAATGGAAAAAATCTACACTTAGAGATTAAAAAACACATGTATAAGTAACACAAAGTTCAATGAGTTCATCTCAAGAGAATTTAAAAAAAAATATTTCAAACTGAGTAAGAATGAAGGTAAATCTAGCAAATTGTACAGAATGCATCAAGGACAGTACTAAGAGGGAAGCCTGTACTGGGGTGGTGGGGGGNGTGGAAGGAGGGTAACCTAAGATCCTCTGGAAACTAGGAAAAGAGAGAATTAAATTCAAAGTAAGTAGAACAAAAGTAATAAGAATTAGAGCAGCATGCAACAATGAAATTGAAAACAAAATCTAAAGAGCTCAAAGCCAAAACGAGATGCTTTGGGAAGATTAACTGACGAACTCCTAGCCAGGCTAAGAGAGCGATGTCATGAATCAGAGGTACCGGAGATGGACAGAGGAATGTCATCACAGAATACACGGGCTTTCAAAGCATAAGCAAGAAACACTATGAAGCACTTTGCCTCCAAACCTGATGACCAAGAGGAAGCTGACTCATTCATTGAAAGCCTCACTCTGTCAAAATACACACAAGAAGAAATAGATGCTCTGAAATGGGCTTATATCTACAAAAGAAATGTAATCAATAGTTAATGACATGACTGTTACAAAAGGGTCCCCTGGTGAATTCTACATGATATTTAAGGAGGAAATTCTACCAAATGTCCTATAAACTCTTTCAGGAGCCAGAGGCAGAGAGAACACTTCCTTACTCATTCTATGAAGCCATCATCACCTTAGTACATTACAAAGACATTACACGAATAGGAAATTATTAACTGTGGCGATATATTGTGTACCCGAATAAAATTTGTCTGACAATCAGAGAGACAAAGGAACAAGCCACTGCCACCTCTTACCTCTAGGACTCCTCAGCCTGAAAAAGCGTCAGTTCCTGTCTCCTCAAGCCTTATATNCCTTTCTCCGCCCAGCCATCACTTCCTTCTTAGTGCTGGGATTAAAGGGCTGTGTGCTTCCCAAGCAAAGGCATGAGATCTCAAGTGCTGGGATTAAAGGTGTGTNCCACCACTGCCTGGCTCTATTTCTCTCCTAGACTAAATCAATCTCATGTAATCCAGGGTGGCTTTGAAGTCACAGAGTTCCAGATGGATCTCTGCCTCCTGAGTGCTAAGATTAAAGGTGTGTGCCACCACTGCCTGGCATCTATGTTTAATCTTGTGGCTTGTTCTGTTTTCTGATCTTCAGGCAAATTTTATTAGGGTACACAATATATCACCACAATTAACCATGATCACCGATGGAAGACAGATGAAAAAAAAAATCCCCAGCAACATTTGAAAAATGGAACCCAACAATATATAAAAAGAACTGTGTACCATGGCCAAGGAACATTTATCCCAAGTAAGCAAAGCTGGTTCAAAATTTGAAAGCTAGTTCATCATATCAACAGGGTAAAAAGGAAAAACAATCACATCACCACATTAATAGGCATATAAAATAATGAGAAAAATTTTTAGTAAATTAGGACTAGAGGGAAAGGCCCTCAACTTGTTCCTGTCTATAAAAAGCCCTACTGGTAATGTCTTACTTAATGGTGAGAAACTAGCAACCTTCACACTGCAGTGTGAACACCACTTGGGCACCCAAATGCAAAGCAAGGAGTCGAGATATGGTTCTTCTCATCTTCCTAAAAGTCACTTGAAGTAGATCTCAGAGCAACATGCAGAGCCATGATGTTCCTGGAAGGAAAACAAGAGGCGGTCTGGGCACTCTTGAGTTTGGCGATGACTTGTTGGAAAAGACATAGAAAATACATTTGTAGAGCAAGAATGAGCTAGACTTCATTAAAATTAAAGACTGTGCTTTGTGCAAAAACCCTATCAAGAGAGCAATAAGAGAAACCATAGGCTAGGAGAAAACATTTGCCAAAGATTATCTGATGAAAGACTGGTATCCAAAACATATGGGGAGCTCTTAGAACTCAACAAGAAGAAACAACCCAATTAGAAATGAGCTGAAGGACTTAAGGAATAGCTCCTCGAAGAACACAGATGATGGCAAAAAAAAAATTGGAAAAGATGCTCCAGTGGCATCCATTGGGGAATTGCAAATTAAAACAGCAATGAGAAGATCCCAAATATAGAACCTAGAACCCTGATAGCATCAAAGGTGGATGGGTGAGAGGTGGCTATAATTAAAATGGCACAGTCNTTTACAAGACAATCAGCAAACTCCAACTACTCTAAGCAGGCAACCCAGCAATCGAACTCTGGCATTTACCCAAATGAGGAAATCTAGGGTCCACATAAAACCCTGCTCATGGATGTTTATGGCAATGTTTCCATCATTTTCCAAACTTGGAAGTAATCAAGATATCCTTCGGGAGATGAATAGATAAAGACATTGTGGTATGTCTGGACAATGGGGGGAAACAAAAATACATACTACTGGTTTCAGGGTAAAGGTCACAGGTAAAGCACTTGCCTAGTAGGCTTGAGGCTTGGGGTTTAATACACCACACACACACACACACACACACACACACACACACACACACACCGGTGAAACACACATACACACACAGACATCACATACACAAAATTACTAAACTGAAGAGACCAATCAGAAAAGGCTATATTCTTTATAATTCCAAATATTTATCTTTCTAGAGAAGGTAAAACTAAGAATAAAATCAAAAGATAAGTGGTTGCCAAGGGCTGGAAGAATGGATGACTAGGCAGAACATGGAGTGTGTTTGGGGCAGTGAAAATACTCTGGAGATACTATAATGATGGACGGATGCCATTATGTATTGTCTAAACCCACGGTACACTCCACATCAGGATTAAGCCCTACTGAAACCAAGGCCTTTGGTGATGGTGTATGATGTATTTCTCTCAGTTGTGTCAACAGTACCTTTCTGGAGAAGGATGCCATGAGAGGGAGCTTGTGCCTGTATTTGAGCAAGGGCAGAGGGGAAATCTCTGTATGGGTCACTCAAATTTTATATAAACTTAAAATTTCTCTTAAAAAAAAATAAGCCTGATGATCTAGGTTGGATCCCTGGAGCATGTGTAAAGAGTCGGATGAGGTGGCATGCATCTGCAACCTCAGAACTCTTGAGTTGAGAAAGGAGGCTGAGGCAAGAGAATAAACCAGAAGCTCATGGACCAGCTAGCCGGGAGAACACAGCACAGCAGCAGAGACAAGAGAGACCCTGCCTTGTCAAGGTAAAGGATGAGAATCAACTCTTGAAAGTTATCCTCTGACCTACACACACACACACACACACACACACACACACACACACACACAGGCACAAACACGCCAAAGCCTATTTTAAAGAGCAGCAACAACAAAACAATAATACCACTCAGATTCACTGAATTACTGTATATCAGACCCTTTACTTTTTTTCATTTGAGTCTGTGGGAGAAGAAATGGCATGTATAATCATTTGGTTTGCTTGATCATGTAATTGACAGAAGACAATGTGATTTCTATCCTGGTCATCACCTCGTCCTTGGGAAAATCTAGACAGATTAGAGGGAAAACAGGGACAGGCTCCCTTAAGTAATGTGCTTGTGTGTTACAGTTCGAGTCGATTAGAAGCACGAAATTATGGAATTTGGCTTGAACACTAAAGGAAATTTATTTGTTCACATGTCTAAGAGGTCGGAGGAACAGGGCTTCAGCCAAGCTGGATCCAGCAACTCAGAGCCAACAAAGAAGATTTGGTTGGTTTTCTTTTCACCCTCCGCCTTGGATAATGTCTTTCCCCAAGTAGCCACAAGATGGCTGCCAGTAGCTTTGGCACTCAGGCACTCCTTCAAACTGAAGATAAAAGGTCCCTAGGTCGTTTGTAAAAGAGAATAAGGGTGTTCTCTTCAGAACTCTGAGAGAATGTGTTTGTCATCCAGATTCTTGGGTCTTGTGTCTGCCTTTCACAGGCACAAGGTGGGTGGTCTGTACCAGTTGCTCATTTCTAGACTTGAGTTTGGAGTCAGCCTCCATCAAGAGCTTGGTTGTGTGAGGGAGGGAAGGACACCCAGTGTAATCAAGGTGCCAAATAGAGGAACTGGGTACCATGTGTCCAGACCACCATGCTTCCTCTNCAGAGGAATCATTTCCTCTTTCCTTTCTCTGCTCTTGGAGGAAGAGATTGGGGAAGAGAGGGTGTGAAGAGGTAGAAGCATAGGGAAGCCCGATCCTGTCTAGTTCTAGAGATGGTCTTGCATGGCTGTCTGCCTCACAGAGCTGATGCTAATCCTACCGTTCTAGAATAAGACCACTCCCACAGTTTAAAGCCCAAGTTGAAGCAAGTTTTAATCAAATACTGGCCAGGTGGATGGGCTCCAGCTAGTTCCATACCCAGGTTCCCGGGAAATGTCCCAGAATCACAGTTTGCAGTGATTTAAGAAGGAAAACTCATAATTCATTGCATTTCCCATCAGGTCCAATTGGGGGCAAGCATACATCCTGATGTCTAGCCTACATCCAATCAGGTCCAAGCATACATCCTGATGTATTTTCTGCCTAGGAACCACCCACCCACATGTGATCAAGCACATCTGGTGCAAATGGGTCAAACAAACTTGTTTAGGGGAGTGAAAACATGTGACTTGTTATCTCCCATAACAATCTCCAATAGCCTCCAGCATCTCAGGAACTGTCTGTCCTTGGGCAAGGGGCTTGCAGATCAGAGGAATTTTTGTTTCATGGATCTCTAAGGCACAGTAACTAAAACTTAAAATGTAACTTTGGCTCTCACACTGACTCCTTNTGTGAAGGAGCGATGAGTAAGAGTTCCTATCTTTTTCTTCCTTTGTCAAATTAAACTGTCTGATTAAGGCTGCCTTCTTACGATGTGCTTAGTTCTAGCAAGCGAGAGCTCCTGTCTTGGCCTGGCAAGATGACTCCATGGGTAAAGATGTGCCTGCTGCCAAGCCTGATATCTTGAGTTCAATCTCTGGGACCTACAT
>LZPO01017299.1:117977-128230 GCA_001675575.1 Neotoma lepida | reverse complement strand
CACACAAAGAGAAAGAAGGAAAGCGAACAGAAAGAGGGGAGGGCAGGAGGGAAGGAAACTTCAAGGCTACTCCACACCCACTGATTCAGGAACTGAGGGTGGACCATCACCTTGTTTTAACAAGCCCTCCAGGTGTTTCTGACACAGGCTTTTGCTTGAATACAAACTCAACAGCCACAGCTGCACTTACTTCTAACTTTGAATTAATTGGTACTAGAAATCATCTTTCTTCGATAGGTGATTCCCCTGGGGTCTACAGAGTGGTATTTATTCCATTTATCAAAATACCCAGCGACAGTGCCCCTCCACTCCATCCTTGGCAGCACAGCCAATTATACGCCAACGTCTTCATTTGCAGTTTCCCTTGTAGCTCCCCTCCACTCAACACCCACTAGGACTCTCTACTTGTTAAAGTTTGCATGAGGATATTCTTCTAGTTGCCCTCCTGGGTTATTAGCTTTGTGATATTCTGTATCTTTGCTTATGGAGAACCTCTCACTATGCTTTCTCATTATTTTCTGTTCTCTGGGGTCTATCCCTAGTGACTTCATTGCTCATCACGTCTCTTCTCTCAAGGTCAGTTTTGAAGTACTTTTTAATAATGATGCAGGCAGACAGAAGATAACAGTCTTAAAATATTGAAGTTTAAAACATAAGAGGAAAAGTTCAGAAAATTTGAAGGGGGGCTGGACTCCAGGAAATATCAGTGTTGCTAACTGAGAATACTTTAAGGACTTTCAAAGGTCATGGTATTGATGGGGTCAAGGAAGCAGTTGGGTTTGGGTCCTGGGAAACCCTGTTCTGTTTCTNTGTTCAGGGAGCTGCCACGCCTGCTTCTAGAAGGGAGCTAAGCAGCCGCACCCATCTCTGGACAAAGCCCTCTGATAAATAATGGACTCTGAAGTTACTGATTTTTCATCCTGTCTTTAAAATGTTTTTAAAAATTGATGTGTCAAAACACAAGAACTTGATGGTTTTCTTCTTCCTGTTTTGGAGACTACTACTAGTTTACATGACCAGTGCCTTTATTATCTGTAATAAGTGCAGAGTGCTACCAAGATAGATAATTCAAGGCCAAGACTCATGAAACCACTCAGCTCCCGGGAACTCCCATTCACACCTGCCAATCACTGATGAGGAGGGTGATGTTATTGGCTAGCTGTCATGGCTAGCCATCATGCATCTTCCTGATTCAGAAGGATTTCCATTCCAAACCACTCAAAAACAGTAACAATAGTAATTCTGATAACAATTTTCTTAGCAAGGATGCACAGAAGAAGCTATTGGTTTCAGAGACCAAGTGTCCATCATAAACATTACACACANGATGTTATCAGAAAGGAGAGCTCCAGTCTTTAATGTCTTTCAGCCCCTGAGTCAACCATCTTGGAAGCATCCTGAACTTATTCACAGAAAACAAAGTACTTGTCATGGAAGTAAGCAGTCTCCAAAACCAGCATAAAAACAATCAATATCTTTTTGTATTTTGACATACTGATCTTTTTTTTTTAAGTATTTAAAATACTGAGTGAAATCAGTAGCTTCACACAGTTGTTATTTATGACAGAGCTGTGTCCACAGACAACTCAAGAGATTGGAGGGACAGCTTCATGAAAAGAAACAGGGCTTCCCTGTGTCTGTTTGTTCTCAGCTCATTGTGATAACTTAGTGTGGACATGAGCAGGGGACTCAAGGTGAGTGAGTGAGTGAGTGAGTGTGGGGTGTGTGTGTATGTGTGTGTGTGGTATGTGGTGTATAGTATTTAGTGTGTTCATGAGCTGCATGTGAGCTTGTAGGTACATGGGTCTCTGCATAGGCACATAGAGGCCCTTATAACTCTGTATCCCACTGACTCAAGACATTTGGCATAGCTTGGCTGGCCAGGGAGTTCTTGGGAGCCACCTGTCTCTATCCTCCAAATCCCAGGGTTACAGGCACACACAGCCATGCTGTTTTTTTTTTTTTTAAATGGGTGCTGGAGATTCAAACTNAAGTCCGCATGCTTGCAGGGTATTCACTCTTAACTTCTGTGCCATCTTCCCAGTCCTCTAGTTTAAGCTATTTTTATTTTTAATTAGATCTTCTGTTACTTACAGCCAAAGTAGCGTCATTTAATGCTTTACTTAAAAATGACTTTCACAATGCTAGGATGTAGTNGCACACACTTTTAGTTCCAGCACTCAGGAGGCAGAGGCAGGGTGATTGCTGTGAGTTCAAAGCCAGCCTGATCTGCAAGTTGCAGAACAGCCAAAGCTACATAGTAAGACACTGTCTAAAAAAAAACTTAAATAAGAAGGCATTCACAATTTAGAAATTAGACTTTATTATTGAGAACAGTTTTTGTTTATAGAAAATTCAATGAAACGACTGTTTCCGTGTACTGTTCTCTCTCAACTTTCACTTTGCCCTGGTACTAGAGTCTTGTGTTAGTGTGGTTCATTCGTTACCGCTGTGGTCCAATGCTATTACCTAAAACTCAAGATTACATTAAGATTCCATCTGTCCATTCTCCATATTTTGGTAAATGTGTGATGATATGTGTCTTCTCTTATAATATAGATAACAATCTCACTGCCATAGAAAACCCCTTATGCTGGAGAGATGGCTCAGTGGTTAAGAGCACTGACTATGCTTCCAGAGGACCTGGGTTCAATTCCCAGCACCCACATGGTAGCTCACAACTGTCTGTAATTCCAGTTCCAGGGGACCTGACACCCATGGCAAAACACCAATGCACATAAAATAAAAATAANTAAANTTNAAAAAAAGAAAACCCCTTTATTGTAGCCAGGCATGGTGGTGCACNTATTTGATCCCAGGACTTGAGANACAGAGGTAGGAGGGTCTCTGTGAATTTTAGGCTAGCCTGGTCTACATAGTGGGTTCTAGGCCAGCCAAGGCTACATAGTGAGACCCTATCCCCCAAACAAAACAAAATCTTCTATGTCCCATCTATCGATTCCATCCTTTACTCCTGGAGACCACTGATAGTTTTTTTCTAAAAAATCTCTATAGTTTAGCCTTTCCAAGAACATTATATATTTGGACTCACAATAAAGCCTTTCCGTATTGGCTTTTTTCACACTTATTTTCATTTAAGTGTCTTCCATGTCTTTTCTGTGATTTAACAACTCCATTTCCAATTGATTTCTTTTTTATCATTAAATAATATTCCATTGCATGGATGTGCCAGACTTTGTTTATATATTCACCTATTGACAGACATCTTGGTGATGTCTGTATTTTAGAAACTAGGACTAAATCTACTGTAAAATCCATGTGCAAGTTTTAATGTGTGCATATGTTTTCAGTCCTTTGGGTAAACAGCAAGGATCATAATTGCTGTATCATATGGTAAGAATGTGTTTACTTTTTTATTTTAAGAAACTGTCAAATTATCTTCCGAAGTGGGTATACGACTCTGCTTCCCACCAGCAGCGAAGGAAGAGTCCCCAGTACTCTGTATTCGCACTAACATTTGGTGTTGTCATTGTTTGGATCCCAGCCACTCTGACAGGCACGAAGTCGAGCAGGCTATCTGGAACGGCTTCTCCCAGCCACTCTGACAGGCACGAAGTCGAGCAGGCTATCTGGAACGGCTTCTCACTGTTGTTCTAACTTCCAGCTCTCTGATGACACAGGATGTGGCCGTCTTTGACAATGTTTCCGTCCCGTCTGTAGATCTTTCTTGGTGATTTATCTGTTCAGATCGTTTAGCCATTTTTAAATTGGAGTGTTTATTTTCTTACTGTTGAATTTCTTAAGTTCTGTGTGGTATAATTTAGATGCCAGATCCTTATCAAATATGTGTTTTATAAATATTTCCTCCCCGATTGATTTATCTTTTTCTTTTAACTGTCTTTGNTGGAGAAGTTTTTAATTTTAATGAAGACCAACTTGTTTTTATTTTTCTTCCATGAGTCATGCATTCTGTGCTGCATCCACAAAATCAGAAAGCCAGGCATGGTAAATCATGCCTGTAAATCTAGTACTGAGGGGCTGAGCCAGGATCATCAAGAGCTCAAGGCCAACTTGGGCTATGTAACAAGACCTTATCTCAANCAAAATAAAACAAACCCAACAAAAACAATCTTTAAAAAATCCAAAAGTCNTCATCAAACTCAAGATCATGTAGAACGTTCTCTTAATAAGTTTTACATTTAGCCTTACAATCTATTTTAAGTGAATTTGTTTTTCTGTGAAAGGAGTGGATATCTGGGAAAAGTCATGTTTTTCCATGTCTGTGTCCAGTAGTTCCAACATTGTCTGATGACTGAGAATATCCATTCTCCCCTGCATGCCTTTGTTCCCTTACACAGGTCAGCAGATGTGTTCCTACTGGTCTTTTTCTGGGTTTTCTGTTTTGTTTCCTTGGTTCTTCCGGTTCAGTCTTTCGACAGCTCATTATCTCCGTCACTGTGGATTTGTATGTAGTAAGACTTGAGTTTGGTGAGTAACCAGCCACCCCAAGTTCCATTCTGTTTTCTTTTTGGCTTTCCATGTAGACAGTGTAGAAAAGGTCCTTTAATTTACCCATTCACAGATGAGCTGGAGGCCCAAGGCCTGTGAAGATTTGTTCAGCATCATATGTAACTCCAGATCTGTTGTTGCTGAGCCCCCAGTGTTTTCCTTTCTCCTACATCCCCAGACAATGGACCAAGCATGTGTATGAACTAGCATCAAATTTGGTTTCTTAGCTAGTGCATCCTGTACACAAAACAGAACCTGGCATTTACCAGAGATATGGGTCTACTGCACNGCAACTTGCTTACAAAGCTACCAACAAACAGTTCAGAGCAACTAGGAAAGTACTAGCTCGTTCTGTTGGGAGGCCTGGAAATGAGGAAACTGATTGGGAATAGGAGTGATCTAGCTGTCAGCGTGTTTCTTCAAAAATCAAACTTGGCTCATTGGAGCTATCATCAAAATACTAAAAGTCCCAGGAGCTGTTAAAATGGCTCAGTGGGTAAAGGTGCTTACCAATAAAGGTGATGACTTGAGTTTAGTTCTCGGGACCCATAGAATAAAAGGAGAAAAATGACTCCTGTGAGTTGCCCTCTGACTTCCACACATGTACTGTGGCATGCATGTCCATGCATACACGCATGAAAAATAAATAAATGTAATAAAAATAGGAAGAGACCAAGTAAATTATACTAAAATACAGCTGCCCTCGATCTTAAAACTTTCACTACTTCATGTCTCTAAAGCTGAGAGGAGGGAGCTGTTCTCATATCACATTTAATGTGTGCTACCCCTATCAATCTGAAGGCATGAACTTTTTCTTATCAGGAAACAATACAGGTTTGGGAAAGTATATGTGCTATAGTGGTAATTTTCTCTGAAATGACACATTCCCTCCTGGGAGGAAGGAGATTCTTAAGACATAGGTAAAGAAAATCTATAAGTCTCACGGAGCTCCTGAAACTTACAAGATTCCCAAGGCCCCCTCCTGAGATCATACAGGAGAAACCTTTCTTGGGGGAAGAGACTCTGACCAGCCAAGGTGCCTGTAAGTGGTGCAGGACACTCCAGGGATGCAGCTTTCATGAGTCACCCATGATGGGATGGGACTTTGCAATTATGCAGCTGCCTTTGAGTCTCCCGTGCAGTAATCCCTCACCCACGCTCCGTAAATAAGCCCAATAAAATGCTTTGTTCAACAAGATGGACTTTAATGGGATCATTGCTTTGGTCTATCATCAGTTGATGGATGTCTCCTCAAGGAAATGTCANGCAACAAAATTGAAAGTTCAGGGAATCCTAAGAAGAAAAACAAAACCATGTTCTTTCCCACAGAGAGAGCCACCACTCAGTTTAGCATTCTCCTTGTTGTCCTGCTTCCANGAATATGCCCAGGTTTTTAGTGTTACTCTACTTTATTCCTTAGTCATTTTTCCTGGGGTTTATTGTTTTTGAATATGTGCATGTCTGCACCTTCTGTTACACTCTATTATGGACCTTTCCTAGGATGTTGCAAGTATTTCACAAATATAACTTTCAGCAGTTGTAATATATTTATTACATTTATTCATCATATAACATTCCAATTATTGAATTATTCTAGCTACTGCTAGAATTTTTTATTATAATTATATTCTCACAGTTCAACNTGTGCATGTCTTCATGCACATCTCTGTTTTCAAACTTGTCTTTAAGTAAAGATGTGGGTGCTTTGTGTTTGAAGGAGGCGGCCCTCTTCAATGATTTTGTTGTCAGTTTTGTCAAAACGTGTGTGTTTTTAACACATTAGTGCCATGTTCTTACTGTCTTCACATCCAAACACAATGCAAGGCACTTATCTTGTCTTCTTGTCTCGTCAATTTGTTTGTTTTTGCCCTTCTGGTAGCTCTTAGCCAAATATAAATATCTTTTTCTTTTTCAAGTTAAGACAGAGTTATGGGACAATGGCCTTTAAGAGGAGATTCTTAAATGAACACTAAACCAAAGGGCTGTCAACAAAACCCCATACAGACTTGTCATTAATAAGGACCTGCCACCAGAACTTACCAATGGCTTTAGATGCATCTCTGCATAAAGATTGTTGAAATGACCTAAAAACCTTCTCTCTCACACTCAAGAAGCTGAATTATCCCACATCAAAACATATAAATCAAAATGTAAGAAAATTANAATGAAATAGAAAAATATACAAGTTCCCCCTCCTGTCTCCATATAAGGTTAAATGATGAATCCTTCATTTTGCCATTTTAATGATATTTTCTGCCTAGTTTATCTAACTTGTTTTATAGTCAGTTGTATTGGATAATTGAAATCTCTTAAGACTACTGCATCAAATATATACATATACATAGTCTTAGGGTAGTAGGTAATTAACTGATGGCCAACTGGTGCAATTGTAGAGAAGCTAAGCAGCATAACAACCACAGGCCAAACCATTGTCATGCTATCTACTGATAAAAATGTAGCCCTTGTTATAAGACAAGAAAACCATAGCTTAAGCTTCCTTATCAATAAACACAAAAACCCTCAAAAACTATGAACAAATCAAGTCTAGTGATATTATAAACAATGACAAAGTGAGATTTGTTCTAGGAGTACAATGTTCGATTAATAATTCAAATAAATCTGTAATTCATTGTGTTAACAGAATTAAAGAGAAGCATANTATGATCATCTCAGTAGATGAAAAATCAATAGCAAAATTCAATAGCCATTTATTATAAAATCCTCAGCAAATAAAAGGAAACTTCTCCAGCTGATTAAANTTTTAAAATCTACAGCTTGTATCAAATTAGCTGAATTTTGAACATTGTCTCACTAAGATTGAGAACAAAGCAAAAATCTCTGAAACTGCCACTTCTATTTATATCCTATTATAGGTCTTTAAGATTTGTTTACGTGATATGTGGGGGCATGGAGGATGTGTGCATGTGTGTGTCTATTATGCCCACAGAGGCCAGAAGATGGCATCCGATTCCCTGCAGCTGGAATTACAGGCTGTTGTGAGCTGCCTGATAACGGTGCTAGGAACCAAACACGGATCCTCTGTAAAAGCAGTGTATGATCTTAACCACTTAGCCACCTCTCCAGCCCTGAATCATGGATCTTGAACAGTGCAGAAAGGCAAGAGGAGAAGTCAGCATCTCTCTAAACAGCATCACCAACTGGGGACCAAGTGTTAAATCCGTAAGCCTATGGGGGACATTTCATATTGGAACTACAACACCAACTTCAGTTACTGCACATGGTTAATGTTGACAAAACAGCTCCATTTTTGATTCACATATCTGAAGTTGGGGTAGTCTCATATTCCTTAGACTGTGGGACATGACACTAATTCCAGGTACTGAACTAAACTGAACTGAATTGAAGAATATCCAGCTTATGTTAAAGGATTGCTATTGGGGGAAGTCTTCTCAACCCATTTGTTCTTGGAAATGGTTTGTTTTGATATTGACAATATAAGGAGAAAATGGTTTGTCTCTCCTTATTATACATCTTTGTGGCTTAGAAGTAGCTAGATAAGACAGAAAGAGTACCAACCTTTAACAAAATATTGGAGACTAAGACTTCATCAATTGTAAAGTTGATGTTCTCAATAGACACTATTAAGGGCCAGAGACATGGCTCAGTTGGTAAAGTGCTTGCCTGGAACACACAAAGCCTTGGGTTTGATACCTAGAACTGCTTAAAAACCATCCCCAGAACCACATAAAGCCAGGCATAGTAGACAATACTCAGAGGCAGAGGTAGGCAGATTAGAAGTTCAAGGTCTTCCTCAGATGAATAGAGAATTTGAGGCCAGCCTGGGCTAACTGAGATTCTGTCTCAAACAAATAAACCAACGTGAAAAGGTGAGCTACAGGGGCTGGAGAGACAGCTCAGNGGTTAAGAGCACTGGCTGCTCTTCCAGAGGTCCTGAGTTCAGTTCCCAGCAACCACATGGTGGCTCACAGTCATCTGTAATGAGATCTGGTGCCCTCTTCTGGCCTGCAGTGCAGGCATATATGCAGGCAGAACACTGTATACATAATAAATTTTNAAAAAAAAGATGAGCACAGACAGAGATAAAGTATTTGCAAAGGACTTGTGTCTACAATACCTATGATANAAAGAAGTGTCAAAGAACTCAGTTTCTTAAATTGATGAAAGACCAGAGCAAATATTTCACAAAGATAAGGTTATGACTCAATAAACACNTGAGAAATGTCCTGACATTATCATTCATCAGAAAGCTGCAAATTAAAACCACAGCAAGATACCACCTAAAGCCACAAGAAAACTAAAAGTGAAATTATTGACAATACTAAAAGTGTACTCTCATCTTGCNAATGTAGATGAAGAACAACCCTGTTGGGAATGTTTTGAACATATAAACATACATACATAGCGAATTAAATANGCACCTACCCCTTCACCCAGCAGTTTTACTCCTGTCTGGACTAGAGAAATGAAATACATACGCACAAAGTGATTTGTTAGCAGCAGCTTAATTCACATTACTTAGTGAGTACACAGAAAATGCAAATGCCCATCCACAGAGAGTGGGTATGTTGNGCCATATTCATATCATTGAATCCTACTTAGTGAGAAGGAATGAATTGCTAATTTCTGTACCGTTATGCTGTGGCACACACACTACTATCCATACATATTCACAAAATAAATAAATATTCTAAAAATGAAAACTCAGTAAGAAGACAGCTTCTGGTGGGAAGATNTGAGCAGAGGACAACTCCAAGGTGTCGTTCCTCAGGAGACATCCTTCTTGNTCATTAAGACAGAGTCTCTTGTTGGTGCTGAGTTCATAGAGTAGGTCAGACAGCTCAAGGAATACACCCAGCTGCCTCGCCAGAGGTGGAATTATAAGTGCACCCACTATGTAGCTATAGTGCACATGGGCATATACACCCATACACACACACACACACACACACACACCCATACACACACACACCCATACACACACACACATACACACACACACATTAAATAAATAAATATAATAATTTTTTTAACAAAATGGACCTCCAAATGGTCTGTCTCATTTCAGAATTTCAGAATGTCTTGACTGAACATGCCGCTTGCTCAGGGTTGGACTAACAGACCTCCCCAGCTCCAAGACTGTGGCAGTGAGAGTGTGGGAACTGTCAGCTTCCTCAGCTGAGCTGTGCAATCAGAGGAACAGAATGTGAATGTTCCCTTAGTCTGGAATGAAAAGATTCATCCATGAAGATGCACTGTTATTGAGGACTTTTGTTTAAAAGGAAGGAAAGACACCGAACGCAAAGTAGCTTCAGTCCAAAATAAAATACACCAGAAGGCTGCTGGGAGAGAGCGCAATCAAAGGGGAAAGGCTGGAATCAGAGATGAAAAGGAAAGCGTAGGGACCAGAATGCTGAGCACACAAGCAGAGAACATGTGGTCTCTCCTCTCATCTCTCCCTCCCTCTAGATGGCTCCTAGGAAATGTGATGCTAATGATGCCATCCTTGAGATGCAGATGTGTGTTTAAAATAAATTAGGGAAGAGTCACGGTTACTCTTCTGAGCTCATTAAAATCACTTATACCTCACTTGCAGAGTGATGATTATTTTATTTTTATTTTTTTGGTATTATACTTTCTGTGTGTGTGTGTGTGTGTGTGTGTGTGCGCGCGCGCGTGTGTGTATGTGTGTGTGTGAGAGAGGGTGTTATTCTTCAGGAGCCATCCAGTTTCTTCACTGAGACAGGCCTCTCATTGACTTTTTGCTCACTGGGTAGGCTAGGCTGGATGGTCCAGGAGCCCCC
>LZPO01017299.1:97000-114765 GCA_001675575.1 Neotoma lepida | reverse complement strand
GCAGAGTCTCTCTATGTAGTCCTGGCTGGCCTGGAACTTGCTATGTAGACTAGGCTGGCCTCAAACTTAGAGATCTGCCTGCCTCAAGTGGTGAGTGATCTTATCCCTGCCATCCTGAGACTAAAGTCCTGGATCTCAATTCAATTTATACGGTTCAGTAGGAGGAGGAGGAGGAGGAGGAGAAAGAGAAGGAGAAGGAGAGGCAGAGGGACATACACTGAAAATTAATTCTCTTGTTACAGACCTGTTATCTAATAATGATCAGTTTTGACAATAAAAAAATCAAGCCATCATCTGTCATGAAAGTTTCTCAAGATGAATTATCCCTGGTCTTGTTTACCTGAGCACTGAGAGACCGGCTTCTACAGAGCTGTAGACTGCCACTGCAGTCCCTGGATCATGTCATCCAGACTCATTGCATTAAAAGAGCACAGTGTCACCCAAACTGCAAATTACTCAATTGCCAATCCTTTTTAACATCAACTCATATTTACTTTATGTTATATCAATTGCTTAGGCCAAGACTATTAATAACACAAAATGAATCTAATCTGTAAGCTTGGCCAGGTGTGGTAGAGCATGCCTTTAATCTCAGCAGGTGGATATCTATGAGTTTGAGGCCAGCCTGGTCTACTAGTGAGTTAGTTCCAAGTCAGTCAGGACTACATCGTGAGACCTTGCCTCATTAAAAAAAAATAGCCCCAAATTATTTTATTCCCTATTTTTCCTGCTTCTGCTGTCTGTCTGTCTCTATCTCTCCCTCTCTATCNCCCCCTCCCTTGATTTTTTGAGACTCTATAAGAGAGAAAGGGAGGGGGGAGGGAGAATTAAGCATAAAAGAAACAAACTTTCTGCCAACAAGCCACTGCTGCTGGAGCCTTTCCTCACATGTGGGCCAAGTAAGAACCACACTCCTGTGTGGTTTCAAGGTGAAAGAGGGTCCTTGGTGGTCATCTCCAGGCCCAGGGAGAAGCTCAGGACTGTGTAGACATCTTCCCAACTTCCTGGCTCTTGAAGTAGCTTTCTTCCCTATGGAGAAGCTGGTAGTTGAAGACAGATAATGTTTATATTTCCTGTCACAAAACCACAGACTTAAATGTGTGTCCGAGGTGCTGCCGGCTGTAAAATGTGCAGATCTTGGTTT
This sequence comes from Neotoma lepida, assembly GCA_001675575.1. Classification (NCBI taxonomy): domain Eukaryota; kingdom Metazoa; phylum Chordata; class Mammalia; order Rodentia; family Cricetidae; genus Neotoma; species Neotoma lepida. The sequence goes on along the minus strand of LZPO01017299.1, from coordinate 113,621 downwards.
TTCTGAGGACACTGGACTCATCTTGCATACATGTCTAAGTCTCCAACAGACAAAGGACATCCAGAGCAAGACTTCAGCAAACTCTTTCTGTCAAGGTGAAACATGCTGAGCTTTCAACTCCTCGGGTGTGCACATAAGGCTCTCATCACAGCTGCTCTGTTCAGTCACTGTTGTAAAAAGAGTAACTACTAGCAATATGTTACATGGGACCTGGTAAGGTGGTACAGGCATTTAACCTCAGCACTCGGGAGGCAGAAATAGGTCGATCTTTGTGAGTTCAAGTCCAGCCTGGTCCATAGCAAATTCCAGGCTAGCCAGAGCCAAGGGAAACTCTGTGTCAAAACAACAACGACCAAATATATTGTTTGCAAAACAAAAAAATCAGCAGACTCACTTTGACCTGAAGGCCACAGTTTGCCATTCCCAGCTCCAGAAAAGTTGTCTCTTATTTTACTTTTTAATTAATTTTAATTAATTTAATTTTAATTTTTACATTGCTAGAGATTGAACACAGAATCTTACACATACTAAGAAGTATTCTACCACTGAGCTACATCCTCATACAACCCTCTAATTGTTTTAATGATGCATGATATCAGTTTAAACAATAAACAGAAAATAATATTGATGAGATGGCTCAGTGAATAAAGACACAAGCCTGATCAACTGAGTTTAATCCCCAAGACCTCTATGAAGAGAAGAAGGAACTGACTCCCACAAGTTGTCCTCTGGCCTCCATATACAACATGGTACAGGACACACACACACACACACACACACACACACACACACACACACAAATGTAATAAAAATACAGGCAAGCCCTTAAGCACTTTCAACTATTGTAGGATAAAAGGGCCAGTGAAAGAAACACATCCTGGCCCTGAAACCAGAGCCAAAAGGTTAAAAATGGCCAAAGAAAGAAACACATTTTGGCCCTGAAACCAAAGCCAACGAAACACACTCTTCCCCTGACCAACTCAGCATAAAAATCAACTAATGCCTGAGCAAGAAAACCAACCAACCCCTGGGCACAAAATACAGCCAATTGTCCAAGCTCGGGGATTGAAATCCAACCAATTCCCACCCTGAAAATATTTACCCTGGAAAAACTCTGCCCCTAATAAGCCCTATATAAGCCCTATTCAGTTAGGAGCTGCCTTTTTCCACTCTGGCAGAAGCAGCCACTCTCCTGGATTCTTCCCTCCCAAATAAATCTCTTGAATGAGGTTTGGGTGACAACCTCTTCCACTGGAGTGGAGCAGAGCAGAGAAGTAACAACTTTCGCTGGAGCCGCAGCAGAGGAGAACTGTTTGGCTGTGGAAGGAACAGAGTTGTTTGACTACAGGGAATCTGAGCAGAGCTGTAACATCTTCGCTAAGGAAACCCTCCCCTGCTCAGGCAGTGTTGTCATATTGGGGAAACCTTTTCCTGGAGCAAAAGTGTAAGCTGCAATGCTTACAGTGACTTTGTGGTATTCGTTGGCTCCCAACTGCCAGGACACTTTTCCATCTGAGCTGCAATGCTTACAACTATATACCCAAATACATGTTTATTTATATATAAGTTGTATATAAGAATAAATGTGAACATACTATTTCCATTATAAAACATATTAAAAAATAGAACTGGCCAAAGTGAAAAACAAATAATATTTTTGCATTCAAATATAACTGTGATGATCTCAGAATATCCTTAGCTAAGATCTGAAAGTACAATAGTCATAGTGGATTTGAGTCCATAATCTAAACACTCTTCTTGATAACTTAAAAAACAAAGGCAGGCCTGGTGGTATATACCTTTAATCAGAAGGCAGGGGCAGGTGGATCTCTATGAGTGCAAGGCCAACCAGAGCTATACAGTGAGACCCTACCTCAAAGAAAGAGGGAAGGAAGGGAGAGAGGGAGGGAGCAAGAGAAGTCGGGAGAGAGGAAAGAAGAGAGGAAGGAAGAAAAAGGAAGGTGATAACATTTATTATCCCTAAATAAATCCTTGTTTTTAGCTTATAATATTTCTGTCAAAAATTTCAGATGACTGAGATTGTAGCTCAGTTGATAAAGTGTTTGCCTAGCACACACTAAGCCCTGGATTCTACCCAAGCACTCCACACACTGGGAATGGCATCATGTTCGTGTAATCTCAGCAGTTGGGAGGTAAAGGCAGTAGGATAACATGTTCAAGGTCATCCTTGGCTACGTATTGAGTCCAAGGCCATCCTGTGCTGTATGAGACCATGAAAAGAGAGAGAGAGAGAGAGAGAGAGAGAGAGAGGAATAAGAAGAAGAAGGAGAGAAACAAAGAGAAAAGGAAATAAAATATTAAAAAATTTAAAAAAACCTGTCACGCCTGGGACACTCTACCCTGGATGCCAAGGAGAAAACACAGGGCAGGCACTATTATGATGAGCAATGTTTTGTGTGGTATGGGAGAGAGAGACAGAATGGTTCATGTCCTGTGGACAGAGGCAAATCTGAAGAAGTGAGAGCTGTGGGGAGCATGCTGAGGTGGTGGCTTGATTGCCATCCAGGGCTATGGTGATGTCTGAGCATCGGCTGATATCTGTGGCTCCTGATACCAATGAAGGCCGAGAGAATAGGGCTGTACAGAGTTGGACCCTCCCCTCACTGGCTGCAACAGTAGGGAGAACAGGCTGCAGCACTCANGAGAGAGGGTCCTCCACCTCACCTGGACAGCACAATAATAGAGCTAACCCTGTTCTAGGGAGCGTGGACGAGCTGGCTCTGAGGGGGTGAGAATCGGAGAGTGGGTCCCACCCCTCCTTTTCTGCCATGTGGTGCCGAGGGTGAGGGAAAGATGACCTCCACCCCTGCCCCTTGCCACCTGAGGCAGGCAGAGGAGCTGATCCAACCCCTCACCAGCTGCAGCACTCAGGAGAATGAAAATGGGCCCTATACCTCACCTGGGCAGCACAGTAGAGCTGACCCTGTAGACAGGGGTACAGGTGAGCTGGCCCTGAGGGAGTGAAAGTGGGATAGTTGGTATCGCCTCCCTCATCTGTCTTGTGGTGGTGANAGCACAGCAGAGCTGACCCTGCTGACAAGGGTGGGGGAATGAGCCACCAGAGAATGTGAGCATGGGAGATCTGGCTCCAGCTCTCATCTGCCTTATGGCAGCATGGATGAGGGAGAAATGCCCTCCCCCCTTGCCCTTCAACACCTGTGGCAGGTGGGAGAGCTGGTCCTGGGGTCATAAGAGTGGGAGAGCTGTCCCTGTCCCTTACCAGCTACAGCACTCGGGAGAGCAGGCCCTGCACCTCATCTGTGCAGCACAGTAGTGCTGACCCTCTTGACAGGGGTGAGGGGTGAACTTTCCCTGAAGGTGTGAGTGTGGGAGATCTGGCTCCACCCCCTCATCTGCCATATGGTGGCATAGGTGAGAGAGAGATCCCCACCCACCCCTGGTTGCCTATGACAGTTGGGAGAACTGGCCCTGAGGTCATAAGAGTGGGAGAGCTGTCCCTGTCCTTCACCAGCTGCAGCACTTGTGGGAGTGGCCCCTCNACCTCACCTGGGCAACACAGTAGAGCTGGTGTAGGTGTAGCTGAGCCACCTTGAGAGCATGAAAACAGGAGAACAGCCCTGCCCCTTGCTTCTTGCTGCATAGGGTGAACTAGCCAGGGCAATGTGGGAGAGCTCACCCTGGTGGTGAAGACAGGGAAGAACTGGTGGGCTGACCAACCCTGCAACTACCTAGGTCCAGAACCAGAGTCATGAGATGGCCCACCCCAACATTTACCCCNTCTATGATCTGCTGGAGCATGTGAAGGGACCGGACCTACAGACCCAAAGCTGTAGGATCTCCATGACACAGAGCAACAACAAAATAACCAAGAGGAGTCTCAGTGAGAACCCAGCATTGATAGTATAGCAGAAACCAGAAGCCTTGAACCAGACCAATGACTCTTTGCAATGAACACTTGCAAATAAAGATATCAGAACAAAGGGGTATACTGTGTGACTCACTGTGTCACATTACAACTTCCATGATGAGCNCTTTTTCTCTCTCTCTTTTTTAAATTTTCTCTTAAATTTTATTTTATTTTACTTTAGGGGAGGGGTGGAGGTTGCAAGAGCAGAGGGCAGATACAAAGGGANGGGGAGATGAATGGGATTGAGATGCANGATGTGAAAGATGTAGAGAATAAATAAATAAAAAGAAAGTTAAAAAATTCATTTAAGGGCTGGAGAGGTGGCTCAGAGGTTAAGCACACGGATTGTTCTTCCAGAGGTCCTGAGTTCAATTTCCAACAACCACATGGTGGCTCACAACCATCTGTAATGAGATCTGGTGCCCTCTTCTGTATACATAATAAATAAATCCTTTAAAAAATTCATTTAAAAAAATTAAAATCATTTAAAATGTGTGTGCACGTGAGTGTCTGTGTATGTATGTGTGTGTATATAAGTCGGGGGATAGCACTGGAAGTCATTCTCAGGAACACTACCCACTTCCTTTGAGACAGGGACTTTTATTGGCCTAGAATTTAGCCATTAGACTAGGCTGGCTGATGAGTATGTCCTGGGCATCCTCCTGTCTCTACTTCCCCAGTGCTGAGATTACAAGCATGTGCCACCATGCCTGGCATTTTTACCTGGGTTCTGAGTATCAGACTCAGGTTCCCAGGCTTGTGAGGCAAGCATTTTACCTACTGAACCATCCCTCCTATCCTCACACCCTTTGCTTGCAACAAACTTATACTTTGCCATCCATATTAGGCATTGACCAAAAAATATTTAAACTGTCAACTTATTTAATTCTCACAATATCCCAGTGCAAGTGGTGTGTGTGTGTGTGTGTGTGTGTGTGTGTGTGTGTGTGTGTGTGTGTTCCTCTCATCCACTCTCACACATTGGAAACTGCAGCATGGAGTACTAAGGTGGCTTGTCTGGCTACAGTGGAGACATGACAGGTTCTAGCATCCTTCCTGANTTAAGCTGCCTGGNTCAGGCAGAGGATAGACATGAGCTCCTCTGCACTCTTTACTTTCGCTAAGAAGATGAGACCTCAGTGCAAATTTGTTTTTCAGGAATTTCACTTGTCTATTTAGGAAACAATGACTCTAGATAATGTAGTTGAATATTGAGTATGAGCTATGAGACACTGTGACAGAATGAATTTGACAAGGAATGGGAAGTNTCCTGTCAAACTCTCTCTGCTTTTGGGTACCTTTNTTTTCTGGGAAAACCAGAGAAATGTATTAATCTCACAGAAAGACCGGGGGTGCCAGAGTCAGTTTGTAAACTAAAGATTATCCTTCCTTCTCTTCTGTCAGTCATGTTTTGATAATAAACCCTAACATGTTCTTCCTGTCCCTAGCTGGATCATCTTTGCTATGGCTTGAATGTGAGATGTCCTTCATAGTCTCATGTGTTAAACACTTGGCTACCAGCTGGTGGCACTGTTTTGGGAAGTTGTTGGAATTTCAGGAAGTGGGATCTCCCTGGAGGATGTAGGTCACTTGGGGGCAGGTCTTAAGGTTTTATAACTCTACCCTGCTTCCTGTCTCTCTTGCTTCCTGATCCATCATGACGTAATAAGCAACCACACATTGGTCCTGCCATCATGTCTTCCCCACATGATGAACTATATGCCTCTTTAAACTGTGAGACAAAACAAACCTTTCCCACTCAAATTGCTTATTTCAGGCATTTTATCATGAAATGAAAATTAACTAATAAAATCCAACTAATACACCTCCTAGGATATGCTACCCATCTCACCAACAGGGATGACCCTATGGCCCAATTTTACTCTTCCCAATAAAACATTAACCCTGCTTATAGTAACAGAGGGAAGACTAATCTATCCTGTGATTAACATTATATTAAGATAAGCTTAATTAGAAGGGTTGTCAGATAGCATTGCCTTAAACTTCTACTGCCTTTAATCACACTGCTAATTAAAACCTTGCTCTTCTCTTCTATATTTAGAGAACAAATAATCTTCAAAGCCCTGGACTTGAGCACCAAGCAGAAATTTGTTGTGAACTCTCCCATCAGAGAAATTCCGCCTATTTTTCACTTCGGCTTGTGAGTCAGTGCTTAATGTTCTCTAAAGCTGCAGTCTTCACACTTGCTCATGCTCGTATCAGAACCAATCAGAGGGTTTGCTGCAGCACAGACCCTGGGCTCCTGGCTGGACCCACATTTCTTACTTGGTAGTTCTGGGTGGGACACAGGAATTTGAATTTCTAGCATATGCCCATGTAATACCACTTGTCTAGGGGGGGCACACTGGAGAAGCACTGTCCCATGAAGATGTCTGNTCTAGTTTCTGTTGCTGTGGTGAAACGCCCTGACAAAAATCAACTCCTCTCTTAGGGGAGAAAAGGATTTTTTTTTTAACCTAAAAATTCCAGAGTACAGTTCATCATTGTGGGAAAGCTACAAGCCAAGGAATACCAAGCATTGTTAGCAAACATCAAANGGCAGAAGTAGAGAACTTCTTCCCTACAGGCTTCAGGGGTAACTTGACCCTTATGCTTGATCTAAGACTTCTGGGCTCCATTAAATTATATTAGTCAAGGTTCTGTAGAGGAACAGAACTTATAGAATGGGCAAATGTGTGTGTGTGTGTGTGTGTGTGTGTATGTATGTAGGTGTTACAGGCTGTGGTTCAGCTAGCTCAACAATGGCTATCTATTGACAAAAAGTCCAAGAATCAAGTACTTGTTCAGTCTATAAAGACCCTAAAGTATGCCTCAGCTGGTCTTCAGTATCTATTGGAATCCTAAAGAAGTAGGCTCCAATACCAGTGAAGGAAATGAACTTGCCAGTGAGAGTGAGGGCAAGCAGGCAAAGAACAAGCACTTCCTCCTTCCATGCCCTTTATACAGGCTGCCACCAGATGGTGTGGCCCAGATTTAAGATGCATCTTCCTACCTCAAAAAACAAAACAAAACAAAAAATCTGGATTTGGGGTAGGTCTTCCCCTTCAAATAGTTCAATCAAGAAAAATCTCTCACAGGTGTACTCAGCTGCTTAGGTTTAGTTAATTCCAGATGTAGTCAAGAGTAGCCATTACAAGAACTGTGAATCAATAAATACCTGTGTTCTTAATCTAGCCANTTTTTGCTATTGCTGCAAGAGTCCCAAGAAACAATGACTCCCATCATGTCTGAAGCTGAACTGAATGGCATCTTCCTCATGAACCTAAGTTGTTCTTCTCTTAAGTTCCTGTGTCTAATAGCAGCGTCACAGTGTAGTCTTGTCAGTCACGCAGCTAAAACCTAGACTCACCACATTCTCTTGTATTAGTTGCTCTTGATTAGTTGCTGTGATAAAACACCATGACCAAGGCAACTCACAGAAGGAGTTTATTTGGGCTTACAGTTCCAGAGGGAGACAAGGCCATCATGGTGGGGAAGCCTGGCAGCAGGCAGCAGGTGGTGGATGTAGCTGGAAGCTGAGGACTAAGCATAGAGCAGAGAGAGAGAGAGAACATTGGAAATGATGGGAGGATTTTTAAACTTCAAAGCCTATCCCTGGAGACATGCTGCTATCAACAGAGTCACACCTCCTGGACTTACCCAGTTGCACCAACTGAGGACTACGTATTCAAACATCTGAGCCTATAGGAAATATTCTCATTCAAACCACTGCATTGCACTCTTTGGCTTGTGGTGATAGCATGATGCAAATGTACTAAGTCCAACTTAGTCTCTTGGCCCCAACACTGTTTAAAAGTCCAGTCTCAAGCAATCTCTTAATTGTAAACCCCTGTAAAATCAGGAAGGAAATTACACACTTACCACACGCAATGACACAGAATATAAATTTCCATCCCACTCCTCTTTACCTTTGTGTCCTGTGANCCACAAAGTTTTGTCACCCTGAAACTGAATGTAGTAGTCTTACATTGTGCAGTGGGAAAGCACTCAGAACAAGCATGGGCAAGAAATAAAATAGTATAGAAAGGTTGATTGCCTGTAACTAGTGAGAAGGGCAAGTATTTATTTCCAAATCAATGGCTTCCTCAGCAATCAACACCCTTCCTCTAATAAGGCCGCACCTACTCCAACTGAAAGACCCTGAGCCTTCAGGCTTACACCCCTCGTGGGTATGAGGAACTAAAACCTGTCCCAAGAACAGAGTTGCTCAACCGTTACTCAACCACAGTTAAGATAACTGTTAAGATATGTTGCTCAGCCATAATTAAGATAACTGATGTGTTCCAGGAAAAACAACTGTAACCTTTGTCCACGCCCNGATGTGTAAACCCCCTAGAATTTCTTGGAAAAACCTCAACTGAACTCAAGGTAACCTTTAAAGTGACCAATCATGTAACGCCCCGAGTACTATGTTAATTTTGTGGGTTTTGCCTATAAAAAGTGTGTGTAACTGCAGTTCGGGGCTTCTCTCCTTCCTCAAGGTAGAGACAGCTCGTTTGTACAAACGCTGAATAAACCCTCTTGCTGCTTGCATCAACTGGACTGGAGTCTGGGTTCTTGGGGCGCCCACCCGAGAAGGTAGTACCCTGAGTCTGGGGTCTATCACAACAAGGTCACATATCCTCATCCTTTCAAATAATATCACTCCCTATGAGCCTCTGAAGGCTATTTTCATTTAAACGACCAGAGGGTGGTGCTGAAGAGGCCACTCAATGGTTAGAAGCCTTTGTTGCTCTTGAGAACCTGGATTCAACTCCAAGCACCGACATGGTAGCTCACAAACATCTGTAACTCCAGTTCCAGGTGATCTGATGCCCTCTTCTGACTTCCAGAGGCACCAGGCAAGTATGTGGTTCATATACATACACGAGGCAAAACACTCATACATATAAACTAAATAATTCCAAACAATTTTTTTAAAGGAAAGAATACCTTGAAGGTGCATTAATATATAGGAATTTGCCCCAAAAGATACCTACCTCACTTACTGGCTAACAAACTCTATTCCTCATTTAAGTTTCTCCATAACATCGTGGGCATTATAATAACTGCTCATTATTTCCTCCTTTGCCTCATCCTCTGCCTCCTTTCTCTTTCTCCTCTTCCTCTTCTTCTTCACCTTTCTTGTTTCCCCAGTTAATTTTTTAATATCTGCCACAATGATCCATCTACAATATTAAAACACATTACAATAGCTACCTTTTCTGGGGAGCTTACTTTGTATCTCTCTGTATGTTTATTTCTTTTACATATATCTGATTTTCATAACAATCTGAGGTGGTAACTAATATCTCCATTTTATGAATAAAAAAAGCTGGAACTGGAGCTCAGAAATCTATGAAATGTCAGACTAGATACTGACAGTCTTGGTCTATCGAGTTTCTCATAGCACACTGCCCCGACCAGCGGGGTCTTCAGCGGAGACCCTAGAAGGGGGAACGGCGAATGAAAAGGACAAGAGACACGAAGAATGACAGCAAGACAGGATTCTGATCAAGCTGCAAAGTTTATTCTTTCACCAATTGATTATATAGCCAGAGCTTGTGCTTAAGGGTGTGGGTCAGGGCAATTAGGTTGCTAGGTCTTGGGAAGGTCAGGATAGCAGATATCCCTGACTGACAAAAAGATAAGGAAGTACCAAGCTGTTTTTGCTTAAGGCACTTTTAAAAATATTCAAGAAAACAGGAACTGAGGATTACCTGGGCTAAGATAGCCAATACAGGTTTTGGCCTCCGGCAGCACACTGTATCACTTTCGTAAAATATAAAAAAGAGGCCTGGCACCCAAGTCTGCCTGAGGTTGCTATCCTAGACATCCCTCTTCCTTCCATGTAGAGCCCTCTGTTCCAGGCTGAGACTCCTCACCATTCCCTAAACATACAGGTTTACTTCTTGCCTTTATGGCTTCAGTTGTCCAGTTCCAACAACCTACAGAACCAACTGAAACCCTCCAGATATCTTGTGACGTAATCTGCAATATCAACTTACTTATAGTCAGAGTCATCTAGGAGATACACCTTTTGGTGTGTTTGTGATGGATTTTCCAGAAAGATTTAACTGAGGGGGAAGGCCACTATGAGTGGTCATTCCGTGGGCTGTGATTCTACACCACATTTAAAAAGGGGGAAGGGAGAGAGTGAGGTGAATGGTAGCATTCGTCTCTGTTTCCTTCCTGTTCACAGCTGAAATGTAAGAAGCTGCTTCATGCTCCCACAGCCACACCTTTTCTGCCATGAGGGGCTGCGAGCCCAAAGAAAACCAGCCTTCCTTCAGNTGCTTCTCGTCAAGTGTTTGGTCACAGCAAGGAGAAAAATATAATACATTTTTAATGCCAATTTTTTATCAATGCCCCAAGTTAGAATTATTTGCTCCTTTTGGGTCACCTAATTAGACATTGGGTTGCCCCACCTTGCTTTACAGCAGCCATCTGCATGTTCATTTCTGTCACTGTCGCTCTTCCTAATTGAAGGGNTTTGCCATTTATTTCCTTCCATCATTTATAACAATGCCTCAATAAATGTTTGTTGATTTGAATTACTAACAATGGCAGTGGTAATTANGATGATAATGTCNGCTCGCCTTTGCTAAGCATTCATACTCAACAATTTCACTTGTATGTGAAAAACTAAGTTTTTGTTTTAAAATGTTGATCAGCTTCTCTTTTTCCCAAAATTAAAAAGAAATGTCTTAATCTGTTTACCAGTTTTTCATGTCATTTGAGACCCTTCCGTGGAAATCTCTCTCTCTCTTTGTTGTGATATTTTTATGTGGTAAAGATTCATTTATGTGCAGGAACATAAAAATCTGTCCATTGCCCTCTAAAAATATAATGCTCACAAAGTAGGTGAAGAGCCAGTTTGCTCCCTAGTCCCCAGAAGAGATTCCCCTTGTCCTTGGATCTTGGCAATGCCACTCCAGTTAAGGTTATGCCCCAGTTAGTTTGAACCTAACCCAGAACCTTGTTTCAGGATGGGGAGAGGGTGTTCAGACTGAGTTGTGAGCATCCTGAAGCCATGCCTTGATGGCTCAGGCGGCTTAAACTTAGCCTTATTTATATTGGAATCTCTGAGGTCTGGATTCTATACTCCTGGGCCAANAGAAGGGATCTGAAAAAGAGACCTGACAAGAAACTAAATGAGCCCAAGGGAAATGCAGCCAGAGTGGACGTTCTGGCAAGTGGCAGAACAACTTTCTGCTAAGCCTAGACACTATTTAGAAGTCAGATGTGTGTAAATGACATAACTCCCGTAACTGTGGGAGCCTTAATCAAAAGCAGACTGAAGGAAATGACTGGGAAATAATTAAAAAGGAATGAGTGGAGTCCACAGAGCAGAGAAACACAACAAATAATAAAGTGATCAGTCTTCCCCTTGGGTTTTCCTTTCCTCCAGCTGGAAGAATAATCCTTGTTTTGGCTCATAATTTGAAATATCTGGAACGCTGAATTTATTGACAGGAAGTGTATTTACCATCTAATCAGAGAGATCCCGAAGGGAATGAATGCTGTATGCATCAGGGTTACCCTAGAGACTCCCCTGTTCATAACGGCATGAAGAGGAGGGAAAGAGCCATCTTTCCATTAAAGAGAAGCTCAGTTGGTTAAAGAATGAACAAAAAGCAGCGTTTCTTCATTAGTGTCATTGCGGGGAGCCGAGGCCGTGGAGCTGGAGGCCATCAATGGGATATTGTAGCAATAAAACCGAATGAAAAACTGCAACGCTCTGGTCTCCTGTCAATCTCATATCCTTGTCTCTCTCTTTCCGCCTTTTNTTTTCGTTGTTGTTTAATATACTAGGCACTACTCTGGTAAGATAATGCATATTTGCATTTTTGTTTTGTGCTTGGTAGTTGTGCTGTGGGCACTCATTCATTTGACAGAATTTGCTCCAAATGAAGGAACCTGGCAGGTTAGAAGACAAAACTCAATGCTGCCAAATCACCAATTAAGGAAACCGCCTGAGGGAAAACTGGACTTGAGATGGGGATCTGTTAAAAGTGATAGAACGAAAGCAGAGCTTGAAAAGACATTTGNAGGAGACACCTAATGAAGGAGATAAGAAGGGATTACAGGGCGGCTAATATCTATGACTGCCAAAATCAGACCATGGAGACAGACACGGTGGGGGACAATCACTTCTGCAAAGTTTTGGACAGCTAAACAACAAATGTGTCCAATTGTGCAGCAGTTGATGGGAAAGCTGATTCTCTCCCCGTAAATGGAGAAAGTCAGCCCCATAATCAATCCTGTTCAAATCTTCTGTTTGTAATGTCACCATGGCGGACGCGAGTCCTGGGAATGACTTCAGGTCATCAGGCTTGGCAGCAGGTACCTTTGCCCACAGAACCATCTCACTGGCCTGAACATCATGTGTCATAAGAGACTCAGAGAAGAGGTGATGTTTTATTGAGGGGAAGTGTTTGTCCATATCATAGACCTGGGTACTGTCTAGTCAGAANGTTTAAGACACATGTCCTGACCTGAAGAAGGTTTGAATTTAGCCAAGAAGATAAATACACATGCTATATAAAAACCTGCAGTACAACCTGCAGTTATACTTGTGAGGCAAATGCATTGGCCATCTTAGAACAAGGAAGGAGGGGCTGGACTGCTTGTTCTCAGAGAACTGAAAGCTAATTTTGTTACCCAGCTTCACTGGCTTGGTAAGTTTCCAAGATGTAGCTTGCCGGTCAGTACTCACATTGAGCCCTTTGCTCCGGGCAGTCGTCTCTCCTCACCTTTCACACCACAAGTTCTGCTCCTGTGTATTATAGCATTTGCCTTGAATCACCTGGCCCTGACCCTAATATCCTAAGACTATCCTTTTGTGGTTTCCCTTGCTGTCGTAATGCTAAAACTGCTGGGACAGTTGCCCTCTGTCTTGCAGTGAACCTAGTGAGACTGACTTGAATGAAAGGCTTTATTTGGGTGGCCTTCTGGGGGACTGACAGAACAACCTATATTTTCTGTAAAGACAGGTGTCTGTGCTCTCTGGTGACTTCTGTGGCCACACAGATTGTACACAAATGCTTCCTTTATCAGTGTGAAGACAGAGCTCCCAAATAAAACTGCTGAGAACATGTATCTGTAACACTTAATAGTGAAAGGACACATCAAGCCGAGCAGCACCCAGAGAGCCTGAACATAAATGAGGTGACAGACCCTAGCTGAGATACGGATACAGATTTAAGTAGGGTTCTGTAACCTCACCACATGCCTTATGCTCTAGTAGCCAAGGTTCTTTCTGAAAGAAAGAATTGAAATCATCCCTGTGTTTAGGGATCAACACACTCTGAGCTGAGACATACTGAGTGGAAGAACACTTGAAGAGAGTCAACCTATAGACAAGGTAGGGCCTGGAAATTTCAAGATAAAATGAGAGGTCATAGGGAATGGGTGCCTGTGCCTTGGATCATCACATGTACATGTTTGTATAGCCCATGTTCTCAGTCAAAGTAAGGCCATGCACACAGTCTGAGAAGTGTTTAGAGCTAACAGACACCTCACTGGGCTTAGTGTCACCTCGAGGCTCAACCACTCCTGCTGAGAGAATCCCCTAATAATGAGTGAAGTAACAGGGAAGGGATTTCTGTAAACTAACCCCTTGCAGGGCAGAGCTCAGGATGCACAAGACTGTGAGCACCGGCAGCTGGGTTGGTTTTCATTGGTGTGGGTATGGTCTGCTACTATTTGGGAGCCAAGTATGATCAATACATGTGTTGTGGGGGGACATTTACAATCCGAACCATAACATATTGGTTACAACCCACCAGTGAGGCACCTACTCAAAGTCAGGGAAAGGAATTTGATGGAAAGAACTCAGNTCTTGGAATAATTGTAGGGAGAATAGATGCAGAGGCGGAGTGCTGGCAGAGCAACAGCTCCCCTGAAATGCAAACCCACACCAGACAACTGCCCTCCAGACCCACGGGAAGGCTTGGAGCTATGATTTTTATACAGAACGTCAAATACTCTCATGAAATGTTAGCCAAGAGTGAACAGATTTACACCAGAATCTTGAGAATCCTCCAGTGGTTGAGTCCACAGTTGGGATGCTTGGAAACATCTGAGTCACATCACATGAAATCATTGATCTCTTGAAGGAGTCCCAGTGGAAGGGAGGTGGCAATTGTGTGTGCCAATGCAGAAGAGACTCAAATACAATTGCTTCAATTCAGGTCTCCTTCTAAGTTCACTGAATGCTTATTCTCCACAGACTGATCATAGTGGAGAGGCAGTGATGAGCATAAAGAATTTCAAAATAATAGAAGCTGTGGAGGTAGAGGGATGGTCACGGAATGTGGCAGAGAAAGAGAATGCAGAGAAGACAGGAAAGAGAACACCAGAGAAATCTTTATCTCTAGCTCAACCTGATTTATGTATCTTCCCCATGCAATATGGTAGTGGCAATGCGTTCTGTCACCATTCCAGCATCTTAAGACCAGATCAAGGGAAGTCATATGCTCTTCTCTTTCTAATGTGTGATTATCAGCTTTCTCTTGCTTGACAAAATACCTAAGATAGGCAATTTATAAAGAATAGTGATTTTGTTTTGTCTTATTTTGTTCATGATTTCAGAGATTTGGGTTCATGGTTCCTTGACTCCATTGTCGTCGGACTGATGGTGAGACAGAAATTCATTGTGGAAAGTATCTGGCAGAACAAAACCACTCACCTTATGANTGCTAGGAAACAGAGAGAAAAGAAGGGACTGGTGTCCCATACACCCTCCAAGGAGGTGTTCTCCATGGCCTACTCCATCCACTGGGCCTCACCTCCTAATACTCCCAACCATCTCCTGATAGCACCACCAGCTGCTGACAACGTCTTCAACACATGTGCTCTGGGANGACCATTAAGATCCTGGCCACAACATGCCGATTACAATTCACATGGGAGACTCACTTGAACTTGCACAGAGTTGCTGAGGATGTAGCTCAGTTGGCCTGCTGGGCATGCATAAGGTCCTGGGTTTGATCTCTAGCACCTCAAAAGCTGGGAATGATGATCTGTAACCCCAACACATGGTGATCTGTAACCCCAACACGTGGTGATCTGTAATCCCAACACGTGGTGGTCTGTAACCCCAACACATGGTGATCTGTAACCCCAACACATGGTGGTCTGTAAACCCAACACATGGTGATCTGTAATCCCAACACGTGGTGGTCTGTAACCCCAACACATGGTGATCTGTAACCCCAACACATGGTGGTCTGTAATCCCCAATACATGGTGGTCTGTAACCCCAACACATGGTGATCTGTAACCCCAACACATGGTGGTCTGTAACCCCAACACATGGTGGTCTCTAACCCCAACACATGGTGGTCTGTAATCCCAACACAGAGGCTTTGGAACAGAAGGTCAAGGTCATCTTGGACTACAATTGGATACACCAGATTGTTGATGGGATAGATGGATAGATGAATGGATGGAGTGACAGCAAAGGAGAGGAGGAGAAGGAAGAAGGAAGAAGAAGAAAGATGGAAAGGAACTCAAAAGTCGTGGGATAATTGAGGGAAGAAGAGAAGCTTGTTAAGCTTGTCAGTTCATCAAAAATTAAAAAAATAAATAAAATATTTTGCTGAGCTGTTATGTTTTAGGGTCTTGGAATGTTCACCTTTTCCCACTTGAGAGCATCTCACAGAAATGTGAGAAACTAAGGAAAATCGAGTATGTGCCATTTCCTTAGAACTTGTACAGTGTTTTACAAATATGTTGTGGCTGCTACACAATTGAGAGTCACCAATGGAAGCAACAACTGTGAAAAAACAAAACAGCCTGCTATCCAACTAGGTTGCTCAGTTCAATTTCCTACTGTGGGCAATTTCAGTAGGAGTAGCATAAATTCAGTAGGAGTAGCAAACACACGTTGCCCTCTGGGTGTTTGATATCAACCCTGTCTTCCAACTAACAGCTCTTCTCCTCTTTGGGGAGTCTTGGGAGGTAATGACCACAAAACCTATGTGGCTACACCCCGATTTCCTGCTCATACTGTAACCAGACTAATGAGAGGGTAGTCAGCACTTCCATGGATGTACTGTGGAGCCGCAGAGGCTGTCTGGACTGTGCCTGGGGCCTGCCCTTTGCTTCACAGCCGGTACCTTGACAATGCCCCAGGCAGTCCTCAGCCCCCACACCGGAGCTTACTCAGACACAACTCAAGCAATTAAACAGTAGCTGTCTTGAGAATCTCCCAGTTCCTCATTATAGCCCATCCAGAATCCCCTCAACAACCAAGAAGTGAAAAGCAGGTGTAGTTCCTAACTTGACAGCATGCAGATGTTTGAGAAGGAATTAACCAGCTCACAGAGCACACAGGGCCAGAAGTGGGCAGTGTGTGGGTGCTGCCCCAGGCACCAGCTTCTGACCCCAGGACTGCTAAAGCCACTCTCAATAAACTCTACTTTCCCCCTGGACTACCAAGACCTTGGCATTTAACTCTCAAAGTTTTAAAACATTCCTTTGTATTCCTTAGGAATACATTCTTTTTTTCTTTCAAGATTTATTAAAAAAAATTTTTTTTGAGACAGTGTCTCACTATGTAGCCCTGACTGGCCTGAAACTCAATATGTAGAGTAGGCTAGGTTGGCCTTGAATTCACAGAGTTCCTCTTAACTCTGCCTCCCAAGTTCTGGAATTCATGCTGTGTACCACCATGCTGACTTTTACCACGCCTGTGTGTGTGTGTGTGTGTGTGTGTGTGTGTGT
>LZPO01017299.1:85438-96665 GCA_001675575.1 Neotoma lepida | reverse complement strand
GGAAGTAGAGGCAGCGTTGGTGAGTGGTGGCTTGCTCCTAATTCCTCTGATCTCTGTCAGATTTTCACCCTTATTTCTTGTTCCTCGTGTTTATTAATAAGACTGGTTAGAAGTTCTTCTTACGTGTGTGTGTGTGTGTGTGTGTGCACGTGTGTTTGTAAGCACACATGCCCATGTGCCCATGGAGGGCAGAAGAGAGTGTAGGATCCCCCAGAGCTGGAGTTACAGGCTATTGTGAGTTGCCTGGCATGGGTATTAGGTATTAGAAACTGAATTCCAGCGGTCTTTGAGATCAGCAAATGCTCTTAACCACTGAGCCATCTCTACAGCCCCAAGAATGGTCTTTCTCAAGATGCACAGAGCCCTGGAAGAGAGGTCTCATTCTGTTTTCATTATTACCTAAGTTGATCACTCATGATGAGTGCTCTGAACCTCTGGTGGGTTCACACAGAGCACTCCCCTAAAATGACAGAATAGGATTAGGATTTGTGTCTGTCCCATTGTTGAGTCTAAATATGCTCTTTCCATTTTACTGCACTTGGTCCCTAGAGTTGAGGAACACAGTCAAGAGCATCTGGAGCCCTTTTCCCTTCATGGGCTGCAACTTCACCTCAGAAACAGATTTTTGCTTCAGGCGCTACTCCAATGCTCTCATTTTATTGTGTCAGCAAGATTTCCTGTTTAAGCTGGGCGGTGGTGGCGCACGCCTTTAATCCCAGCACTGGGGAGGCAGAGGCAGGTGGATCTATGTGAGTTTGAGGCCAGCCTGGGCTACCGAGTGAGTTCCAGGAAAGGCACAAAGCTACACAGAGAAACCCTGTCTCNAAAAAAACCAAAAAAATTAAAAAAAATAAAAATAATTTAAAAAGGATTTCCTGTTTATCATTGAGCAGGAAAAAGACAGTATCTTTTCCAGCTCCTTCTGCACTGTGAGGCTGCAAAAGGATATTGGAGGAATGACCCCAGGATGCAGCCATTACTGCTCCAGTCTCTAGATTTTTGTTTTCTTGAAGGAAAGATTCAACTGAGAGACATAATTTAAGCAGTTTATTTAGCAAAACAAAGCACACAGCCAAAGAGAGATTGAACTGTCCCAAAGGGGAGGGGAAAGTAGTAGGTTTGGTATTACAGATTTTGATGATTGTTTGAATATCCATGAGGTGAATGGGGTATTCATGAATTAAGGTGACTGCGGTAGTTTGAATGTAATTGGCCCCCATAAACCCATAGGGAGTGGCACTATTGGGAGGTGTGGCCTTGTTGAAGTAGGTGTGGCCTTTTTGAAGGAAGTTGTCACTGTGGGGGCAGGCTTTGAGGTCTCTTTTGCTTAAGCCTCATTCACTGTCACAGACCATTTTTCTGTTGCCATCTGATCAAGATGTAGCCAGCACCATGTCTACCTGCACGCTGCCACGTTCCCCACCATGATGATAATGGACTGAACCTCTGAAACTGTAAGCGAGCCACCCCAATTAAATGTTTTGCTTCATAATAGTTGCTGTAGTCATGGTGTCTCTTTACAGCAATAGAAACCTGACTAAGGCAGTGACCTTTGGTGGACCAAATCTTCATTTAGTGTATTTCTTCCCACAATCCTCTAGAAAATCCAACAAGGGGAGTGTGCTGGTTGTGTGTCAACTTGACACAAGCTAGAATCACCCGAGAGAAAGGAGCCCCAACTGAGAAAATGCCTCCATACGATCAGGCTGCAGCTAAGCATGGAGGGCATTTTCTTACTTAGTGATTCATGGGGAGGGCCTGCCCACTGTGGATGGGGCCACCCCGGGGCTGGTGCTCCTGGGTTGTATAAGGAAGCAAGCTGAACAAGCCAGTAAGCAGCACCCCTTCACGGCCTCTGCAGCAGCTCCTGCCTCCAGGTTCCTGCCCTATGTTGAGTTTCTATCTTGGTTGTAAGCACTTTGTTGCAACTCTGGGAGTTTGCTTGGGGCTGCTAGGACAGCTGACTGGCTGTAAAGAGACAATTCAGCCCTGGAGGGCAAGGTATCCGGATACCTTGAGCTGCTTAGCACAGCTCTACCCTGGAGGTGTCCAGGACACCTTGAGTTGCTTAGAACAGCTCTGATGGCTGGGGCTGCAAAGAGACAGTCCAACCCTGAAGGGGAAGTTATTCTGACTGTTCAAGAGAGTCAGGCCTGGAGCTGCCAGGTCAGCTCTGCAGGGAAGGGTATCCTGACTGTTCGGGAGAGTCGGATGTATGTAGCTGGTGTGGTGGGGGATGGTCTCCCGGCAGGATATAGCAATCCTGCTTCTCTCCTAGAAAGCTGCTACAGCTGAGCTTTGCTCAGCCCCCACTTAAGGGGGCTTCCTAGCAGAGCTCTGCTTCTCTGGCCTAAGATGTTACTTTTGCTTCACTCTGCAAAAGGGGAACCCCCTGCAAAAATGTAGCAATCTCCTCCGCCACCGGAGCAAAGTGTTACTTTTTCAGCTCTCCTTTGCTCAGTCCACTGTGGGACGTCTCTGCAAAGTTCTTCTGTGTGCCAGTGAATGAAGATTTCACACCCAAAACTCTCTGGAGAAAGAGATGTATTTGGGAAGGAGGAGTCTAGGAGAGCAGCTCACAACTGCCCAGGCAGGGTGCTTTATATAGGATGGCTTGGGGGTGGAGTCAACAGGGATTGACCAGTTTTTTTCCTGCCCTGGGTTTGGTCAGTTTTGTGGGCTAGGGGCAAAGATGGCCCTGATATCAGAGCCAAACTGTGTTTCTTTCACTGGCCTTTTTTGGCTTTTGGACACTAATTCTAAGGCCAGGGCACATATATTTCACTGACACTGATTCTAGGGACCAAGAGTGTTACTTTGGTACTGGTTTCAGAGTCAGGGTCTGTTTCCTTAGTTCTGGGTTTGAGGATAAAGTGCTCATTTCTCTGGCTCAGGTCCCAAACCCAGGCTGTTTCTTTCCCTGGTCTGAGCCATCTTTCCCAAGTTCTGGGCTCCAGGGTCAGGGTGGGTTTCTTTAGCCAGCCCCTTTTCCCTACAATGGTTTCCTTCGGGGCTGGACTAAAATGTGGAAGTGTAAGCCAAATAAACCCTTTCATTCCCAACTTGCTTTTTGGTCATGGTCATGTTTGGTCATGTTTCACTGCAGCAATAGAAACTCTAAGACAGGGAGTGTGGATGCAGCCCGTTTCTTAGTCCACTGTGTAGGAATGCTCACTATCCTTAGTTTTGTATAGTGGGCAGGAGACATCGCCCCGGAGATACCATGTAGATTTTCCAGTCAGCTCCTGTCTGATGTTTTGGGGAGGTGTACACACTGACTGAACTCCTGGCTGGCTGTAGCTCAGGGAAACTGAGGCTTTAGTTATGAAAGCCAGAATTTGACAATGCACCAGAAAATGGCACAAACAGGAAACAGGACTTAGGCTGTCTGCCGGACCTCTTTCTCCCAGCTCCGCCACTNGTATCTATTTCTCAACTAACACAGGGAAGGCAGAACTCCACCCTGAGTGCTCTGCCACTGCAGTGCCCTACCAACCAGGCAGGGGCAGAGACTGCCTCTGATTCTCTTGCAGCTCACAGACTTACGCAGTAGTCACACAAAGTAAGGCCAGTCTCTGAGCAGTTTTGGAAACAGTCCTTTTCCTTTTCTCTAATTTCTGCTTTTCTTTCTCTGCTGAGGCAGGGTCTTGTTATATTGTCCAGGCTGACTTTGAGCTCAAGTGATCTTCCTGCCTCCAACTCCCAAGTAGCTGAGGCTACACATGTGTGCAATTGCACCCACCTGTCTCCTCCCCTTTGTGCATGCTGTGCTTGTGCTGGCTTCTGGTCTTTATTTAACTTCTCCTCCTGCAATAGGCCCTGATTCTCTCGAGTCTAGCTTTTTCTCCTGGGGTGCTTTGAATGAGAATGTCCCCCCTTAGGCTCGGTCCCCAGTTGGTGGCATTGTTTTGAGGAGGTTCTGGGGAGGTGCAGCCTTGCTGGAGGAAATGCATATCGAGGTGGTTGGCTTTGAGAATGTAAAGTCTTGCTTCACGTCCAGAGTTGCCTCTCTTCACTTTGTGATTGCAGTGTGATTTCTCAGCTTTGTGCTCCGGCTGCCATGCCTGCAGCTTGTTCCTTGCCTCCCTGACATGTTGGATTCCCATTCCTCTGTCAATCAAAATAAACTTCTTTAAGTTGCTTTGATCATGCTGTTTTAGCACAGAAAAGTAACTAGTACACCTCTGATTTATGATTGCTTGACCTTTCTTTGAGGTGAGTGACTTTCACTTCTTTAGAAGGGAAAGGAAGATCTTTAAAACAAAAAGAATTTTTTACATGCCAGGCGGTGGTGGTGCATGCCTTTAATCCCAGTACTCTGGAAGCAGAGGCAGATGGATCTCTATGAGTTCAAGGTCAGCCTGGTCTATAGAGTGAATTCCAGGACATCCAGGGCTGTTCTGAGAAACACTGTCTCAAAAAACAACAAAATTTTTTTTTACGTTTATTGATTTTGTGTGTGCATGTATGTATGTGGGTATATACACACCATGGCACATCTGTAGAGGTGTTGGTTCTCTCCTACAATGTGGGCCGCTGAGATCAAACTAAGGTAGCCAGGCTTGCAAATGCTTTGCTATCTGAGCCCTCTTGATCCTGGGAGAGGGAAAGATAAACTGAATTTCGGTCTCATGCTTTTCTCTTGTTCTGTATCAAGAGAAGAACATACTAAGGACCACAGTAATCACAAAGGCTGCTGCTTGGTGCAGGTGTGTGTCCTGAAAGAGGCAGGGATGGGGTGGAGCCGGAAATGAGCCCTGTAAAAGGTAGATGTAGATATGGATCACAGCATGGCACCTCACTAGCTGAGCAATCTATGTTAAATACGTGATGATTCAGTTTCCCACTCTATTAGATGGAGATACAGACCGTGCAGTGCAGCCCAAAAGTTCAAGTGCTGGGAACTAAACTACCACAGTCCTATGATGTTCTGTTTGGAGAGGTGTAGATTTAGTCATGAGAGTGGGATCTGTGACTTCATATAAGAAGACAAACCTGTGGGGCAGTGGTGGAAACCTGCGGGGCAGTGGTGGCGCATGCCTTTAATCCCAGCACTTGGGAGATCTCATTGGGTTCAAGGCCAGCCTGGTCTACAAAGCGAGTTCCAGGACAGCCAGGACTGTTATACAGAGAAACCCTGTCTCAAAAAAAAACAAAACAAAACAAAAAGAAGACAAACCTGAGCTTATATACTTGCCCTCTAGCCATGATACCTCCCTCTGTGTCATGATGTATCAGGAAAGCTCTCAGCAGCTGCAGGATCTTGATGCTGGACTTCCCAGCCTTCACAACTGGGGTAAACAAATGAATAAATAAATGCACAATTCTTCATAAATTGCCCAGTCTTGGGTATTCTGTTATAGTAGTGGAAAATAAAGTAAGGCAAACTTCTTTCTCCCAGGCTGTCCCTGATGGCATGGGCATAGGAGAGCTGGCTCTGACCCTTGTCTGAGGTGGGTAAGCCCCCAGCGGCCCAGACTGACCAGCTCAGCTACCACCCAGGCCCACATCTGGGGCTTTGGGTTGGCCTACCCTAACATCTACCCCATCTATGACCTACTGGAGCATGTGAAGGTTCTGGTCCTTTGGAATGATATCCAAAGGATCTCCATGATTCAGGGAGGCTGTGGGATATTCAAGAGGTGAGGGTTTCAGTGATGATGGTGTCCCAGAAATCAGAGGCCTTGAACCATACCAATGACTATTGCGATGAACACTTGCAAGTAAATCTGATTGAACAAGAGGGTGTGCTGTGTGACGCACCAAGGCTCCCATTGACACTAAGACAAATGAGGTGTCAGAAAGGTGAGGAAGACAGGGGAGAGAAGAGGGTTTTGGGTTTTTTGGGAGGGAGGAGTTTAATTTTCTTAATTTTTTTGGGGAGGTACCACAAGGGGGAAGAGTGGAAATGAGGGGACTGGGAAATGAGCAGAATTGGGGTACATGGTGTGAAATTCACAAAGAATCAATAAAGAAATTATGTTATAAAATATACCAATTAAATTAATTTCCTACATCCTATAGAACTCAGAAAAGGTAGTAGTGTTGAGACAAACAATACTGTGTTCTAGAAGTCTGAGCTATGGTCCTGGAGCTTCTGTGGTATAGTACAGGAAGCATCACAGGGGCTGTAGAGAAGGCTCAATGGTTAACAATGCTGGCCAGCAATCATGAAGACCAGAGTTTGGATCCCAGCACCTATGTAACAAACCGGGCATACAGCAAACATCGAGGGATCTAACAGACATGTGACTTCTGTGAACACATGTGCACACACTCACAGACACACATAAATAAATTAGTCTTTTTAAAAGAGTATCACATAGGCGGTTGAGGCTGTTCTTCAGCTCTTGGCTCTCACGTGGTGAGATCCTGAACTCTTGGAGAGATCTCTTCAAATGAAGATGGTGACAGTCTATTTTCAAACCCATTATATCTGATATGCTCACACATTACTCCTGTGACTNTGTAGGAAGAAAAAATGAAAAGATAAAATGCTGTGGTGAAGAGTGAAAAAAAAAGCAAAAAGGGGTTTGCCACATAAACCTAATAACTTGAGTTCAATACTCAGAACCCACAGTGGAAGGAGATAACTTACTCCAGAATGTTGTCTTCTGACCTTCACACATACTCTGACATGTTCACGTGTATACACACATACACACACACACACACACACACAAATGAAATTCAAAAATTGGGTTTAGGTATTTGAATGCAGACTTTGCTACTTCTTGGAAAATAAAAGCATATAATAAAAGGTCTGAGTAACCAATTTCAACTCTTAAGTCAGAATGTTCTCGGAGTTTTATTCAGTTCTTATCCTTAAGATAAACTATGTGTTTTCAGATAGTCCAATATTTGACATTAAGAGTCTCTAAGCTATGTTTCCTTTGACTATCAATGTCCAAAGGGCACCATATAAGAGAGCTACTTTGTGTTAGTCTTTGAACTACACTTTCAGTGGCTGCAGACATAGTTAAGTATAGTGCTTGCCTAGTATGCACAAAGTCACGTGCTTGTCCCCCATGCTACACCATATGGAGTGTGGTGGTACACACCTGTGATACCAGCACTTTGGAGGTAGAAACAGGAGTATTAGAAGTTCAATGTCATTCTTGAACGAGTTTGACAAGACTCTGTATCAATTACTTGCTGTTGCTGTGATGAAACACCATGACCAAAAGCAAGTTATGGAAAAAGAGTTTATTTGGGCTTATGGTTCCAGGGTGATGGTGGGGAGGCATGGCAGTAATCAGCAGGAGCAGGAAGCTGAGAGATCAGATCTTCAACCCCAGCCATGAAGTGGAGGGACCCATCTGGAACTAGAGCGGGCCTGCGTAATCACAAAGCCCACCTCCAGTGATGTACTTCCTCTGGCAAGTCCACACCTCCTAAACCTCCCCAAACAGAGCTGTCAACTTGCAATCAAGTGTTCAAATACCCAAGCCTATGAGGGCCATTTCAGGATCTTATTCAAACCACCACAGATCCTGGTCTCAAAAACAAACAAACTCAACAAAACAACAACAAATCTGTAACTTCAAAATACATACTTGTGGAAGATCAAGTTTTATCAAAATGACCTAGAAAACAAAAACAAATGGTCATAATCCCTTCAGTTCGTTCAAAGGAATGTTTGAAATAGATGCCAAGGGAGGGAGGGGCTTTAGTGTTTGAGATAGAAGCCTTTTTATGATACCCAGACTCCCTGAAATTATTCATCAAAATTTGTGTTCATGGGATTATGTACATTTTCCCTAGAAAATTTATCTGTTCCCTCTTGGTTTGTTTGTTTAATGTTTACCCTTCTGGGGATTAGAGTAGCCCAAATAGCAAGGGTCTATGTATCCAACTGCTGTGATCAACAGGGGAAAAAAGAAGTATGTTTTCTTCTGCAGCCACGAGCATGTGAGAAAGAATTAGCCTGGCTACCTGACTTGTGCAATTTAACGGATGTATTTATGGTGGAATATTAGAGGTGACTTGTCTTGATCCAAAAATGCTAAATTTTTTAAACCTGGACTATGTTTTCAAAAATTCAAGATGCATTTTGCAAAGCAAGGGAAAATAAATTCAGGCTGCTAGCTTGGCAGCTGGTCTGGATACAGTATTTTGCTCTGTTTACTCTGTCAGAAAGCCAGTTCCATTTGATTAAATTCTGAAATTAGAATGCATGCATGCTGGAAGATAGCAGCTTCATGCTTTTACCCGTATGGAAAATGTGATTAAGGAAATGAACTCAGAAGCTGTAGCGCCAGAAGAGATCAATGCAACAGCTGTATTCAACCAGGCTCAATGGGTTAGACCTTTACTTTATTAAAATGGATGGCTTTAGCAGAGAAACTGTGTCCACATCACAGTCCTGTTGTATTGCTCTGAGCTCGGGCCGAGAAGAGAGCCAAGTTGGAGCTGCCATAATATTTGATGGCAGCGGAGCAAGTGCAGATCTGTTCTCACTCCACAAAGCTAAAATTAAGCCAAAGGAGAGATAATTAAAGAATTTATATGCACAGTCTTCCCACATCAACATACTGGATTCTTTTCAAAATTGCTAGTATGTTCTAATTTGGCAGACTTTTTCAGAATAAACTACACAAAAACAATCTTGAAAGCCTGTGTGAGGCAGCAGCATCTTCCACTTTGCCTAGAGTGGAGTGGACTGTGGATAATAATTGATATGTGAAATATTGTTAGAGAGCAGATCTGACTAGATAACTCACAAAAAGAATTTCACTGTGCTTAGTTATACAGTTACCAGAGAGGAGTTTATTAGAAAATATTTAAATTGGTTCCTATGATTGCCAACTCTTGACTTTGGCCACAGAGGGCATATTAATGAGTTGAGAAAAAAGTAGAAGATGTGAAGGGAGTATGTCCTAAGAGATGCTGAATTAGGGGATAACCTAACAGAGTTTACGGCATAGGTCATCATCTGTACGCTATGTCCCCTATTGATCACAGCAGCTGGACACATAGACCCTCGCTATTTGGGTTAACCTAATCCCCAAAAGGGCAAACAAACCAAGAGGGAACTTATATTGCTCTAAAACAGGTGAAACACTTTATATTATACTTGAGATATGTATAGAGTGAAAGTAAGTTAAAAATAATAAAGCAAGGGAATGCAAAACAATTTCTCACAGTGGCTATGTGTATCTGGAGGAGATGCGGGCTGGTTATCACAGAGTGTTAAAGAGGGATTTAAAAAGCATTTTCTTTAAACTGAGGGATAAAGTAAGTGCATGGACTCTGGTTGCATTTTACTCATTGTCTTAGTTAGGGTTNCTATTGCTGCAATGAAACACCATGACCAAAGAGCAAGTTGAGGAGAAAATGTTTTTTGGCTTACACTTCCATATTGCTGTTCACTATTGAAGGAAGTCAGGACAGGAACTCAAACAGGGTAGGGTCCTGGAGTCAGGAGCTGATACAGAAGTCATGGAGGGGTGCTGCTTGCTGGCTTGCTTCCCCTGATATGTTCAGCCTGCCTTTTTATAGAACTCAGGATCATCAGCCCAGAGAGGTCCTCAACCAAAATGTGCTGGGCACTCCCCCATTGACCACTATTTGAGAAAATGGCTTACAGCTGGATCTCATGGAGGCATTTCCTCAACTGAGGCTCCCTCCTCTGATGACTCTAGGTTGTGTCAAGTTGACACAAAACTGGCCAGTACACAAATCCTCTTTTACATGTAGTAAATATGCATAATTCATTTTTTTTAAGAAAAGAGAATATTAGGAGAGAAACTCCCATGAGAATTTGGCTACTGGCTACCCTGGAACAATAAATCACATTACACAGTCACCAAGGGAATTAGCTTTGAGGTTAGGCTGTCTGATCAAATTTCAACCCTTGCTCTACCACTAAATAGTTTTGTGCCTTTGGACAATTTAGCAGAGGATTACTAACATTCTCTGCTAACCAAGGCCCAAAAGCTAAATATAGCCCTCTGCCAGTTTTACCAGCCCTTCAGCTAAGAAGGTTTGTATGTTTTAAGTGGTGGAGAAAACTACCCTCAACAATGGTAGCCTTAGGCTGTGACTGGCTTTGGAAGGAAGTCTCTGCTACAGGACTCCATGTGTCTCTAAGCTAAGGCTAAGCAGTGAAGCCCTTTCACACCAAACTGAGATGATGATCCAGTTGTTTCAACACCAGCTAACAGTCTTAGGGGCTGGAGAGATGGCTCATGGGATCCAGGTTTGCTTCCCAGCACCCAAATGGGGCCACTCACAACTGCCTCTAACTCCAGTTCCAGGGTATGTGACACANTCTTTTGGCCTGAGCTGGTTCCTGCATGCACATGGTGTGTGTAACTGCATACAGGCATACATAAATAAACATCAAAACAAAAACAAACAAAACCAACAGCTAACACTCTAGACGGATCACAACAATCCCAAACTGTTANAGACACTTCTTGTGCCGTCAGAACAAGCCACAGCCTTTATAGCCATACCGATTTTCAGTAGATTTATTTTCTGTGCTCCAACTAGAATCTAACAGCATCTTATGATTCGGATGAACGTACAATTTTTTTTTCATATTTCAAAAGTCATTTAACTGTGCAATCGAGGAGCTTCCACCTAAATGTCAATTGGAAGCAATTAATCTGCAATGTAATGACAGGCTGAAAGGCAAATATCAAGAGAGGGAGTTTAATAGTATTGTCTAAGTGCCTTCCAAGCAATGAATATACTCAATTAAACCATATGCTCAGAGATTCTTATCAGTATTTGGCAGTATCTATCTGTATGAAAAGACATTTTCAAAGATGAACTACATAAAACCTCATTAAAACTCCGTGTTAACAGATGAGCATTTGCTGTTGATTTGATGTTATAAGGAACACAACTTTGAACTCCAGATAAGTGAAATGCTATTTGCTGCCCCCACCCCCGCCAAGAATTTACTCTTCTTAGAATTACATTAAGTTGTACTCAATTACTCATATGTGTGCATGTGGGGGCCACAGGAAGATGTCAGTGTCTTCATTGCTCCCTATATTATTCTCTCGTGACAGAGCCTCTCACTGAACCTGAAGCTGGATTTTGGCTAGTTTGGCTAGTCAGCATGCTTCTTTCCTCTGCCTGTCTTTGCTCACCAGTGCTGGCTTTATAGCCCCAAGGAGTCATGATCAGCTTTATGTAGGTGCTACGGTTTTGAACTCAGGTCCTCATGCTTGCACAGCAAGCCCTCTTAAAACCATTGAGCTATCTCTCCAGT
>LZPO01017299.1:73315-85362 GCA_001675575.1 Neotoma lepida | reverse complement strand
TTTTTTGGTTTTTTGAGACAGGGTTTCTCTGTGTAGCTTTGCGCCTTTCCTGGAACTCACTTGGTAGCCCAGGCAGGCCTCGAACTCGCAGAGATCCGCCTGCCTCTGCCTCCCGAGTGCTGGGATTAAAGGCGTGCGCCACCACTGCCCGGCTAATTTATTCTTTCTTATGTAAGTTCCCATTGCCCCACTGGGAACAATGAGCTAGAAGTGCAGAGGTGTAAATACTCATCAAAAATATGAAAGTGTTAATAAGGATCATATACTGTGAGAGACAGAAACAGCAGGGAAATTCTAAGACAGAGAGAAGGGGGAGCACCTTGAAAGAAAACGGGAACCCTTTTGCAACAGTTATTTGGCCTTGTTATATGGACACTACCTGGACAGATAAGAAGTTGGCATATGACTGTCTGGTTAAGTAAAAAATTCCACAGCACCATTTGTCCTTCCTGAGCCCAGCCATGGGAAGTCAAGATCTGGATATTTGTATAAATCATTACAAGTCACTGGGGCTGGCTCCAAGCATCAGAGTCTAATTGTTACAGACTGGGAATATCTGCTATATGTTTAGCCTTTTTGTTTCTACACCTCTACAGGCCTTAACTTTGTCTCTTGGCTCACAATATCTGAAATATTTCTTAACTGGCTCTTTACAAAAAAAATTGCTAATCCATCACAGGACAATTGTGACAAGCGGATATAGCAACCTCTGTGAAGAGACTAGCAACAATACAGCATGGAGTGAGTACCCACATTCTTTACCAATCGCCTATTCTGGACATGTTCTCCATGCCTCCATATTTTTTTTAAGTATACATAAGGAAAATGTTAAATGCCTCAAATATTCATGAGCATAAGTGTCAGCTGAAATCTTGGGTTAGGATCTAAGTTTCTATTACACTCCCAGAAGCAGGTTGATCAAAAATTGAAGCAAATTTTAAAACATAATTTGCCTTAATGTTATACATCTACTCCAGTAAGATCATCTTAGACCAAAGTGCTGACAAGTACTGTCTAGCAAGATGGCTTGGCAGGTAAGCAGTACTTGCCACCAGGCCCAATGACTTGAGTTCCATTTCTAGAACGCACGAGGTATGACAGAACTGACTTGGATAGTTGGCCTCTGACCTCTACACAAGCTGCTGTGGGGTGTTGCACACACATGCTAAATTAAAAAGAAAAATACTGCCTTTGCCTTCTTGGAATGTTCCTTCTTCAGTTTTGATTCTAAGGAGAAATAGCCTGTCTATGAAGTTTATTCATTCATTAAACAAGCACTATTTCCTCCTGGGCATACTTTATAGGTACAAAATAAGTAGGCATGTTGAATGCCTCCAGGAAACTTACATTAGATGAAACAGAGCAGATTGTATCTGTCCCTGGAGTTGGGTGTGAAGCATCATGACAAATAACTGAATGAAGGGTGGGCTCCAAGACACAGGAAAAGCAAAGAGAGAGGGTAGGTAGTTGCTAGGAAGGCACAATATCAAATACTACACTTTCCCAGCCCTGCAAATTCATGTATTTTCCTGTTTCACCTGGTTAAAACTGGCTTTTACAATGTATAGAGTCTTGATTAAGTTTAATTGGGAGGAAAATGGTGAACTAATTAGGGAGGTGAGGGAAGTTAGGTATGAGGCAGAAGTGAACCACCACCCAGGGAACTGTGAGGCCTGACAATGTAGGTTTGTGAGATCATGGAAAGCCACAAGTATGTATATTGGATTGTGCAATTCTTAGTCACCATGCTTCAGGGACTCTGAGATGTTTGGGAACTCGAAGACAAAATATTTTTCTATGATTTAGATATGCCTACTAATGGAGAGCTGCCCTTAGATACTCCAGGGGACAAATCCAACTAAACCACTATTTNAAAAAAAAAAAACCATAGTATTCCCAAGAAATAACTGTACGTATCTGTCTACATGAAGAGACATTGTCATTAGTTAACACCAGTCTTAATCCTGTGTCCGGGGGTCTGCAGTTGCANGCTTGTCCCCTCCCATCCACCCAGCAGAACATTGACAGGTACAGGTCAATCCTGTGCAGAACAGCTCAGGTTTCTGTACCTTGATGACCGAACTATTTGCCTAAGAACACTCTGGAAACTTATTAAAATCTTCCCCACTCTATAATTTTCAATATATGAGAAAGTTAAAGCATTAGCACTGTCTTCAGTTGTTCTTGCAGAAGAGGATCTCTCTGGGAGGGAGTAGGCAAAATTAAATCTACAGAGAAGCCGTCAAACACTGCTTCAAATAAAGAAAAGTGGTGCCTTCCTCTGAAGAAGCCATTTGAACTTTTAACATCCTGTCACACACTGGACTGGGCTACCTAGGGTCATAAAGCATGCACCACTTGTCAAAGTCAGTGTCCTTGCACCAATTCCAAAGTAGTAGCTTTTATTTCTAGTGAAGGATTTGAGGACAGACTTCGAGAAACACTGAGAAGTTGTGAAAAGATAAGTGAGAGAGAAAGGAGAGTGTGAGGGGAAGAAGAGAGATGTCCAGCTAAATATAAGTCAGGTAATGGAGGCCATCACAGGGACACATTATGGAGATTAATTCAGGGTGAAAGACCTTGCAAATAAATGGAGAGAGTCAGTAAGGTCAAGTATTGAGGAGCCATAGTCAAAGTTATGCATTTGGTTGCTGGGAGCCAGAGCCTTAGCCAGGATTTGTGATTTAGTTTTAAGAATAAAGCATAATACATAGCTTGCTGAAGAACAGCTGTTATTCATAGGTAAGTTAGAAGTTAATAACAATCTTTCTTAAATACATAATAGGAAACCTACTGCCATGACCAAGAACAGAACAGGAGTGCCTGAGAACAGTTAGGAGGTTTACACTTGGTCTCAGATGAGTTCCTGAGAACAGTTTTGAGAACAGTTAAGGAGTTCATACCTGGTCCCAAGGTAGCTTGAGGTTTCCTGGTCGCCTTGACAATAATCAGCCATCCANATCTATTGCCCTTTCCACCCTGCCAATATCCCTGCACCTGCAGAACATTCTGCGTTTAAGTCACCTAGCAACCTAGCCCTATTCTCCCTCACACCCCCTGAGTAGCTAGCCAAACATTCTGCCTTCATCAAGTATAAATATCAGCATGAAAAAACAAAATTTGCCACTTGATCAGAATTACTGTCTTGTGGTCTGTTCCTCTCGTCTCCTGTCCTATTCCATCTCTCTAGGTGGTCGTGTCCGTGTCCAGTCCCGCGGGTCNGGACATTTGGTTGGCTAAGAAAACAGGCAGTTTTTAATAGAAATTGGAAAGACAAGGATATATCTGTTTTTTGAGATAGGGTTTCTCTGTGTAGCCCTGGAATTCGCTTTGTAGCCTCAAATTCACAAAGATCTTCCTGCCTCTATCTCCTGAGTGCCGGGATTAAAGGCCTGGGTCACCAGCACCCAGCTCCAAAGATGCATCTTAATGGGGTCTGGATAAATGAATGTGAGACTAGGCTGGAAAGACACTGGGGTCTTTGGATGAGCACTCTTTCCTGTATTATTTCCCTTTCTTCCTCCCCGCCCCCTTTTCCTTCTACAATCACTCTTGTAAATACCATCTAGTACTCAGGGAAGGTCTCGTTGGTCTCCTTTTGTTACTAGTCCCTTCATTGGTCTCCTTTAAAAAAATTAGTATTTATTATTATGCACATGAGCTGCTGTAGAGAAATCAGAGGATGACTTTTGGAGCAGGCTCTCTCCTTTCATTGTGGTATCCAGGGATGGAACTCAGGTCATTCAGACTTCCCACAACCTTTTACCTTCTCTCAATGGCTCCACTGGTTTTTTAATATTCTGAATGCTCTTTTAGAATTTTAATTCTGTACAGAAAGCATGCTAATGGGAGCCCACTTCAACACAAGCTATCCAGCTGCTTAACCCCAGGTGCTTATAAAGACTTGTTAACTTCCCCGACTATTGTTTGTATTCATGTTATAGGGTCAGCATGTACATTACCAACACTGCAAGGACACTCACTTTGTGCAGCAGCCTAAAGATAGGGTCTGTTCTAGGGAACATTTACTTGGCCATTTCAGGTAACTTCAAAGCTTTATGTTGGTTCCTGCTTCCACAGGATAGTCTCTGGAATACACTCTAACTTCAATACTTCTGCACATACTAAGAACAAGGATTTGGGCATCCACTGACACATAAAATAATGGAGTTTATGTGAAGGCTCTCTTCCCTCCAAAGGAAACACAATAAACCTTGTTACACTATTACTCAACCAGAGCCTGACTCCTGATGACCATATACACACCAGAACAGTAATGAAGTCAACTCCCTACAGGTCCTCCCTTGCCCAAGTGCACTTTTAGGTTTTAATGACAGGTTTTGTTTCTCCATTTACAAATCTCAGGTAGAGCATGTTCCAGAAACAATTTAATGCCAAACCTCTTCCAAGGTGATGAGTACTTAGCCTGCTGTTGACTTTAATTAGCACCCTCTTTCATGCTATATAGTGTCCTCATTTGCTGAGGTACTAACCTTTTCATCCTAAAATTTCTTAATCCCTACTTGACAATGTCCAACTTCAACAGAACGTCTTTTTAGCACAGAATTAGACATTGCAAGACCTGAAGGCCTTTAGCCCTATTTTGCACTCAAAGCATTTGATAAAATCAGAAGGATTCAGCCTCTTCTGCACTCTCTGGCAGCTAACTTGCTGCCTTTTGAGGTGGCATTTTCCACTATTAGACATCTCTACATTTTAGGGCTGCACTATTTTTTTCAAGCTTCATTTCACTATTCCTCCCAGGCTAAAACCCATAGTATATATGTGGAATTTTCTCAACCTACAATCAGCTCAACCTACTGATCAATAGCCTCTAGCACAATGCCATGCACTCAATTAAAAGTAGCTAATATTATTCTGTCAGCATCCTTTGGTGTCCCTTCTCACTATATTAACCACTCTATTGAAATTCTCGTCTTAAGATGTGGTTCTAACAATCACTGTGTAGTATGTGGTGATTTTACTTTATCTCAATTATTTTAAGTCTGAGTAGACAAGGGTCCAAAAACAAAACAAAAACCCCACAAACCTCCTCCCAATACCATTCTGGGGAATAGCATAGCTACCCAAGAAAACCTTGATAACAGTTATGACGGGAAGCCCTCACACCCTATATCGAATGGCATTACTAGACTTAATGAACAGTCAAGTGTGGCCATTACCTACTAGCTTCACCATTCAGAATGCATTCATGGCTCGAGGGCAGGGATGTGTGAAGTTCACCTCTGCTGCTGGGTACACATCTATCACTGGGGACCCTTAGGATTTCTAGTTCTAGACTAATCTGGGCAGCACAGGAAGGCCCTGTCAGTAAGTTTTATAAAAACTGTTCCAGGATTCAAAGAGTAAAGACAAAAGATTTCAAGTGATCCTGGTGAGCAGAACAAATGAGAAGTGACTGTGATAGACTTAGGTCCTACCAGCATATTTTGTGACAGCAGAGTCACACTAATAAACTTGGAGTTAATGACATGACACATACAACAATTCATTTGAGGTCTTTGGAAGAGTATGCTTAACTTGGAACAGTACTTGTTTTTAGCATGTTTAAGATTGGAGTCTGGCCAGGCCTGGTGGTACACGCCTCTAATCGCAGCACTTGGGAGGCAGAGGCAGAGGCAGTCATGTCTGTCAGTTCCTGAACAGCCAGGGCTACAGAGTGCTACCCTGGGGGGAAAAAATTGCAGTCTGTAAACATTAGTAAACAATCAGAGCATGGGGGGTTGGAGGGTACAGGAGGTGGTGAGAAAAGATGTAAGGATAAAACTGTGATAAAGGACATCTGTTTTCACCAACATGAATTCAAGGGTAGTTTGAGGTAAAGAGGAAGGCAGTTAAGAACGCTTGAGCTANAAGCCTCAGAGTAATCACTCAGGGAGGGTTGTGGAAATCAGATACAGCTGGATTCTGTATTGAATAACTGTTACTCTGGAAATCAGATACAGCTGGATTCTGTATTGAATAACTGTTACTCAAGCCCGG
This sequence comes from Neotoma lepida, assembly GCA_001675575.1. Lineage (NCBI taxonomy): Eukaryota > Metazoa > Chordata > Mammalia > Rodentia > Cricetidae > Neotoma > Neotoma lepida. Next base: position 79,359 of record LZPO01017299.1, on the reverse strand, counting down.
TGTGTAGNTCACGCCTGTAAACCTCAGAACCTAGAGGCACAGGCAGGCAGGCAGGATGATTTCAAAACCATCCTTAATACACGGCATGTCCCGGCAAGCCTGAACGACAAGAGACTACATTCACAGTCTTNTAGAAAATCTCTCCTGCTGGGCGGTGTTGGCGCACGCCTTTAATCCCAGCACTCAGGAGGCAGAGGCAGGTGGATCTCTGTGAGTTCGAGGCCAGCCTGGGCTACAGAGTGAGTTCCAGGAAAGGCGCCAAAGCTACAAAGAAACCCTGAAAACTAAAGAAAAACAAAACAAAAAAAAGAAAATCCCTCCTACATTCTTCTTGGCCCCATATGGATCGATACTAAGACACGTTCCCTTCTCCCCAAACTATTTAACACTGGCTGGCCTGGGGACTCCAGCCTGCCTCCCGAGTCCTGAGATTAAAGAGTGTCACTACTCCCGGCCAAACTTTTCTTTGATAGGGCTGTATTAACCGCCCGCATCGGTGAAGATATCAGTAAAAATAAAACTGCCGCTACACCGACAAATGATTTCAGAGAGGCCTTGTTTGCAAGCTAAGTGATAGGAGGCATTCGTTCTACGCCGAGAGCTGGGCTGCGAGGGCACTTCCCAACGCAATCAGACGCTGCTGCAGCACACTTCTTAGAAGGTCGAGCTTGACTCCAGGGATCGGGTAAGGCGAGAATCTGCCTTGGCGGCTTCGGCTACGACTGCGGCCACCAACAGGCATTCGACGTCTGTCGGTCTCAACGCTGGGTCGCGCCGGCAGCCGAGATCCGGGCTGACTCGCCTCAAGACTAGTAACCAGGAAGCTGTCTCCGGAGACCATAGCCCACGCCAANGCAGATGGGCTGAGATCTCCCTGGGAGGACCGGTAGGCCACCCTGTTGGCTTGATCGCCGGCAGACAGCGACACCGAGTTCTGGGCCATCTTCAAACACCGCCCGCAGTGTTTGCTTGACGGACGCCGACCAAATTGGGCCCTCGGCAGCGCCGCAGATCACTCCAGCCCGCGTCGGACGCAACCGTTACCGACCCCAGGCGCCATTCTCCGGGCAGCCGCCGGAAACGGGCGCTGCTCCCGCGCGCATGCGTAGCCTGCCTGCGCTCGCGCGCGACGGGCGTTTACGTCGTGACGTCTGAACGAGAGGACGCAGGTCTTCCTGAGAGTGCGCAGTAGGGTCGGTCGGTCGGCCGGCTGGGAGCAGGCGGACTAGGCCCGAGACTGGAAGCGACGCGGTGATGGGGGCGGCGGCCGCCGAGGCCGACCGCACTCTGTTCGTGGGCAACCTGGAGACGAAGGTGACGGAGGAGCTCCTCTTCGAGCTGTTCCACCAGGTAAGGCGCCGGCACGGTCCTGGGGCGGCTGGGGCATTCAGGGGCCCAGCCAAGGAGCTGAGCGCGCCAGGCCGGAACCCCGGGGCGTTCGGGCCAAAAGTGACGTCTGATGATGTGGGTGTCTGCGTCTCCATCCCGGTGAAGGTCCAGGGACCCGAGGAGGAACCTCAGCATTGCTTTCCCTATCCTGCGTACCTCTCCTTCCCTTTTAGTTAATTGGCCTTTGCTTCGTCTCACGTTTCCGCTTTTCTATCTCTTTATCTCTGCTTAACTTCCGTATGAAATTGCAGACATTAAAGTGGTTTTGTTTTGTTTTTGTTTGTTTGTTTGTTTTGTTTTGTTTTTCGAGACAGAGTTTTTCTGTGTAGCTTTGGAGCCTGTCCTGGAACTCACTCTGTAGACTGGCTTTGCCTCCCGAGTGCTAGGATTAAAGGCGTGCGCCACCACCGCCCGGCTCATTAAAGTNTTTTAAAAACTATATGAGCTTAACGTAGGAAAGCAGCATTGGCGTGTTTATCTAAAAAGTCCGAAAAACTCGACCTATCCTGTCCCTTCCTGCTTCATGACTCAATAGCTGGTTATAGTTGATCGATGCGGAAGTCAGTTTTTTTAGTCGAAGAAAATCCACTTTGTCTTGTAAATGTTCGTTTCCATGAGCGGGGAAATGACAGCTGTTGGTTGCTTTGTTAAGACATCACACAATCATGGGAGATGTATCGTGCTTTCTGTTCTTTGTAGTGTTATAAATAACATAATAAAAACTTTCCCCAAATAATCTCGATTTCAGTCAGAACTAGAATTGTTATCCTTACTAAAAGGCTAGCCCCTTGTCAGGACATTTTCTTTTTAATGAGGTCTTGATTACATACTTTTGTTTAAAACTTTGTGTTCTCTTCTTTATAGTATTTGAGACAGAGAGACAGTCTCTGTAGNCTTGGTAGCCTGGGACTCTGAGGCTGACTTTGAACCGATCCTCCTGCCTGCACCTCTTGACTGCTGACAATACAGGCATGTGCCACCGTGACAGGCTTGCATTCTCATTTATTTCTGAAATTCAAATGTTTTCCTGAAATTGCCTTGTTTAAGTTCTGAATACTTTTCTTTGCAGGCTGGGCCAGTAATAAAGGTGAAAATCCCGAAAGATAAAGATGGCAAGCTGAAACAGTTTGCCTTTGTGAATTTCAAACATGAAGTGTCTGTTCCTTACGCCATGAATCTTCTCAATGGAATCAAACTCTTCGGGAGGCCTATCAAAATTCAGTTTAGATCAGGTAATGGCTCAAGTGTAGTGGTAATAGGGAGAGGATTTTTTGTTTGTTTTGCTTTTGCTTTCTATTTTACTATTCCAGGTTTTTTGTTTGTTTGTTTTTGTTTTTGAGACAGGGTTTCAGGTAGCTTCAAACTCACTGTGTAGCCAAGTCTGGCCTTGAACTCTTGATCCTCTTGCTTTCTACCCCCAAGTGCTGGGATTGTAGGTGTTGACTCCATACCAGACTTCTGTTTTTAAAGATAGGGAATAGGGAGTTAATGATGATGAAAACACTTTAAATTTTGCTATTTCCCAGGGTGCTTTGGGATTTACAAATACTGATTTTGTTGCCGATATTCTATGAGGATAAGGCTTTCCATCAATCCAGTCATACATTAGAGTATGAGGATCAGAATACCATGGCCAGATTGGCTATTTCTCCTTTAAGTGGTATCTTGTTTGGAATGATTTCTTTTTCTGGTATTACCTACTTAAAAACCTGTGAGGAAGTCTATAACAATTTGAGTGGTGGTTTGTTTTGTTTTGTTTTAGTTTGAGGGGGGTTGGTGTTGCTTTTAAGCTGTTTATCTCTTTTGGGGTAATTTAGACTGGAGGAGACATTTCAAATTGTTGTTGGGCTCTTTGGTTTTCAATTAGAATTTTTGAAATTACCTCATTTTAGGAAGTAGTCACGCCTCTCAGGATGCCAGTGTGTCATATCCCCAGCATCATGTTGGAAATTTAAGCCCTACCTCCACATCTCCTAACAGGTACTGTTTCTCACTCACTGTTAAAGTATTTATCAGAAAGTTTCTGAGGTAATGACCTCAGTGCACGATTGAATAGCTTCCTCCGTAACACTTCNGCCNCTTTGCTGCTGCCTGTGCTGGATTAATGCCATGCCTCTGTTTTCTGAGGGGACTGGAGGCAGATAGATTGTGTGGTTCTTTTGCACTAAGTGAAATACAACTATAGTCGTGTGTTTGTAAAGACATGTCTTACCACATAAACAGATGGAATTGAAACACAAAATATTTATCATAATGGTAGTATACTGTGCCACCCTCCATCTTTTAAAGTTTCAAATTAACTTTATAGTAACTTTATCCCTGATATTGTTTTTTTTTCTTGCTGTTTAAAAGTACTGATTAGTGAATAATGACTACTGGGCTGAGTTACTAGAACTGGAGTGTAAATCTACCTCTACAGATTGTACAGTCTTGAACTTCATTTCTCTTGATCCTATCCTTTGTGAGGAAAGAAAGTTGAATAAAATGGTCTCTGAAATCCCTGTAGCTACTGAAGGTTAGAGATAGTATTGTATTTACCTAACTCAATTTGTTTGTTTTAGATGCTAATTTTTTGTTGTTGTTGTTTGTAAATTCTGTAGAGATATAATATGCCCATTCATAAAGGGCTTTCATTTAAGAAGAATTGAACACATACCTGTTACATATCGAGTGTCTCACCAAATCCTTTCCGTGTATGATCTCAGTTACTTCTCGAAGCAACTATGAAATAGGATTTATCTATCTCTACTTTTTGGTGCAGAAAGTTAATTTTGGCTAACTTGCCCAAATTTGAGCTGTTTGTAAGCAGTGGGTGGAGATAAACCTGGTTGATATGATCAAGCCATAATATGACATACTGCCAAGTGAGCTTCAAATTTAGATGAACATATGTACTTTGTGGCTGCTTGTTTAATTACTATAATTAGTTCTCTGGAGGCATAGAAAGTGCTTTGAGAGAGTTTTAGCAGCAGGAGATGATGCAGATGGATGAGGAACTAAAAGAAGCCAGTACAGTGAGGGCAGTAGGGAATTTTGATGAAGTACATAAGGGCTGAGTAAGCATCTCATAGGGCTACAGTCAAATTTTGGGGGGATTTTATTCTAAAATGGAAGAAAGCATTAAAATATTTTAAGTAAAATGATGAGACAAAGTTAGAAGTTAAAGAGTTACGTGGTTGCCATGGGAGGAGAACATGTTAGAAGAAACAATAGTGAAAGAAATACCAATTAGGAAGCTATTGGCAAGTGACCATGTGGGACTGTTGGATCAAAGTTGGTTTGGATTAAGGCATTGCCAAAGCCGGAGAGAATTGGATGGCTGCTTCGAAGAGAAATGTTGGAAGGAGGAATTATAAAATGCAATAGTACAAAAACATTGATCTCCCTGTGACCTTTTTTGCCAGCTGAAATCAATTAGTGGTGTTTAAACACTTGTCAGTTGGCACTCACAATGTCCTCTTCAGCCACTTTGATGTAACAGTCAAAGGTATCCTAAATGGCACAAAGCTGTTCCCCTTAGAAGTTTTTGGGAGGGTTGAGTACGTATACTAGTCCCTCCTTTTAACTTTAATCATAGGCTGGGGTGGATAATTTTAATACTTTTTGCCCCTCTCAGAATCTGGACACATGATCTGCTCTGAGACCCCCCAGAGAAGCTGAAGGAGAGCCCCTTGTGTTTTCCTACCTCCACTGAGTCTAATCAACACTAAGATGAGGAAACAAATGGTTATTTGTCCAAACCTTTTCTATTTAATGTCTCAGAAATAGCTACCTAATTGCTCAAGTTAAAATTTATAGTTTCTTTACTCTGTTTCCTTCATTTATAGCTAGGTGATAAAATCTCTGTCTGAACGATGGCATTAGCTTAGGACGGATGCAAGGTAGCCATAGTTACACAAGAGGAAAAAGTGCCGTGTACCCAGAAAACATCATGGTACAGAACTGTATTTGGCTCCTGGGCTCCTAGTTTAATTTCTCTAACTAGCCTTTCCCACAGTTAGGACCTGTCCTGCCTCCAGATAATCATATTCCTCACTTTTTACTTTAAATATCTCCTTTTCAGAAAGGCTGTCCTGATGAGCCAACTTAAAGTAGAGTGCCCTTTCTTTCTTCCAGCTATTTTAATCATCTAACACTGTGCATGTCTTAATCATTTTCATTATTGAGAACTGTCTCGCTCGTGACTGGTGCTGTCTTGAATGATGATCACTCATCATTTTTGCTTTCTCTTTGCAGCTATGAAAGAACGGTGGGTAATGTAACTCCGTCAGCACAGATGGTCCAGAGGTCCTTCTCTTCTCCAGANGATTATCAGCGGCAAGCAGTGGTAGGCATTTATTTTTCCCCAGTTGAGCTGCTAAGACAAAGTCATGCTTGGGTAAAGTACTCCTGTTACATCAGACAGCTTTTCACTTCTCAGTTTTATTATTACTTTATGTCCTTTAGGTGCAAATTAACTGTTGTTATTTTAATTCTTAATACTTTGTCAAATGTTTAGACTAACATGATCATTACAGTTTTAATAATTTNACATGTATCTTCTAGACCAACTTACCTGAAGTGGTTTTTGTAATATCNTGAGACCTACCCTAAAACTCAAATCATCTGTCTTTTGATGTTTCTTTTCTTGTTGAGACAGTCTCACTCTGTAGACA
>LZPO01017299.1:48446-68853 GCA_001675575.1 Neotoma lepida | reverse complement strand
GCTAGGCAGCTTTCCCACTTGTTGCTTCTCTCCCACCACCAGCATACATACAGACCACCTCCAGTGCTGTTATTTCTGTCCCTTGGACTTTGGTTTTTGGGTGCTACAAATAGTTTACGATATTGTTACTTTAAAAAGCTGAACCCATAGAAGTGGGGAGTGGGCTTTAAGAACCTGGGGTATGGAGTTGACAGGGAAAAGGAAGATAATTGCTTAAAGGATATTCTGTAATTTTGTTCCCCATTGCTGTGATAAGATACTTGGACAAAAGTAACTTCAAGGAGAAAGGTTTTATTTTAGCTTACTTTTCCAGGCTACAGTTCATCATTGTAAGGAAGTCAAGGCAGCAGAAACTTGGAGCAGTCATGCCCTTAACCCACAGTTAAGGGCAGGGAGCAATGAATTAATGTATTTCTCTGCTCTTATACAGACCAGAATTTCATGCCTAGGGAATGGTGCCATCCACAGTGGGCAGATCTTTCCACTTAATGTAATCAAAGTAATCTACTAAAAACATGTCCATGGTGTTGTAGATTATTTTAAACTGTGTTACTTTTGTTTATGTTGTATTTGTTTAACTCTGTAAAGCTGTGTTACTTTGCCTGTCCAAAAACACCTGATGGTCTAATAATGACCTGAAGGACCAATAGCAAGGCAGGAGAAAGGATAGGCAGGGCTGGCGGGCAGAGAGAATATATAGAAGGAGAAAACTGGGAAAAGATGAAAGAAGTAGCCAGAGAAGCAGGAAGTCATCAGGGGCCAGCCACACAGAAAGCCATGGAATAAGAAATAATGAAAGGTATACAGAAATGGAGATAGGTAAAAGACCAAAGGCAAAAGGTAGACGGGATAAATTAAGAAAAGCTGGCTAGAAACAAGTCAAGCTAAGGCCAGGCATTCATAATTAAGAATAAGCCTCCATGTGTGATTTATTTGGGAGCTGGGTGGTGCCCCCCCCCAAAAAAAAGAAAAAAACAATACCATGGCCTATCCTGATCTAGACAATTCTTCATTAAGATTTCCTTCTGAGGTGGTGCACGTCTTTAATCCCAGTACTTGGGAGGCAGAGGCAGACGCTTCCCAGTGAGTTTGAGGCCAGCCTGGTCTACAAAGTGAGTTCCAGGACAGCCAGGACTGTTACACCAAGAAGCCCTGCCTCAAACAAAGCAAAACAAAACAAAGATTTCCTGCTGAGGTGATTCTAGATTGTGTCAAGTTGACAAAACTAAGCAGTGGGCTAGAGAGATGACAGTTGTTAACGAGTATGTGCTACTCTTCCAGAGGACCAGAGTTTGGTTCTCAGAACCTGTATTGGGCAGCTCACAACCACCTCTAATTCTAGCGTCTAGGGATTTGACAGCCTCTTCTGGCCTCTATGGGTACCCATATACATTTGGTATACACATACATATTCATAAATAAAAATAAAAACAACCCTCCCCCCAAACCCTAACCATTACAGGGCAGGAAGTTTCAATTAGAGGGATAAGTCTTATTGATCTCTTGCTTAGTGTGATGAGTATTATTAATATTAATGTGTATTTCAAGTGTTTTATTACAAATAGTATTTGAGATGAAGGTGGTGAATTTGCTAGTTATCCCTATTAGATCATCCTACAATATATACATACAACAAAACACAATACATTACATAAATACATTCTATTTGTCAAAAACAAAACAATAAGTTATTCCTTCTCTTTTGTTTCTTAATAAATATCTGGAGTTGTACAATTTTTTAGGTTTCATTATCATCTAAGTTTTGCTGCTTGCATAGTTCAGTGCTCTTTATATCTGTCTTTAATTATATAATAGTCAATTTTTTCCCTCAACTTTTTACATTAAAACCAAAACAGGCTTTATCATAAATACTCCCTTTTAATAACATTATACAGATATACTTAATTTTTAAATTTTCATATCACTAAAGAGAAACAATTGGTTGGCAAATATAAAATCATTCTGTCATATTTAGCTTGAGTGTTGATGAATTAGTATGTAAATGTGAATTCCTTTTTTAGAAACTAGCATTTATTGAACTGTTACTGCATGCTAAGCCACTTTCAACAGTTTCATAGGAGAGAAAGTTCATACCTTCCCAAAGATTATATAATGAGTGGAGCCCACTTCATAGCTAACCAGTCTAACTCTAGAAACCAGGCTCTTTGTTTCCACACTTACTTTAATTAGGTGTGAGAGCATAAGGAAGATGTAGTTTGTAGCAAGTCTTGAGACTGAGAAGTCCTGCCAGCCAACTCCTAAATAATCACACAGAGACTTAGTATTAATTATGAAACCTCAGCCTATATCTTAGGCTTGTTCCTAACTAGCTCTTAGGACTTAAATTTACCCATTTTTATTANTCTACATCCTGCCATGTGTCTTGGTTACCTCTTTTTCACTCTAATTCCGATTTGTTCTTCGTCTCCTTTCTTCTCCCTGGCGTCTATCTGACGTAATCTGTGTGCCTAGATTCCTCCTCCTCTTTCTNCCCAGAAATCCTGCCTATCTCTCCTGCCTAGCTATTGGCCATTCAGCTCTTTATTAAACCAATCACAGCAACACATCTCCACACAGTGTAAAAACATAGTCCACAACAGTAGTTATTATAGCTTGATATTTAAAATTTGTTTCTCCTTTGAGATAGGGTCACCTATAACCCAGGCTGTCCTTGAACTCCCTATATGACCATGGATGGCCTTGAACTCACAATTCTCCTGCCTCCATTTCCCAAGAGACTACAAGTGAGAGAGCCACCACTCCTGGTTTACTTTTGTAAAATAGGAAATTGTGGTCCAGCAAGATGGTTCAGTGGGTAAAAGGACTCACTTCATAAGCCCAGTGAGCTCAGTTCAATTCCCTAGCATCTCCATAAAAACTGGGATGTGTTTCAGGGCACACACCTACAATCTGAGCATTTCGGAGGCAGAGGCAGATGGATCTCTGAGTTCGAGGCCACCCTGGTCTACAGAGTTCCAGGACAGCCAGGGCTACATAGAAAAACCCTGTCTCAAAACCAACCCCCCTCCCCGGGGGTGAGGGGAAGCTGGATGTGGTGGCACGCATCTGCAATCCCAGCATTCCTTCAGTGAAATGGGAGGCAGAGACAGGAGAGTTGCCTGAAGGATCAAAGGTCAGCTTGCCTGAACTATATAGCAAGGCAGAAACAGTAAGAGAGACTGTGCCTCTAAGCAAGGTGGAAGGAGAGAACTGANTCCCGAAAATCGTCCTCTGACTTTCAGAGGCCATGGCATACACTTGCACCCTTCCCCACATACAGTATATACAAACAGTAACAACAACAACAACAACAGAAAAACCAATAAATAAAAAGTTTGAGGTTGTTTGATTCTGTAATTTCAATACTTTTCTCTCTAAATGATAATAGAAAAGGTGGTAGGGATCTATCTACTTATACAGCTATTATAGTTTGAGTCTCAATAAATGAAATGCAAAATTGGAGTCACTGTAATATTTTTGTTACTTCTGATTTCTATATACAAAGATGTATTGATATTCCATTTTAAAATATGACTACTTGTATTCTTTTTAAAGTTTCTAATTCCTTAGAACAAAGANTATACTTGCATGGTTCAAAACAAAACAAAAAAATGTGTAGATTGAGAAATATCACCCTTACTCTTGACTCTTCTAACCTGCTCCTTAATGTTTTCCAGTAAGTAATCAGTTTGTTAGTTGAGTGGCATTCCAGTATCTCTTTGTTTTCATTTCTCCTCTCTCATTGCATTTGGTCATTTTTGTGCTTAACAATGTAATCCAGATGTCCTGAGTTGTGATTATTTGAGTGCAGTTTTTATGTGTCTGGTAAAGAATGCCTTTCAGCAAATTTGCATAATTAAAACTTCTTTACATGCCTTATTATTTTGCTTTATTTTGATATCAGTGTACATTATACTTTCCTTTAGGAAAACAGTAAGTATAATATTCTCAAATGCTATTAATATTTCTTTACTTGAGAAACAAGAGTGAGCTAGCTCCTGGTGACAAGGACAAAGTCTTTCCCCCTATTTGTTCCATTATCTTGGTACTAGCACATTTCACAGATGGGAAAGTAGTCATTCCTTACCTATCAAAGAAACAGCTCCAGATCAAAAATAAAGCACCCTAATTTTAGAAATTAAAACTACCTTAGATTCACCAGTCTCTTCTTCCTGAGTGTGGATGCAACTTGAGCAGCTTCCTCAAGCTCCTGCTGCCAGGACCTCCCTGCTATGAAGGGCTGTATTACTGAACTGTGAGCTGACATACTCTGCTCCCCTCCCCCCCCACAGTCCCCCTAAACCCTCAAAGCAAACAAACACACAGACCTCCACTTTAATATGTTGAGTATTTATTGTGTCTGGTATAATGAACATCAACTAACTTTGTAAGTGGATTNTTTGGCATTTGCATTGGCTTTCCATTAGAGTAGCAAAGTACCCTAGATAATCAACTGAGGGAAAAGAATGGTTTACTTTGGCACACAATTTTAGAGGTAGGTTTAAGTCCGTGATCAGGTGGAGCACTGCTTTTGGGCCTGTGGTAGCATGCCCGTGGAGCCAAGCCTCTCAACTTCTNGCTGGGATGAAACAGAGCAGGAGGGAGGAGTGGAGGTCTCACTATTCCTTTCAAGGCCATGCTTCTAATGACTGGAAGACCTACCATGAGGTCCCACCTTTCAGAGTTTTCACAAGCTCTCAACACCATGCTGGACTAACTGAGCCTTTAACACTCTGGCCTTTGACAGACTTCCAGATCCAAATCCCGACAGCTTTGTAGTCCAGTGTTCCATATGTGCTAAGTACTTGGTATGTGTTTGTTAAATTGAATTGACATAAAATGTACTTCAGATTTAATAAAAAACAGAATGGTCATTGTATACAAGGTGCACTCAGCTCATTTTATTTTTAATAATGGATGTGGGGGAGATAGAAATTAAAAAAAAAAGCATTTCTGGAGCCAAACATGTTACCTCATAACTGTAATCCCTGAACTTGGGAAGACTGCCATAAGTTTGAGACCAGCTTAGACTATATAAATGAGTGAGACCCTGTTTCAAATGAAGAAAAATAAATAGACAAAACCCCAACTGTTTCTGTAGCAGAAAACAGGGACAGTACATGCAACTTATGGGCCATATCCCCTTCCCCCCAGGAAAGGACCTGTCTCAGCTAAATTTACAATATTCTAGCCTTTGTTACATGGGTTTTTACAAATTCAAAAGATGGCCATAGACATAGTGGGGAAGAAATTAGCACACCTACCCACTCTCCCTAGTTTGACAAAACTGTATAAATCCAAATCCACTTTCCCTTACCATTTTCTGCTTTATGATTTCTTTAGAATTTAGGGAATGTGTTTTATTCATGGTAACAACACGAACTCTGTACTTATCATTGTATCAGGAACATAGTACTATAGCTGAATAAACATGGAAGTTTCCAAAAAGCCCACACATCATTTCTGTTTATCTTTGAGGCAGGGTTTCCTGTGGCCTATTTACATAACTCATTTTAAGCATTCATTGCTCAAAAAACCAAAAATACCATTGGCATGGCCTTTTGGGATATAACCTGTTAAAAACCATCACCAAAAGATGTAATTTTTAAAAAAGATCTATTTTAGCTGTGCTGTGCTGTGTGTATGTGTGTGTGTGTGTGTGTGTGTGTGTGTCTTTACCAGTGCCCATGAAGGCCTGAAGAGGACAACACATCCCATGGAGCTGGGGTTACATCCTCTGCATAAGCAGCAAGTACTCAACTTTTGAGCCATCTCTCCACCCTAAAGATGTGGAAAACAGAAGGNATTCTTTCAAAATGTAAAGAAATAGTACTTCAGANTGATAATAAGCCCAGCTGATAAAAGTTTCTGTATGACCAGGCATGGTGGTGCACAGCTTTAATACTAGCACTTGGGAGGCAGCATTTCGGGCCACCTAGAGTTCTGTAGTGAGTCTCTGTCTCAAAAAATCAAAAACAAAATGGAGTTCTCTTTCCAATGATTAGGGCCAAAAATGATTACAAACTAAAAACAGTATGATTCATTAGGCAATGCTGTTATAATATACATATCTAATCTGCGGTAAAATTGTACATAGCCTGTCACACGTTTCCAAGAGCTTTCCGTTTCTCTGGTCAAGCTTGGCAGGTTGAGTAGCTAGCTGAAACCCACTAGTAGGTTGCAGCATCCCTAAAGCTCTGATTGAGCAACAATGTTTGTCTCACAAAACCAGCTTACCAGGTAGGAATTACTATGCCACCAGCCACAAGCTCTATAATTACTGGCAACACAGCTTTCAGAAAAAGACANGAGAGTATGTGATTCAAGACTGAGCACGTTTGTGACTACCCTTTGCAGAGGTGTTTGCTACTAAGCTAAAATGTAAGCGATCCCCACAGAGGCCCCTTCCAGCGGAGGTGATGAAAACCGCAGCTATTTAGTGAGAGATTATGGACCCTTTGATCAAAACCAGAATGGATGACAGAATCAGAGTGGACGACAGAACAGGCAGAGCTATTTCAGTTCGCTTTAGTCGGCTGCAAAAATTATATAAGGACATGATTTAACTTTGAGAAGTTTTAAAAGTAAAGTAGTATAAGATCTAACAACTGAAACACAGCCCACACATTCCAGCAACCTGGAATATGAGACAAGGCTTCTGCCAAGGACGGGAAAAGAACATTTATGGAACACCTGATATGTGCGAAGTCATCATCAGACAAGAGCCCATTTAAGGACTTCTAAACGATGATGGCGGATTTGGCCTTGTAGCTCAAAATAGCACGTCATTCTCGGATTCCAAGTAAATAAGAAATATACTCAATACGTGGAAGGGAGGGGCAGGTAAAAAGGGGGGGTAGCAATAAGGGAAAGATACATTTTTAAAAATTCTTAAACAGACAATCAGATTCTTTTTCGAAGTAAAACCTTTTCAACTCCGCTGCTCAGAACTAATAAAAACTCAGGAGTGATACCTCCTGCAAATAGACAAACTTTAGCAATGAAATACAAGTCCCGTAACATCCGAAAACACGTGGCGGGGGAGGGGAGCTGGCGGCTGGACCAAGGACTCCCACTCCCACCAGCCCTTTCGGCAGTCAAGCGTGGCTGTGGAGGGCGAGTCGGCGCGTGGCATGTTGGGGCATGTAGTCTTCTCCCGGCACCTCCCCGTGGGTTTGCGACGTTTAGCGACTGTGGCGCCTGCGCGCGCTGGGCCGGCGGGGCTGGGGCCGTGGCGGCTCGTGCCGGGTGATGCTAGGCGTATCCCTGGGCTCCAGGCTGTTGCGGGGCGTGGGTGGCAGGCACGGGCAGTTCGGGGCGCGAGGTGTCAGCGAAGGTGGCGCAGCCATGGCGGCAGGGGAGAGCATGGCTCAGCGGATGGTCTGGGTGGACCTGGAGGTGAGAGTCCGGCTGGGGGTGCGGGGAGGCGAGCCTGGGACAGAAGGACCCACCTGTTCTGGGAGGCGGCGGGGGTCTGGGTGTCAGGTGCGGCAGGTGAGCACAGCCCCGGGAGCCCGAGCCAGGAGTTCTGCGTGGTTCTGGGACTGTGTTGGACTGTGGGGTTTCTTTCCATCTGGGTGGAGCCATCCATGTGTCTTCCCTCTCCGCAGCCTCGACCTCCACCCAGATGTGAATTTGCCTAACGCTGTAGTGTCTCTGGGCTCAGGATCAAGGGTGGAGGTGGGGAGAGCGCCTCTGAGTGCCCCCCGCCCCCACCTCCAAGCCTTAAAAGACTAGGTTGCTTAAACTAGTTGGGACTCAGGAGATGACTCAGCCTTACCCCTCATTCCATAAAAGAGAAAATTGAGGCCCCGGTTGAAGATTCAGATTACTCAAAGTGCACTGAGAACAGAACCCTTTTTACTTTTAACGCATTCATACTTAGGCCTGCCTCGAGCCCCAGTTTTCTCCTTACGAAAAGAGTTTAGTTGTTAACTTTTNATGCTAGATTATGATAAAGATCAGATGTTGGAACAAATAGGAAGCCTTTATAAACNTCAGATAGGTAATGTTAGTGAGTTCACTTTTCTGTAATCAAGTGTTGTGTTTATCTTGTTTACTTTGCATCCGTTCCCNGGATGGACACAGCGTTTGGCATTAGCTAGCCCACAGTAAATGTCTGTTGCAGTCTCTGAGCGCTCAGTACTGCCCAGGAAAGAAAATCATTACNGATCCTAGAATGTAATGCAAGTATGATCCTAGAATGTAATCCAAGTATGCACAAAGGAATCTATATATAAACTTGGGCAGAAGAGGTTTACAAAAGATGTTTTCATGTGTTATATGCTTATTTATTTATTTATTTATTTATTTATTTATTTTTGCAGATGACAGGATTGGACATTGAGAAGGATCAGATTATTGAGATGGCCTGTCTGATAACTGACTCAGATCTTAACATTTTGGCTGAAGTAGGTGATGCCACGTAAATACATTCATACCACTTAAAGGGCATTGGGAATCTAAAGATGGCTTCTTCCGCTCTAATTGAAAAATTTAGTGGATTGAGGTCCATGTAGATTAAGGTCTTCTATAGTATGCTAGGACATGTTAGAATNGTTACTAGAACCAGCATTGAGATAGAACCAATTATGAGGTGGATTATAATCCACCACCTCATAACTGGATTAATTTTTCAATTGAAATTTATAGAAACAAAGCTGTCTTTTTTTTCTGAGGGTTAAATAGTCCTGACGGCTTTACATGTGTTGGTTCTCATGACTGTAAGGTTGGCTCTGTTAATAGTACTTATTTTACACCTGAANACATTGGGTTACAGAAATTTGGAGGACTTGGCTAGGTATTAGGGAAGCTGGTTAAAGGATTCTCTAAATCCAGGCAGTCTCAAGTGCCCCTAACCGGCAGTCCAGCCAACTGTGGCCCTGTCAGGTTTGGTGACCTCTGCCAGAGTTTTCCATCTTTGTCATAACTTTGACTTTAGTTCCATATAGAGTCATCCCTTCACCACCCCATAGGGGATCGGTTCCAGGATTCCTCTGTAGGGACCAAATCTCATGTGCCTACATCCTTTACCTAATGAGTACTTGGAATCACCTCTAGATTGCCTGTTGTCATTCTTCCTGTAGAANACCCAATGCAATGTCTGTGTGTGTACNTAGTTTTTATACCAGGAATGATAAGGGAAAAAAAATCCATATATGTTCCTTACAGACAAATGAGGGTCGGTCTGAGTTGGTTGAATCCTCACAGACAATGCCTATTGTTCTAGATGGCTGATTGCCTTTTCAGCTGGATGTGTGCTTCCTGCGTGTCTGTGTTAGGGTCCTAGACCATCTATTGATGTTCTTCTAGACTGTGTTCTCTTAGCTGTAATAAAAATTTTGACCATGCCGCTTTTAACTGAAACATTTAGCAACAAAAGTAAGTCACACCTGTTGGCATTTGTATTTTAGCCACTCATGAAGCATTTTAGAAGCTTGTGGTATCTCTGATTCGTAGATGAAATCCCTGACCTTGATATGGTCCTCAGTATTTGAAGTCATTAAAAAACAAAGCAGGCCAGGCAGAGTGGCTCAGGCCTTTAATCCCAGCACTTGGGAGGCAATGGCAGGTGGATCTCTCTGAGTCTGAGACCAGCCAAGTCTGTATGGCTAGTTCCAGGCCAGCCAAGGCTACATAGTGGGCCTGGAGAGATGGCTCAGTGGTTAAAATATGTACTACCAGTCATGAAGAGTTTGTGTCTCAGTACTTTATCAGGTGTCTCACAAGCACCCAGGACTCCAGCTCTAAAGAATTTGATGGCCCTCTTCTGGCCTCCANGGGTCTCCCCACCAGACACATACATATAGTAATAAAATTAAGCAACAAACAAAACAACAAATCCCATAGGGATGCTGTGCAAAGGGGAGTCTTGTTCATAACAAGTTCTAAGAGGGTAGACTTGATGNACACTGGAGTTGTAGACATCTCCTAAGCTTACAGTTAGGACTTCTTTTTATTCCCTGGGTAGGCAAAGGAGATACAACATTTTTAGCTGGGCATGATGTCACACATCTTTAATCTGGGCACTTGGCAAGGCAGAAGCAGGCTGATCTCTGAGCTTGAGGTCAGGCTGGTCTACAGAGTGAGTNCCAGGTCAGCAAAGGCTACACAGTGAGACTGTCTCAAAACGATGAAGACAACAACAAAACTTAAAGACAGAAAAGAACAACAGAGGACATTTAGAGATGNATCCTTGTCTTGTAGTGGCATCAGACTTATCTGGAAGAGAACTAGAGATTATTTCTTANGATAACTTCTTTTAAAGCCTGTAAATAAATGAATCAAGCACCGAGCTTTAGATTTGCTTGCTTATTTTTCTGACTTGGAACTTACTGGCAATAAACAGTTAAATGTCTTTATTTTACCAACTCTGCTTACCCTTGGCCAAAGAAGTATTTTTCTTTAAGACTCTTGACGACCTGAAATACGGTTTAATAGATCAGTTGGTTGATATGTACCCGGGGGAACTCCGAGTGTGTGTCCATACAGTTGCTCGTGAATGGGGGATTTGTTCGAAGGCTTAAGTCAGATGAGGATAAGGGTGTTAAAGAAAATACTTAAGGGATGTCAGTCGTGTGGAAAGTATGTTTTATTCTCATGCAAGGGTCTGAGGAATGTGGGGTTTTT
The DNA here is from genome assembly GCA_001675575.1 of Neotoma lepida. Classification (NCBI taxonomy): domain Eukaryota; kingdom Metazoa; phylum Chordata; class Mammalia; order Rodentia; family Cricetidae; genus Neotoma; species Neotoma lepida. The sequence continues at coordinate 58,224 of LZPO01017299.1, read as the reverse complement.
TTTTTTGCTGGTAGAAGCATCCTGTTTTGCAAACTTAATTTGGATGTCTTAGTTTGCCAAGGAGCAGTCTAGAAGAGGTCAGTAGATTTATAGTAGGTCTTTTCTGTTCTCCAGTTTTTTTAAACATTATTATTTTTTTTTATTTCTTCACTGAGATCGTCAACTCTGTTTTTGTATTTGGCTATAATTCAGTTTTAGAAGGCAGGCCTATTTCAGTACAATTCTAGACTAGCTGTTGAGTTTAAGCTACAGGGGCTCAGTGGGCCCTTGCTTGCTGCCACTCCTGATGACCTGAGTTCAATCCTTAGGACCCACATNGTGGAAGGAGAGGACCGACTCTTGTCTTCTGACTTACACACACAGACACAAACAGAGATACAGAGAGAGGAATGTGTTGCACTTACATTCTTGCATACAAATAATAAACAATACAAATTTTAAAAAAGGATATAAGCTGTGCTGATTAAACTTGAATTCCTTTCAGTGACTGAAATGTATTTTTACCACCTTACCAGTCATAATTGCTTGCATTAAGTAGCAGATAGTCTTCTGCACAGAGTTCACATAAATTGCCTGTAATTTCAAGGATTCTGTTCGGACCTGATGAGGAAAGCTAGACTTTCTTATGACCTTTCTCTTTTCAGGAGAAACAAAAGTGATAAACTTAGTTCTATTTGTCAGGCTCCCTGACAGACTCTATTACCTGGACTGGAGGNCTGGCAAGCTGGCTCAGTGNGTAAAGGTGCTTGTGGCCAAGACTGATGACCTGAATTTAATCTCAGAACCCAAATGGTAGAAGGAAAGAACTGACTCCCACAAGTTGTTCTTTGACCTCCACATGCATGGTGTGTTATGAGTATGTGTGCATGTACGTGTGTGTGTGTGTGTGTGTGTGTAAAATTTAAGGGCCAGAGAGATAGCTCAGCAGTTCAAGTAGTGTACTGCTCTTACAAAGGACCTGAGTTCAGTTCCCAGCACCCATGTTGGGCAGCGCATAGCTGCTTGTAACTCCAGCTGCAGGGGTGCTGTGCTCTCTGGCCTCCGAGNACACCAGNACACTTGTACACAGGCACACAACCTATGTATAACTAAAACTAAATCTTTAAAGGTTTTCTTAATTTAAAGAAATTGTGAATGGAACTGAGAATTTGAGGGCGGCCATTTTTTCTTTATATATTATTTGTTATTTCTTTAAAAATATTAGCTTTTTAAATACAAAACTAAAACTACAGAGTATAACTTTATTCACAGTACACATACAGCAATCTGCTGTTTATTTGTTCCTCTTCCTCAGTCCTAGCCTCTCCAAAGTATGCAGATATCAATGTGTCGGGGTAATAGCTTAGTTGTCAGTAAAGTGCTCTGTGTGTAAAGATCACCCTGAGTTAGATCTTCACCTCTGTGTAAGATGGTGGTGTGCATCTGTAATCCCAGTCACAGGGAGGTGGATATAGATGGCTCTTTGGGGGCTTGCTAGCTAATAGCTTGCTAGCCTAATTGGCAAGCCCTAGGTCCTTAGGTGGATGGCTCCTGAGGAACAATTCCCAAGGCTGGCCTCTGACCTCACATGCTTGTGCATATACATCCCTCTCCCTAATACACACATAATACAATTTGAAAGTAGGGTTATTTCTGTTGATTCTTACATAGCTCTGGCTGGCTTAGAACTTACCTTGCAGACCCAGCTGGCCTCAAAGCCAAGGAGATCAGCATCTGTCTCAGCCTCCCAGGTGCAGTGATTAAAGGTGTACACACCATGCCCAGCTTCTGTTCATTTTCTTGATGACTAATGGCTTTTCCCACCCACAGGGTCCCAACCTGATTATCAAACAGCCGGATGAGTTGCTGGACAGCATGTCAGATTGGTGCAAGGAGCATCATGGGAAGGTAACATTACCAAATAACAAGATTGCTGCTTTGGGGATCGGTCACAAGCTTGTTGCTCGCACATCTGAATCCTGTGCCCTTGGTGGATGGTGTTATAAAAGGGTTAGAGGAAGATGGCTGGGCAAGCCTGGGCAGCTGCTTGCTTGTTCACTTTTCATCTTTGGGACCTCTCGAGATCACCTTCTCCTGAATGTCCTCTTTTTTTTCCTCTTCTACATTCAGTCTGTCGCGAACGCATTGTGGAATTTCAAGTGTTACTCAAGTCAGTCTTATGGATAAGGTTAGACCTCGACCCACAGAGAAGGGGGACTGCTGCTTTCCTGGTAGTAGCTGCCTCTTCCTAGAGGGTCTAGCCTTGGACTCTGAGCGCCATCTTTTCTGACTGTGTGGAAGTGTTATTAACAATCGGGAACATAACTTAATTTGGATTCTTTAAGAAACAAAATTGGTGTAAAGATGGCAGTTTCAGTTCAAACTTGAGCCATTCCCCCCCAAACCGGTCCAGCTGTGGTTATATTTACCGATTTTAGAAGTGAAGTTTCGTTTCGGATACTTTTGAAAACTGACTTCATGTGTTTCTGGTGGGGGCTGGGGATTCTCTCTTGCAGTCTGGTCTTACCAAGGCAGTGAAGGAGAGTACAATTACATTGCAGCAGGCAGAGTATGAATTTCTGTCCTTTGTACGACAGCAGACTCCTCCGGGGCTCTGTCCACTTGCAGGTAAAATCCAATCCTATGTCTATCTTGTAGATAGTCTTCTATAGTAGTGGTTCAAGAAACCAGAGAGTTCCAGAGTTCCAGAGAAACCAGCTGAGACCATCCTTGCCTTCCACCCACCCTGATTTGGAGTACACGTCTCACTTTTATGTATCGGTGAAATGGCTTGGAACTTGATCTGAGATCTGAGAAACACAGACGAACTCAGCAAAAATCCCCCCCATATTTTTATTCTGGAAACAATTCCAAATGCACAGAAAAGTTGGATTTGGTCATCGTTAACCTTTGTCACATTGGTTTTCCCTCTATTTTTCTTGCTGCTTTTGGACATTTGAAAATAAACTGCAGCTTTGTGATACTTCCTTCCTAAAGTCCCCCTCCAGCAGCTCCTAAGAGGCAGGACATTTGCTTATGTAACACAGTATTATCGTTGCATTGGAAATNATTAACGCCATTTAAGAATATCCACGGTACTCAGCGCACATTTGAAGTACCCTAAAGTGTCTGTTTTTGAACCCAGATTAGTCACTACTCATAGATATTTTATTTGGTTATTTCATCTCTAGTTGGTTAGTCCGAAGTCATTTACCTGTCTCTCCCCACCCNGGCCCCATCCCTGTGACATTGACTTTAAAGAGACCAGGTCTATTACACTAAGATTTTTAAAGGGTTGACATTGTCAGAGGGAAGGTAATGTTCTGTGAGGGTGTGTTTGCATTTGTGTATGTAAATTGATATGGTAACGGAACACTTTCAATACAAAGAAAAGTTTTGGCATTATATATGAGCATATACTGTATAAATGGATTTTTTTTTCTTTGCCGATATGGCTGATGTCTATTTTAAAGTTCTCATTTAAAATCCAGTGTTTATAATATAAATTATTGTATGGAAACATGAATATGGATATGATTTGTCAAAAACATTGGAATGTAAAATAAAGGTTTATCTACTATATGATTCAGTTAAATTTTTAGTGTTAGTAGTGTGGATTTTGTGACACTGGTTTGCACATCTGGTATGAACTTGAAAAGTAACAGATTTAAACTCTTTAAGTGCATNGAGTGCTAGAGGGTCATTCTGCCCACCAGAGGCTGCTAATGAGTTTATTGTGAGCTAGACTGATGATCTCTTGGGGAATCCATATTTGTAACCTAATCCGAAGTACTCAGATTTGATGGAGACATCAGTTTTTAGGAACTATTTGAAAAAAATAATTAACTTCCATTTCAGATGTGATCTATGAATGTTTATATCATGCTGTACACTGTTAGAAACGCGCAGACGCGGTATGCTTCGTGTCTTTCTAGGGAATTCAGTTCATGCAGATAAGAAGTTTCTTGACAAATACATGCCCCAGTTCATGAAACATCTTCATTATAGGATAATTGATGTGAGCACTGTTAAAGAGCTGTGCAGGTAAGGGCTATATTTAGGATCCATTCTATTGCCTCATGTAGCATGTTTTAATGGAGAATTTGTAGAAAATAATTGAATAGAATTGAGGGTGTTGAGTGGGTGTGTNTCTTCCTTGTCCCAGTCTCATTTGTACGGGTCCTTAATTTATTCTGAGTGGTGAGGCGTGGGAGAAATGTCAGCCGTCTTCCACATGGATTTCATTAAAGCAGAGAACTTATGCATTTTCCTACCCACTGGGAACACAGAGATGAAAGGAGTAGCTCAGTCTAGTGAGTTGACAGAGGTGTAAAAAACACCCTAAAAATAAACTGCCTGGTGACTCGTGTGATGGGGATGCATGCNGAGTATGAGGGGGCCAGGGAGAGCTCAGCGTGCTGGCNGAAAAGGGGGAGTCAGAAAGCTTTATCGAGCACACAGCCTGTTCAATGAGATTCAGAGAGGTTTGAATGAGGAGAGAGTATTCCTGTGTAGGGGCCTGCAGAGCCAAGTTGTTNACAAGTAAAGATGGTCCTGNGANGAGGCAGGGAGGAAGGAACCAAGTTGTTGACAAAGGTNTGTGGGGGTCTGTGGAGGAAGCAAGGAGAGAGAAGCCTAAGCTGTTTATGTCTGGGTGTCCTTTAAACTGATTGGCCTGATGGGGCATCTACNCCNCCCCTCTCTCTAGCCTTGTGGTTTTAGGCTTTAAAAGGGGCTGACTGGTTTTCAANAAACGAGTTCTTGCTTAACTGTCACGTCTGATTTGTCTCCTGGGAAAGGGAGGCTGGGAACNGGNGGACAGTCCCAGGTCGTCCCTTCTCGGGAGACNTAAGTTCTCAGTGGGGCAGACATCACAACATTCCTGAATGTAAGCAGAGATAGGAGGATGCTGGAGAATTGAAAGCCAAGACGAAATAGGCACAGGGATTGTGGGATGTAGCACAGTTGGAATGTTTGCCCAGCCTGAAGTTCTGGCTCGGAGCCCCCAGCACTGTTACACAGGATGGAGTGGTGCACACCTGTAATTCCAGCCCTGGGGAAGATGGAGGCAGGGGGATCAGGAAGCCAGCCTGGGCTACATGAGACCCTGTCTTTAAAAAAAAATGCATGTTAAAATAAATTATAGATTATTTTTTAATGCTGAGGTGGAAAGCTGGAGATTGGCAAAGATGAGACCAGGGCTGGACCATAAAGGGCTTGTGGGCCTGCTCAAGATGTTGGATTTCGTCCAATAAGGGATGCAATTCCTTTGAGAAAGTTTTAACGGAAGGATGAGAAAAAATTGTATTCTGCTTAGAAGGTGGCAAGTAAAGTGATAGGAAGAAAGGAGATGTGTATCACCTAGGGACTGAGAAACAAGTGAGGGAAGTGGCCCTTGGGTACTTGGAAGGGATAAAACATTTGCCGAGGTCAGCAGCCGTGATGCTAGATGCTTGGATGAGGGAGCAAAGAAAGTGAGACTCAAGAAAGGGGTTAGCACTTCTGGCTGAAGCAGCTTAGGTGGATGGTGGACCTGTTCAGAAGAGGAGAGACTAAGAGGAAGGGTTGCATTTGAGGATGGGAGTGGAGGATGTGTGCTCTTCTGTATATTCAATTAGAAGTGCCTGGTGGAGATGTCCAGCAGTCAGTCAGATTCGTGGGACAGAAATTGTGGCAAAGGCTGGGCTGATGTTAGAGACTTAGGACTCAATCTATATTGACAGACTTGTTTAAAGAGAGTTTCTAGGGTAAAGAGAGGAAAAGCCTTTTCCAGTGTTAATTAGTGACTTGAGAAGGTTGGGAGTGTAGCTCAGTTAGTGGAACCTTGCTTAGTCAGTGGGAAGNCCTGGGTTCGATTCCCAGTACTTCAAACCAGGCAAGGTGCCTNTTATCATAGTCCTCTGGAGGTGGAGGCAGGAGGACNAGGAGGGCAGTCTGGGCGACCCAAGCAAAAGCCAGTAGATAGATGACTTGAAGGTGATTGCTCAGTGTGCTTGAGACGGCTTCCTTTGAGAGTTTATAATTTTTACTGTNTATAGACGCTGGTATCCAGAGGATTATGAATTTGCACCGAAGAAGGCTGCTTCTCACAGGTAAGATCGGGACCTTCCGAGGGCTGATACACACTTAACCCCAATCCTGACTTCTTAAATAATAACCTCTCTTCTCTCTTCTTTACTGGGCAAAATAAAGTCTTGGAAAGATAACTTGCCTACACTAAGAGCCCCAAGGATATTGGCTAGGCTTCTCGATCCTGTTCTCAGCAGGGTTCTATTTTTGGCTTTTTTGGNGTGGGGTGGTGGGGGTTTTGAGTCATATAGTCTGTTACAGTCTTAAAACATGGTTTGGAAGTAAGATGAAACAATTTGTGACCTTTGTAGAAACTAGCACTGTTAGCTCTCTTCTCACAGAGGATGCAGACATGTGGCCATCTGAAGTCAGGACACTGTAAACTTTTGTATCAGGCAGTTGTCNTTCCTGGATACTTTTGCTTTTCAGTGTGTCCGTGCTTGCAACTTCAGGCACACACTGTTTCTTTTAAATTTTGGAGCCATTTAGAAAGAAAAGCTGACTGGTAAGGACAGGCTAAGGGAAGCATTTGGTTACTGATTACTTAATTGAGATACACTGTATCATATAGTTCCAGGCATCACAGAAAGAGCAGTCCCTGAGCTAGAATGATCTTCTGTTATGTCCACAGGGGGTGTCCCCAAATGATAGTGTACTAATTCAGTTCTAAGATACTTTATCAGAAACAACGGAGGTTTAGAATGTTTTAGAGTTTAGACTTTTTCAGAATTTATTGATTTTCTTAATACATTACTTGTGTGTGCNCGCACATGTGTATGTGTGTATGTGTGGACATGGTGCATGTGTGAAGATGTAGAGGCAGGTTTTAGGAGTTGGGCCTGCGGNTTAAACTTAGGTCATCAGGCTTGGCAAAGATGTCTTTATCCTCTGACCCATCTCACCAGCTCCTTTGCAGTTTAGGAAGCTGATAGACATTGTTCATCATTATTNCTCTAAGTAGATTTGAAGAAGACTGGCCTCCGCAATACAATAGACGTTTCTACAAAGAAATGGGGCTATTCCCACAAGATGGCACAGCTCATAACTGTACCAGACCAAATTTGGGTCTGGCTTTGCCACACAGTGGGTTCTAAAAATTCTTTTGAGATTTTTGGTCTGTTTTTGAGTTCAATATTGTGATGAAAAATAATGTGTTGTTGGAGCTGAGGAGATACTTCAATTGGTAGGGCACCTAGCTCACCATCATAAGCACAAAGACCTAGGTTCCATCTCCAGAATTCTTGTTAAAATGCTGGGTGGTGCATGCACGCTCTGTTCTCAGCACTGAGGNGGCAGAGAAAGGCCCCATAGGGTTCCATGGCCTGCCACTCTAGCCTAGTTGGTGAGCTGCAGGCCAATGAGAGACCCTGTCTCAAAAGTATAATGGCATCCTGAAGGTAGACGTCTGACCTACAAATGCATCTATACATATGTGTGAAAAAATGTGATTATGTGTTGTTATTTAACCAGAGGGGATATATGTATGTATGGTTATCTCCAAATAATATTTCAAATTTATTTTTGATAGTATCATACATATTTACAATGTATCTTGATCATGTCTACCCCCAACTCCCACCCTTCCCATCATCACTTCATCCCCCATTTTCCTCCTCCTTGAAATGTCCCCCTCTTACCTTTATGGTTTTGTTTTTGTTTGATTATTTTTTTTAAGTGTGTGTGTGTGTGTGTGTGTGTGTGTGTGTGTGTGTGTTTGAGACAAGGTCTTTCTATATAGCCCTGGCTGTCCAGGCATTTGCTGTTTAGACCAGGCTGGCCTCAAACTCACAGAGATCTGCTTGCCTCAGCCTCCTGAGTTCTGGGATTAACAGTGCACACCACCACAGCCCATTTTCCTTTTCTTTTTTGTATAACCCACTGAATCCAGTTAGTGCCGCCTGCTCACCCATGGATATGGGGTCACCCACCAGAATATGGGTGGCCCTACCATGAAGAAAAATGACCCTCACCCCAGCAGCCATCGCTTGCCAATAGCTCCTCAGCTTTGGGCAGGAGGCTATGTCTTTGAGTTTTGGTCCTCTACCAAACCTATCTGACTTAGGAAGAAAGTGGATTATTGCCTTTGCCACAGAAATAAATGCCTTAAAACTCCGGCCCTGATGGTTGTGCAGTGAATCCTCTGGAAGAAGCCCTTAGGCCACTACAGTGTATTGATTTACTTGCATACCATTTTAATAATCTTGGTTACCTGATTTCTNGGGCTTCAACAGCTGAGAAACAGCATGTCGGAGAAGAAAATCTGTTTGTTGGNGGCAGGCTGTCTCTGATCGTAGCACACATTACCACAGAAAGGAGGCAGAGCCTCCTTTATGGTTAGGTACCGTCTCACCTGATAATTGGCGTTCATTGAGATGACTGAGACGTGAGCTGTGGGGAGTATATAGGTGTATTCTGTTCAGGGACATCCCTAAGTATTACATAGTGTATTCTGTTCAGGGACATCCCTAAGTATTACATAGTGTATTCTGTTCAGGGACATCCCTAAGTATTACGTAGTGTTTCCCAAGCTCTGGTTCTTGGGCTGCTGGTAAGTATTCTATGAATGTGGTTGGTTATATTGCAGAAATATTGTGTGTGTAATATAGGTTCTTCTTAGGAGTTCATGTACATATCATATTAGTAAATGTTTTGGAGAGAACCTCAGAAAGGAAATGGTTAACCTAGCTTCTTCCTAAAGTCATTTGAACCTGAGATCTCCTCCACCCCAAACACATCATAGTCCTCTGAAACAAAGGGAATTTTTAATCTCCTACATTTAAAACATAAAATAAAGCCAACACCAGCACCGGTGACTTAGTACCACGGAGGTGTTCACTTCTTTCCATTCCAGCTGTGGCATTCCCACTAACTAACCGGTTCTGAGGTCGCTTCTAAGAAGTCACAGTTTTCATCTCTAGTATTTGGAATATTTTTTTTTTCAGTGTGGTGTGTTTGCTTGTAGGGCACTCGATGACATTAGCGAAAGCATCAAAGAGCTTCAGTTTTACCGAAATAACATCTTCAAGAAAAAGACAGATGAAAAGAAGAGGAAAATCATAGAAAATGGGGAAAATGAGAAGACTGTGAGTTGATGCCCGTTCTCAAGCTGCATAGTCCACCTGGTTCTCCAGAAGCCACCTTAGTGTCTCTCTCCTGCTGTTAACTCGGCAGAACACCTTTTCTAAAGAAAGAAAAAATTTCCAGTTAACTTTGCGTCTCCAGACTCCTTAAGCAGACAAGACATCACTCTTTGTTTCTTCTAACCTGCTGTTTCCCTTAGGACACAGCAACAACTCTGTAAGCTTCAGGCCACGCNCACCCCCTCAGTCCATATCTGCATTTGCTTATAGGCCATTCCTTTTGTTTGAAAAATAAATAATGAATAAAGCTAGTTCTATTGAAATGCAACCCTTTCTGTACCACCTGTTCTTTAGTAATTCAGCTGTTGGGGAAGAACGGTCATTTAAGTAGTATGGCTAAGGCTTAAATCTCAAAATGCCGCTGGATCAAGTTGTGGGTTTCAAACAGGAAATGAACGGACTCTCTGTTGCTTTGCACATCAAGAGTAGGGTGAGGAGTTGAGTTGTAAGAGGATTTGGGTTCATCATTGTCCAATTAACAGCTCTGGGATGGACTACGCTCCAGCACNTTAAGAAATCCAGGTAAGCACACAGGGTTCTGTAAGCAGTCCTGAGGCTTTATTGGCTAGAAAATATGTACAAGGCAGTCA